>WBMW01000333.1:156878-482834 GCA_013396635.1 Penelope pileata | reverse complement strand
TTTTTTTTTTTTTTTGTCTGGGTTGCTTCTGGGTGAGCCAAGTAATGCGTATATTGTTTCTTGAAAATTGGAGTGCATAGTTGAGTTTAGAAATATCCTATTTGTTTAAATTTGGATGTAAGACTGTTCCTTATGTAGTGGAAGAATGGGCTTTATTGTTATTCTGGTTGCTAAAGGTAGAGTACTGTATTGCTCCAGTATCATTTCCTTAAGCTTATGTTGTTTGTTTTCTCTGCTAATTACAGTTGTGACTTTGAGTCTGCCATTCTGTTAGATTTCCATTTGCTTGTAATGATAGAAGTTAGAACTCAAAACGTGACTTTAATTCATGTTTTAGGAATTGATGGCTCAGTACTTCTTGAAAAAAAATATGACCATGTTGAAATGTGAGTTTTGGCTCTCCAAAAGGATTGGCAAAAAATTGAAATCACTTGTCCTTGGAAGACAAACCACCAAACAACTATCTTCAAAAGAACATCTTTGTGACTACAGAGTTCGGTAGTCACTACTGAAAATTAGAGCCAAAACTGGATTTTCAGAGCACCAGTTACTTTTCTTCATTACAAAATTTGAACATGGTAGAAAATTAGGAAAATTTGGGATTAAAGACTGTTTTACCATTCTGTTTTAACTTATTTCAACTCTGTAGTCTTTGTGTAGAATTTGATTGGTTAATGGCTAACATGACTGTGAAACAATCTTTTCAGGTTTATTATCCAGTGAGACATCACTTGGTTCAGCATATGGTTAGTGCCATGCAGAGACTGGGCTTCACTCCCAGTGTTACAATAGAGCAACGAAAATTAGCAGTGGATCTTGCTGAAGTGGTTATTAAATGGGAATTGCAAAGAATTAAAGACCAGCAGGTAGGAATTCTGAATAAACTGGTAAAGATCAAACTGTTACACAGTTAAATGCTTTTTTTTTTTTAACATGCACATTGCTGATATTTCAGCCAGATTCAGATATGGATCCAAGTGCAAGTGGAGAAGGAGCGAGTTCTGCCTCATCTGCTGTTAAAAGAGGATTGTCTGTTGATTCTGGCCAAGAAGTAAAACGATTCAGGACAGCTACTGGAGCAATCAGTGCTGTAAGGAAAATTCAGAGTCTCTGATCAAAACCTGACGTTATTACCTGCACTGCCCCATCAGTTTAGTTTTGCTGCATAACTTGAACTTCCCTGAATTAATGGCTGCACTCTTCAAAAAACTTTTAAATATTTTCTGCTTGTTATGATGTTGGTTATGGTTTCTGTGTTTTGTACACGTGCAGGTATTTGGACGGAGCCAGTCCTTGCCAGGAGCTGACGCCCTTCTCTCCAAGCCAATTGATAAGCAGCATACAGACACGGTCGTGAATTTCTTGATCAGAATTGCTTGCCAGGTAGTATGTTTGTTCTGATATGCAAATACTAATGTAGCACAAGTAACTAAAATCGTAAAAACTTCTTTTTCATAAGAGTACTTTTATGCTTGGATTATTCTAGTGTTTGTATACTTGCATTCTTTTGCTGACAGGTTTGAAATTTTAAAAGAAAATTGCACAAAAAATGTTTTTATTTTAATGAGGAAAGATTTAATTTGATAACTAGCGTTTGCAAATTTTTCATTTAAAAAATGATATACTAATGTGAGAGGAATGCTTTAGCTTCTGATGTGGTATTGTGTGCTTACAGCTTGATGGAGGGAGTATGCACTTTGACAATTATCTTTAAATGTGAACGACTTCCAGCCACGTTTTGAAATTGAAAGTCTTGTCATTTTACTGCCTGGTTGATCACTTCGAGCATTTTGTTTGTTCTTTATTTTCTGCTTTCAAGCAAGTGCTGTATTGGAAGTGACATGCTTTAAATAAACTTGAGGAGTAGAAATTGTCTGAAGCCAGGCAAAGACTTGGAAAAGTTCCCATAAGTTTTTCTTTTAATTTGTTTATGGACTTGCCTGTTCCTACAAAGTATGCTTGTTGATTTAATGTCAAGAATATTTTATCCAAGAACTGAAGAATGAAGAGTATAATAGTGAAGGACTATGTCAATTATGCATCTAAGGATAACAGTTGTAATTGTATTTTCACAATCAAATACATGGAACTCCTTTTCATGTGGCATATAAAGCTTTTTTGACAAATTTTGTTAAGAGTTAACTTTCCTAGAGTGGGGAAAGCAACTAGGTGTAGATTGAAACTGAAAAATTCTATGGCTTCTGTTTCTGCAGCAGGTTCAGCAGTAAGCAATGTGGAATTTTATGCACCACGGTCCATTGCACAGAGAAGACATGCTCTGAAGTTACACAGATAGACTTAGCAAAGAGCTATGTATTTTTGTGGATACATGGATACTTGCCCAACAGAAAAGATTGACCAACCTTGAAAACGTTCAGAGTTATAGTAATAATCTACCAGATTAAACTTTTCTAATATACTTCAGATTGGGTGATTTCCTGTAACTGGCCAGCAGTTTACACGCCAGTTCTGATGTTTACTATTTGTTGTGATCTTTTTATGCAGTAAAATACTCGGTGACTACGGTAATAAAACTACTTAAGCTCATCCATTTCAGAGAGAAGGAATTATATGCTTGCTTGGAATGCGTAATAAATCAATGAGTTGGTTGCAAGAAGGTGTCATTTTGTTAACTCTGATTAATTGCTAGGTAAATGACAACTCAAACACTGCTGGTTCTCCTGGGGAATTGCTGTCTCGCCGCTGTGTCAACCTTCTGAAGACGGCTTTACGACCAGACATGTGGCCAAAATCAGAGCTGAAACTGCAGTGGTTTGATAAGCTGTTAATGACTGTGGTAGGTAACATTCAAGTTCTGTAGGGCTTCAGGATTCACCAGCATGTATGTTGCTTGGATGCTTGCACAACCAGATGTTTAAGGTCTCTTTCACACTGAAGTGTTTTTTGATTATTATGTATCCTAAGCGCTCATTTCTTACATGTGTATTTCAACTTTAAATTGTAGATTGATCTTTATAGTAAAGTGCAGTTGTGAATTTGAAGTAAGTCTTGATCTGTTTAATGACTAATGTCATTGATTGGCATTTCTTGGAAAACTTGGAACGAAATTGCCATACATATTTTTACTAATAATTTGTGACTTTGTATTACGAAGTGGAATGCGATGAAGTCAGTGACTGAGAATAGACATTTGAACATGAAAATTTAATATTTTGAGGTCAAATGTCTGTAGTCATTCTATTACTTAGTATCTCTTAAGTAACTTCTAGTGTCTTGTGTCCTTTCCCCCTTTCACTGCCTCTTTATGTGTGTTCTCTTTAGGAACAGCCCAATCAAGCCAACTTTGCCAACATTTGCACTGGCTTAGAGGTCTTAAGTTTCCTGTTGACTGTACTGCAGCCCCCTGCTGTCCTTAGTAGCTTCAAACCCCTGCAACGAGGCGTAGCAGCTTGTATGACCTGTGGAAATACCAAGGTTTTGAGAGCAGTCCACAGTTTGCTTTCTCGCTTAATGGGTATTTTCCCTACAGAACCAAGTATGTGGTATTTTCTTCCTCCTTTTATCCTTTATTGCTGCATAACTCAAATGATAAAGAGTGGGGTGAAGACACTCTCTGCAATGTGCTAATATTCTGTTTTATGTTTTCTGTATTTAGTGGTCCATTTTAGTTTGCGCTTTAACCCTCTGTTTAAAAAAAAAAAAAAGAAAAACTGAAAAATGTAGTCATGTGGAATACATCGTTATCCATTGGCATAAGAACTTAATAACCCATGGCTGTCATTACTTTGGTTCAAGAAATGCATACTATACATTTAGTGCATTTTTTGCAATTACAATTTTTCAACTTCAGAAGTACAATTAGTAGTTAAATTTTGCTGTTTTGCTAAAACAATGAAGAGAGATAGCATATTACATACTTTCTTTTTATGCTCTATGTCTTAACATAAACTAATTTTTATAAACTTTTCATAGAAAAACCTCAGTGATTTGGATTCTCATCCCAATGAATTATTTAGAAGTAGTGGTACACTTAGAGAGAAGACACATTGGTTGTACCAAAAAGAGGTTAAATAAGTGGGGGAGCTGTTTGTGCTGCTTTGGTTTACTAGCAAGGCAAAGTTCCAGGGATGATATAGATGACTGTATGTTCACAATGTAGCTGTTCCTTGCATGTTCTCTGGCTATGGTTACTGAAAGTAAACACAAACTCTCTGAACTCTGCAGGTACCTCAAGTGTAGCTTCGAAGTATGAAGAGCTAGAGTGCCTTTATGCTGCTGTTGGAAAAGTTATTTATGAAGGGCTTACTAATTATGAGAAAGCCGCTAATGCAAACCCTTCTCAGCTCTTTGGTAAGTTCCCCGCATCCCTAGTAGAAGTATGTAGGCTGGTCTGTTAATTAGTGTGATCTTTGCCATTAGCTTGTCTTTTCCATAAGGAAATTGAAATCTGATAATCGTGGAGAGGAAGCTGTGGGAAGCAACTGGAGCTAGCTCAGGAGATGGGCTTGGGATGTCTGTCAGCTCTGAAGAGAGGGACTGAGGGATTCATTGCATTCTTGTCCTCTCCTGGTAGCTTGCTTGGGAGCAGTTAGTAGAAGTGGAAACCTGCTGCTGTGCTAGATGGAAGCCACCTGTACTCAATGTACATAGGAGCAAGAGGCGGCATTCAGATTAACTAGCAAATAAAGTAAAAATTACCAAAATTTGTTACGTGGAAAAAACAACAACCTTTGAGTACTACTGAGATACAATAGCATATTTCAAGGAATATGTGTAAACGTGCTCATGTGTTACTACCTTATTCCTTCTTTTCAGTTGTACTTAAAGTATTATTTATCAGCTGATTTGAAGTGTGGAAAATTGTGTTTGTTTATAGATCTCAGATTTTAACTAATTAAGGAATTCCAAAAATACTTTCTTTTTCTCTTGAGTGAGCAACTCTGAATTTTTAGTATATACCGTTCTGAAGAGCTGAAATGGTCTTTTTTGCTTGTTATCCTTACTTGTTTAACTGGTAGAAAGCTCACCTACACATGACAGTGGCACGTTGGAATAATGCAGTCTGTCCCAGAGCTCGTTGTGTTGGTAACACAGACCTGAAATTGCACAGTTCTGGAAAACTTGTTGATTTAAATGGCAAGTGTCCTTCACTGTTCCACTCTGTGGTCTGTGTAGATAGCTGTAATTTCACTTTGGGAAAGGCCTATTTGTCAGGTGTCAGTATGTGCTTTATAACAAACTAACCCAGAAAGATGCTTTCTACCCTTTGCCAGAGCTTGTTTAAAAGAAACAATGCAATCTAACCTTCAAGTGGTGCAAGTCTTTATAATTCTGTGTTTAAGAGGCTGAGCTTTTGTAACAAATTGTATGCATTCCTAAAATGTGCCCCAACTAGTTGTTTCTATCATGTTAACCTTTTCAGTCCAGTATTTGTAACTTGGATAGCCCCACACTTTGTCATTATAGCATGGAATACAGCTAGAACGTTCTCCTGTGTTCTTCATTGGAAACAGCACACCTGCACTGAAAGCCTCTATATCTCTGTATTCATATTATGCTCAGTAAAAGTTCCATTTCCATAACTGTTGCTTTTAACAATAGGTACTTTAATGATTCTGAAGTCTGCATGCAGCAACAATCCCAGCTATATCGACAGATTGATTTCGGTTTTTATGCGGTCTCTGCAGAAGATGGTCAGGGAGCACTTAAACCCACAGGCTACAGCAGGAACAGCAGAAGCAAATACAGGTATTCCATTATATAGTTTAATGATGTTAGTGATTAGAAGGGTTGTAAAATATTAAAATCTCTTAATCCTAAGGGGATTCAAGTGATTTTGCAGAATTGTTTGTGCATATTGAAAGTGTCAACAGAATCAGTGAGAAATCCTACTGAAGTACTGAAGGTTAGAAATGCACTTTGAGTTCCTGTTACCAGCTTCATACATGAATTGTGGTGAATGGTTAGTGAATACGTGTTGAGCTACAGCATGGATATAAAAATCCTGAAATTTATCAAAAGTTGATAGTATTCAAGGGAGAGAGGCTGACAAGCAGTGGAGCCACTGCCTGTGAAATAAATTTGTTGAAGCTGATGTCTTTTTTTTTTTTTTTAATCTTAAAATAGCATCTTTTTCAGTCTGTACAATTCTATCTGTCATCGAATGAATTGTCATGAGCCATTGAAAAATTCAGATATTCTTATAGAAAAAAATCATTGCTTCTAAGGAACGCTGTAATTTGTGAATGAATAAGCTACTGGAGAAAAGCCATTACATTTCCAGACCATATTTAAGTCAGGCAGATGAAAACCTTGGAAATTTTCCTAACACTGAGAAACAATTAGAAAATTATTAAACTTGGCAGAAGCAAATCAGGAAATCAGCAGAACCAATTAGGTATGCTGCATCACTGAGTACTTCTTTTACGAGTTTAGTTGCAGTTTTTAGGTATTGGAGTTCTGTAACACCTGTTATCAAAGCTTTACTGAGATGAAACCTCACAGGCTTGCTTTTTGGATTCAAAATGGATGATCTTTATTTGTTTATGAACAGCGCTGTGTTCCTGGTTGTTTAAGTTTGGAAAGCAGTAACTCTGAAAATATTATTCCTATTTTTAGGGATTTATTTCTAGGCAACAGATTTTATTGTTGCCACTTCTGAAATTCCAATGGCTTATGTTGAAAATTTTTTTGGTAGGCATTTTATGCATGTATACACAATTGTAATCATTTTTTGTATTCACAGCAGGTACAAGTGAACTGGTAATGCTAAGCTTGGATCTTGTGAAAACTCGCCTGGCTGTGATGAGCATGGAAATGAGGAAAAATTTTATACAAGCTATTCTAACATCTCTAATTGAAAAGTCTACTGATGCGAAAATTCTTCGTGCAGTAGTAAAAATAGTGGAAGAGTGGGTGAAAAACAATTCCCCAATGGCAGCTAATCAGGTAAATTGGGAAGATAAAGTCACAACCATGCCCAGATACTGAGTAAATATGAGTTAGTGTTGTAATTCATCATGTATTGGCAGGGAGGATTGTAAGTGTCTGTTATGTTAGCTTATATGCCCTCTATGAGGGCATATAATATGAATTTTTTGAATATTTAATGAATAATATTCATTATTGAATATTTTCATCAAAATTCATTTTCATATGAAAAATGAATGAATTTAATGAATAATATGAAAAATTTGAATATTTTGCATCCCATGTGAAAGTAACTGGAGTTAAAGGTGCTTAGCGTTTTGTAGATTTGTATTAGGCATTTGGTCTCAAAGGCTGTTTTGCCTAGAACTTGCTTTAAAGTAAAGGTTTGAAATGTTTCACATGAACTTGGATAGAGAATTTCTTCAGGGGGAGGATGGCTACTGATGCTGGTTTAAATGATGTTATCCCTATAACATTTTGCAACCTCCTCAATTTACCATATTTTGTATCAGGTGGAGTTGAGTACATTTTTTTTTTAAATATACATTAAATTTTTTTAACCACTTAAACCTGTATTTAGTCATAATTCTAAAATTCTGTTGCATACATTAGAAGGATAAATGCTTGAGTGTCTTTTCTTTTTAAGAGCTGTGACCTTCTACCAAGCTATTTTTCAATACTTGAGGAGTGAAAGAGTGATAAAAATGGTAGCTGAGGTGTACTTTGTATATGCCAGTTCTGTGCATGTTTTAAGATGAATTGACAAAATTAATCATGTCTTCTTTTAACATAGACACCTACTCTCCGGGAGAAGTCCATTTTACTAGTGAAAATGATGACTTACATTGAAAAGCGTTTTCCAGAAGACCTTGAATTAAATGCCCAGTTCTTAGACCTTGTTAACTATGTCTATAGGTAATTATAGCAATTAATCATTTATTTCAGTTTATTGGTTCATCATTTGTACCATATATGACCTTTATAACACACCATCAATCTCCTTGGGTCTGAATTAAATTATTTTTTCTAAGATGCAGAATCGATTCATTTCACTGAAACCACAATGCTTGTTTAGTGAGAGCAATTTTAAAATAGAGAGTGCTTGAAAAAGCAAAATACCCCCAAAGACCCCTTTGTCAGGGTACTAGGGTGTCCTTGTAGATGCTTGTACATTTAACTCTGGTGAAAGCTAAAATCTGTTCATTAACTGTGCAAAGCCCTGGTGTGGATGTGGTAGTCAGGAGTTCTTGTCAGTGAATGTTATTTTACGTTTCAAACAGAGATACAGGTGTGGCCAAAATTGATACTGATTCAGAATTAGGACAATTGAGATTTTATTCTGAAAGAGTTAATGATAATTCTGGGGTGGTTTTTATCAGGTAGCAATGTTTTCTTTGCTGTTTCTCTCAAACACCACACCTGCATGCCAGACCGTGTAGGCTTCCACAGAACATCTGCTCCACTGGTTTTTATATTTTATCTGCAAAAAAATAGAAGACTTCTCTTTCTAATATCTGTAATTTCATCTTTATTTGTTTTAGGGATGAGAATCTTTCTGGTAGTGAACTTACTGCTAAACTGGAGCCAGCATTTCTTTCGGGTCTGCGTTGTGCCCAGCCGCTGATACGAGCTAAATTTTTTGAGGTCTTTGACAATTCTATGAAACGTCGTGTTTATGAGCGTCTTCTTTATGTGACGTGTTCTCAAAACTGGGAAGCAATGGGAAATCACTTTTGGATAAAACAATGTATTGAGGTAGGGAAATCACTCTTTTTGGAAATAAAATTAGAATTCTAGAAATATGTTGTGTTCCACATTTTTCTTGGCTGGGTGTTGAAGGATTAGGTAATGAGTGTCTCACCTGTATCAAAGTGAAAAATACCAAGTCTGCTGCCTCAGATACTTCTGAGACATGGAAAAACTAGTTCTTGGAAAGTGTCTTTAAATCAGGAAAGTCTGTTCTCTCTGGGAAAAGTTTAATGGTCAGATTGACACTTCTTAAGAAAACCCATCTCTTACAAATTATGCTGATTAGAAAAAGTTGTTAAAGTAGATGATTTCAAGAAAACTTTCAAGGATAGAGAATCTGCACTAATGGTGTGACAAGTGTTAGATGGGATAGCCTTGAAATGAAATTACATTTTTGATTGGGATGGGACCAAACCGTGGGGACTCAGGGAAAGAAGAAAAATTAGCAATTGACCTATTAGAACATGAGTTTAGAGTGACTATGGAGATAACTTTGAGCTCTTCATAGAGAGAAAAGAAATAGTAGCAATTTTCTGCAACCTTTTGGTACATCTCTCTTTGTAATGGGGAGAGCCTGTGTACCTTATCTCATTGAGGGCACTAAATATGTTTAAGGTAGACAATAGAGAATTCAGGCACAGAAGATTCCTATTCCTTCTGCATTTTCAGGAGAGGCTTGAAAGGCAGTCTTGAAAGCATAGTCATGAACTTAAAATTGATGCAACTGTAATCAAATTAAGATGTTATTATATTGTTATAGAGATGTGACAAATATACCTTGGACACATTACAACTCTTACCTTGTTGATAAATATGAAACCATAGGGATATTTTCTTAGAAATATTGCAGTAAAATGTCTATTTAAAAGTCTCCTTGCTTTTTAATGTCTCAGCTCCTGTTGGCAGTGTGCGAGAGAAACACTACAATTGGGACAAGTTGTCAGGGTGCTATGTTGCCCTCTATCACCAACGTTATCAACCTTGCTGACAGTCACGATAGAGCAGCATTTGCTATGGTAACCCACGTCAAACAGGAGCCTCGGGAAAGGGAAAACAGTGAATCCAAAGAGGAGGTAACTTGCAGAAAATGCTGTAGAAAAATAAGCCTTTTTGATGGAGGTATTTTTTCCTTGTTTCACATAAAGAAAGTTGGGAGAATGTGCCTTGAAGATAAGGTGTAGAGCTTGTGCTCTACGCCTTGTCTGTGATGCATTGTGTTTTAACTGTGTATGCATTTCTCAGAACTTGCATTCTTTCATTTAACCCCTGCTTTAATACAGCACTCTAGCAATTCTACTTCTGAACCTGAAGAACTAATGGAAAGAGTGAGACCCAGAATAGGTTGATGGGAAGGATATTTTGTATTTGTATAGGAAAAAGTACTTACGCAGTACCTTCGTGCTTTGAGTTGTTTACTTCTGTATAGGATGTTGAAATTGACATTGAACTGGCTCCGGGAGATCAGACCAGTACACCTAAAACTAAGGAACTTTCTGAAAAGGACATTGGCAATCAGCTGCACATGTTGACCAACCGGCACGACAAATTTCTTGACTCTCTTCGAGAAGTGAAGGTTGGTACTTGGTTGTTGGTTTCCTGACAAATTATTTTGATACTGAAATCTTGAAGCATTTATATAGATGTCTCTTAGAATCTGATGTAATTTCTTACTTGTGTAGTTTAAAAAATTTTAAAGTCTTAATTACTACTTGCTACTGCAACCCTCTCTTACAAAACCGAAATTTCTTCCTCCTGTAAGTTCATTTTAACAGTTAAGAAAATTGTGATAGTAAAGATGGAGCACAAAGTCAAAAGTGCATATCAGCATCTTGTGTTTAAATAATTTGTAAGAAGGTAATTTTAACTGAAAGCTATTTTTAAGTAATTTTCTCTGTACTAACAGCTCTAGACAATTAACTCAATATTTTCTACTACCAAATACTCATCAACATTTTTTCTTTCTCCTTGATGTTTTTTTTTTTTTTTTGAAACAATTTACAGCACAGAATCAGTCTTGATCCACTTGAAAATAGCATTGCATTAATTTTACAGTGTTTTCATTCCTGAAAGAAGCATTTTGATATGTTGGTTGGAAAAGGCATTTACAGGACTGCTTAAACAGCTATATGACTACACTGTTTTTCAGTACTATTAATTGTGTTTTTCTCATCTTACGTAGATCTTTCTTTTTTTTCTAGACTGGAGCACTGCTGAGTGCCTTTGTTCAGCTGTGTCATATTTCTACACCATTAGCAGAGAAGACTTGGATCCAGCTTTTTTCACGACTGTGGAAGATCTTATCTGACAGACAACAACATGTGAGAATCTCTCTCTCTCTCCCCCTCTCTCTCTCCTTTAATAAATTCCTCTATAAATGAATGGTGTTTCAGGAAAATGCATTTGTGTGCTGAGTTACTTATTCACTTGCTTTGAGAAGTTTGCCATTATTTTGTGTCTAGTTAGGGCTGTACGTCTCCATCAATACATCTTTTGAAAGGAATAGGACCCTTCAATTTACTAAGAGGATTACACTTATCAAATCATTTTTTCCTGACATACACTATATTAACAAGCATTGGAATCCAAATTCTGTAACAGCTAACTCTTCATTTGGCTTTGTCTATCCTTACTTTTCCTTGCAGGCTCTAGCAGGTGAAATAAGCCCTTTCTTGTGCAGTGGCAGCCATCAAGTGCAGCGAGACTGCCAGCCGAGTGCGCTGAATTGCTTTGTGGAAGCCATGTCACAGTGTGTTCCTCCCATTCCCATCAGACCGTGTGTCCTGAAATACTTGGGTAAAACTCACAATCTCTGGTTTCGTTCTACACTGATGCTGGAACATCAAGCGTTTGAAAAAGGACTGAGCCTACAAATTAAGCCTAAACAGACAACAGAATTTTATGAGCAGGAAAGCATCACTCCTCCTCAACAGGTAAGTGCCTTATGAAATGTGGAAGGAGAAGCATGGTGATGATGTGGTGCAAGAGCCCTGCTTTATAAATCTTTGTTTTTAGAAGCTCATTAAAGTACTGCTCATTTTTAATTCAGCGAAGAAATTCTTGGCCTTGTGTGTTTGTGAACAGACCTGCAATACTGATTGCTTTGCATCTTGCTTACTTCTCATTCCTTTCTTTCGACTGGCATTGAAATTTTTGTTTTTCTCTTGATTCCTCTTTCCAGTCTGCTTTTGAAAATAATTCTCTGCAGCACTGAAAGACTAGATCAAACTTTCTGCTCTTTATTTTCAGTCTCATGTAGAAGTGTCTGCTCCCTCAGGGGTAGCATGCTTTCCCTAACAAGTCATGTCTGTTGGTCTGTGACCTTAAGGAGTTATTAGCTAAACAAAACTGAGTTATCTGTAAACAGGTGCTGTTGTGTTTAGTAGTCTGTCAGATAGTGTTTGTGAGCAGCACAGAAAGATAAATATAGATTGTTTCTATGTTGAAGACTGACTTGTTGGTTTGTTAAACAATTTTGTGTTCTATGATTTGATCTGATATTTTAAGGGAGACAACCAGGAATCAATGTACAAGCCACAGGGTTTGTTTTATCATGTCGTGCAGTATTGTTCTTTTCAGTACTTGATCATTATTAATTGCTTGACTTCTAGAATTTTAAGAAGGGTTCATATGAACAAATCTTTATTTTCATATCTATCTGAACTTATGTCGGTATTGCAGATGTGGTTTTGCTATCTACTATGCTTTATAGTGACAATTAGAGTTCAGGGAAACGTGTCCTTAATGTTTTAGGAAATTCTGGATTCCCTTGCTGAGCTGTACTCTTTGTTACAAGAGGAGGATATGTGGGCTGGACTATGGCAGAAGCGCTGTAAATTCCCGGAGACAGCAACAGCTATTGCCTATGAACAGCATGGCTTTTTTGAACAGGTATGCTGTTGATTTTGGGAACAGTCTGAGTAGTTCTACTGTGAGGATGCATATTGTGCTCAGAGAGAAAATATCCTGAGTAGGAATTTAGAAGACTTCAGTTTTCTAAAATAAAAAGTACAACTCCTCTTCTGGTTAAAGTAATAGTTGAAGGCCACGGAGTGCCTCGATAAGGTAAGGTTTTTGAATGCATCCATCAGCTTTTCATCACGTTTGTAAAGCTGCCAAATAATAACCATCTCAGAAACAAGTAAACATTCTTGGTAGCTGCTGTTTGTTTGTTTGTTTGTTTGTTTTTAAAATTAGAATACAATCTTTTTTTTTTCTCAAAGTAAATGTTGAGGTAATGTGCACATAGCAGATGGAAAAATAAAGCACCATGAATTATATTTAGGCACAAGAAACTTATGAAAAAGCAATGGAAAAGGCTAAAAAAGAACATGAACGGAACAATGCTTCCCCTTCCATCTTTCCTGAGTATCAGCTCTGGGAGGATCACTGGATTCGGTAAGACGTTAAAGCTGATGTCGAAAATGCACTGCTACCCTGCAATAGCAGGTTACTGTGCTGGTTTAAAGCTTTAGTTGCTAGAATAAGCTTAGCTCAGGACTTTTAAGATACAGGGGAAAATTAAAGGAGTAAAAAACCCCTACTTTTTTACTCCCTTAACAGACCCTCAGAACTGATGTGTCTGAAGAATTGTAAAAATGTAATTTGTTGTTGTTGGAAACAGACTGGAGCTAAAATTTGTTATCCTCTTTAAAACGGTTGTTCTAGTAGACAGAAAATACAGCTTTTCCTTATTCACAGATTTCTGTATTATAACTGGTAATAAATCCTCCCATCTGGATAAAATATTTGCAGTGCTTGCAGAGTTGTTCACAAACAAATATGCTGACAGTATTTTAATACAAAACATTAATAGTCACTTTTATTGAATATATATAGATACAGTTTTTTGTAAATCAGCTTACAGTGGTTTTGATTTTCTTAGTTGCTCAAAAGAACTGAACCAGTGGGAACCTTTGACGGAATACGGCCAGTCCAAAGGCCATATCAACCCTTACCTAGTGCTGGAATGTGCATGGAGGGTCTCAAACTGGACTGCTATGAAGGAGGCTCTGGTGCAGGTGAGCGAGGGCTTTTTATGCTAATGTTTAATTTCTTTGTTCATTTTTCTGATAACATTTCTAACAAGGCAGCGTTACAATTCATTTCACAGGAACAGTAAACTGATTTTTGGAAGTTCTCTTTGATGTACCAGCATGCAGCTGGGTATTTTGGCAATTGAAGCATGTTATTTCAACTTGGTTCTCTTTTCTCCCTCTTTATGAAGCTGTGCTATGTAAAAAGTCTAGCTGGGACAGATGAAAGATCGGATGCGTGCTGCTGAGTCATTGAGAAGCTGCTAGTGCTTGCCACAGAACTGTGTGCTGACCAGTGGCATGTGGGGAAACTTAGAATGAGACCTTTGCAATGATATGGGATTAAACTAAACTCGAGGTGTACGATGAGGGGATTGTTATTTTGGGTTGGTTGGTTGGTTGATTTTTCTCCCCCTTCTCTATGCTGTTAGATTACTTTATGTATGAAGAATTTGAAGGTGTGTTCCAGGCATCAGACAGAAAGCTAAGACCTGTTTAAAGCTTAAAGCCATCATAATTTCAAATGAAGCTTTGCATTCATGGGTTGCTTAGATGGAAGCAGCGTGCCCAGCATGCAGCATTAATATGCAGACTTTGATCTGGCAAAATATTGCTAGGTGTATAAAAGAGGAAAAAAAAATCCCCGGAATAAATGAAATCTGAGTTAAAAACACACAAAAAGAAAACAAACTAAAACACTTTTAAGAAAGGATAGACTTTCATGAAGTGACAGCATTGAAATCTACAGTCTTCATTTAAAATTAAAAAAAAAAAAATGAGAGCAGATTTTGAGGAATTCTTCCACATGCAGCTGTTCTTGGGTCTGTATTGGTCTTACCAGGAGAATTCTTTGGTGCTTTTTTCATTTTTGCTTTTTGTTCTCCCCTCCCCCAAAGATATACACCTTCTTTTCATAGTAAGTAGAGTTGTTCATCTGCGATTAGTTGATGTAGAAACATAAATCAGATGTAGAACTAAAATCTGAAAGGTGAGAATACTGCATTTCATCACAGGTGGAAAGGGACTTTCTGATCTTCATTGCTGTATAGTGTGACATGAGTGGAATTACTCTGCTGAAGGTGCTGGAGCTTGGAATGAGGGAGCAAACTGTGTATTTCAAATACAATTTTACTGACAAAGCTCTGAGCAGAGCCTTAGGCTCCTCTTAGGCTTTTTTTCATGTTGCAGAGGTTTAGCCAGAAGAATTAGTCCCTCACTTCATTGGGTTTTATTGTTTCATCATTACTGTTGAGGTTTTGAAGCAATACCTCCAGTTAAAAATACTGCATGTGAAATTGACTGTTGACTGTCTAGTTTCATAATATTTGCAAAAGATAAAAACATGCTTATGAAAAACACTGAGCATCCCTTAACTCCAATACCTCGATCAAATTTCTGTATACTGAATACCCTACCGATGTGCTGTATTGTGACAACTTATTCTGGCATGATAAATATGCCAAATTGTATGGTTTTCTTTCCTTTCTTCAAAATCAGACTGAATATTATTACATTTTCTTTGATGTAGTGTTTATTCTTCTGTACCACTGGTTACGTAGGTGTGTGCAGTCACAGTGCTTTGCTTTAAAGGCTAAACTGAAAACAGGAGAAGTTTAATTAATTAGAGGCAGTGTTGTCTTTTGTTGGAACCTAAATTAAGGGTGTCCAACCATTGCAACATTTGAAATTGAATTTTTCCATACTTGTAGTGCTGATGGCTCAAATTAAGCAGTTGTCTCTACGGATGCTTTTTATCATTTATCAGTCCATGTGTAGCCCAGTCTGGAAGTAGCAAGTTGTACTTCAGCCACAAAAATGATCTAATAGGTGATTTTTGTGTTTTAATTAACTTCTTTTATTCTTTTAAAAACTGGTATTTTATGTTTAAGTGTGCAACTCTACTGGCTAATTTTAGAAATTATATTATTAAAAACCTTTGAAGCCTAAAATAAGAACTCAATTGTGCAGTGTATTTTAAGCCTTGAGTTAGAGCAGAATGAAATAGATCATGTCTGACAGGTTCTGGTTTTGGAAATGGAGCTGAGCAGAAGTGACAACCACAAGTAACTGCTGATAGGCTTTAGAGGCAGTTATATTAAATGAGATATTTTCAGTAATGAGACATCCTCTAATTGACTGAGGAGAAGATGGAGCTGAAGCCATAAATGGAGCTTTTGTGGCTCTACTCACACTCTTCTAAAAGATGTGTCAGGACACGTGTAGGTATAAATATTAGGATGTGAAAGAATAATTGATTTTATGCTGCTGTACTCGCTGCTCCAATTTCATTGGCATTCTGTGGCTGTTCTTTAAAACTGACTTGGAAAAACTTATTTTAAATGTACTATTATATGAATCTGCATGGCTGATACCTGAGTCGGAAAAGGTGGCAAATATGTATTGGTTTTAATAAATCTTTGTGAAACATTTGAAATTATCTACCTATTAAAGCTGAGCTATTAAAATACCATGTGACCTTTGATAGGACCCAAGACTCATTTCCATTTGCTCACATTGCCATTGTGTTTAATGATCCAGTAGATAATGTAATAAAAAAGAGATTATTTTCACTATGTAAGTGTAAGGTTGCTACCTGGCAGTTTCTCTTTGCTGGCTCAGGCGTAAAAGTCAATTGAGGATAAGCAGAACTAACAGTTGGAATGGTGAAGGTACCGTGTATCAACAGGAAGGTAATGCAGAGGGATTTCTATGCTGCGTGTCAGGGCGAAAGATGTTTGATGTGAAGAGAAGAAATGGGAAACCAAGAAGAGTTCTGGATTTAAGGCCCGTGGCATCCAGTAGGGAGCAGTTAAGCATTTTGTTCAGTGCATGTTTTCTGCAAAGTACGAGTTGACTGGCTGGGCAGTTCAGGTGCTCTGCCATTTCTAGTTGCTGTATTTCTGCTGTTCCAGATTTTAAGAAAATGGTTTAAAATGATATTTTAATCACTGTAGCACCGCCACCTGACTCTGCCCATGTATTGGGAAATTATTTTGACATAAATGGGAAGGCAACTTGTAGATGATTTAAAAGAATGATCAACTGTTTATTCTCATAAACTTTGCAGGCAGCTAGGAAGTGTCACACTGGTGTGATATGCTGACGTCTAGCGACAAAATCCTTTTAAGTGAGAAGTTGACATTACTTGTTCTGGAGCCCCTGAAGCATTTCAGAGGTAGTGGACTATCTGCTGAGAAGCACCTTTTTTTCTGTGCAGGGTGAATTGGTTTGCAGTGAGCTTCATGCTCCTGGTGCAGGACTGCTTTCAGCTTGCTCAGCTGTCTCTGAGCTACGCTACGGCTGTCAGTGGTAAAATACCCCAGCAGCAGGTTGTGTGCAGCACTTCTGCTCTTCTGCTGAGTTAACAGTCTGTTTGCTAGCCTACCTTTACGAGTAATTGTTAGTCTGAACTCCTCCAGTAACAAATCTTTATGTTTTAGTCAGACATTTGTAGAAATTGGGCTATTTTCTAAACAAAAAAATAAACGTAATAGTTTAAGAATAGTCTTTAAAAAATACATCAGAAATGTCTGCATTTAAGTAAGAGTAATCTTCACTAGTCTTTTTTCCATTTCCTTACCAGGTGGAGTTGAGTTGTCCCAAAGAGATGGCTTGGAAAGTGAACATGTACAGGGGGTACTTGGCGATCTGCCACCCCGAGGAGCAGCAGCTGAACTTCATTGAGCGCCTGGTGGAGATGGCGAGCAGCTTGGCCATTCGGGAGTGGCGAAGGCTTCCCCACGTGGTCTCCCATGTTCACACTCCCCTTCTCCAGGTAAGAACTGAAAGTGTTTTGTTATCAGTTATTTTCTGGTAGCAGGTTTCAGGACTTCTGATAGCTGTGAGTACAAAATACTTTGCTGTGTAGTACTGATTGCTTTCCCCTGATGGTATCTCGTTAAAAATTGCAGAATGTGCATTTTGAGTGAGACTCCTTTCAAAGTGTTTATAGCTCACCTGGATGTGCTCTGTTTGTGGTGTATAGAGGTAGCTATTTAAAAACTGACAAATGGCTCAGCCTTCTTTGTGGGCTAATGCATAGTGCACTGCAGTACTTGGAGACGTTGAACATTCAGCGGATTTTGAAGTGAGATCCATTTCGATTAGATATATTATATTATAATACTGGTGGAAATGTTGAAATAACCTCCAAAGTGTTCTTTTCAGTTAGTTTGAGAATGTGTTAAATGCAGTGTGGAGTTGTGTCAATTGTAGTGTACTCAGGTTTTTTCTCTTTATTTGTTTTAAATTTCAGCTAACTGTCAATGCCCTGTAAGGGAAAAGTGTGTTGAGAAATGCTGGTGTTTCTTTGGAAAGTAGAATTCTGAACTAGCTGAGCAAGTTCTGAACATCCCTGTGGGCTTAAGCATTAAGGTCAAAGAACCAAAAAGTTTACGGATCTGTTGCTAGTGAACGACTTCTCAGATCAGGCTCTGGACAGTGTGAGCTTTCCCATTTTCTTTGTCATTTCTACATTATTTTGATAAATATTCAAGAGATTTGCCATTCTCTATGTAGAAGTTTTGAACTGGAAAAGCCGTTAGTTGGTTTTACTTGCTCCTTTTTATACAGCAGGCCAGGTGAATTGGGCTGGTGTGTCATCTGAGCTCCTTCAAAGGCACTCAGGTTGGACTGACAAGTTGGGCCTGCTGTATGGGTTCTGTGAGCATGCTGGTGTTGAATGTAATGGTATAAAATTTTTATTGCACATAAAAAGCTCAGTTTGCATTAATTATTTCTCATTTTTAGTTGGCCCTTGGGAATATAGCAGAAGCCATAGAGAGCATCGGGGAAAGGAAGTAGGAAGGAGTCTCATCTCCGTGCTGTGTGATACTTCTGACTGAGGAGGGAGAGACTTGTGTACAACTTCTGCTCTAAGAGAGAATGGATCGTGTTAGATGAGCTGTTGTGTACCTCAAAGCTTCATTCGTTGGTCTTCAGTTTTATGAAATGTCTGGCTAGGTCATCTGTCAGGTTCTGATCATTATTGCCTTAAAATCCTTGCAGTAATGTTGTAGAAAGAATTCTCGTGCTTAATCACCTTGCTTCACAGATGGGTGCATTGGGATCGCTGCTCCCCTCCTGCAGTCTGATGCCAGCTACAGGAAAGGAAAGGTCTTTGGTCTGAGTGGAAGGGCATGTTCCAGTAGTTCTCCTTGTCCACATGTGGGTGCACACCTTCCGAATTTAGCTGTGCTGATTGAAAAGGTTACTGCTTCCAACTAATTGGCTCCTTTTAATTCCAATATGGTACGGAGCACTTGTGTGAGGAGGTCACCTGGAAGATGGGAGACAGTGGTAACCTTTGTCAGGGGCATTTTGCTGAACTGAGAAGGAACAGACCGCTTAAATCAGGAGAGGATGGGGCCCCTGTGGCCGTACTTTGGGATCTGAAAGAGGTCTGTATGCTTTCTGGACAAGAAAAACGGACAAAGCAAGCATAAAGTTTCAAGAGGAGCTTAATCCTGAAGTAAGGGCAGCCTTGTAGCAATGAAGCAGTGGGCTGTCCTGTCCAGAATGAAATGGAGGGGCACTTGGTTAATTCTGGGTTACAAGAACTTTAAAAACAAACAAAAACAACTCCCCCAAAACAAACAACAATAACAAAACCAAAGAGTGTAATCTCATCTTTACTAGCTTTGTTCTTTCAAGATCATTTAAAAGAGGAGAATTTTATAACTTGAATTTCATACTGTTCTGTAAAATGACTGCAGTGTATTGCACTTGATCTTTTCCAGCCCTGATGTGTAAATAGAGTCCCGTGTGCATGCTTGAATCCTTGACTTAGAAAGGATGAGTAACTTTCCTGTTGGATAACCCAGTGCATACAAAGAGGATGGGCAAAACTAACTTTTTTTTGGTGCCATTTTCTACCTATTTACTTCTTTCTCAACTCTGTCATCCATTTCTAGGAAAAGGCAGAGCTTGTTGGCTACTTCTGAATCCTAACAACATTTTTCTCTCCTAAAGGAGCATGCTATTTTCTGTTTCTCAAGGGAAATATGCTTGGAATAAGGAAGTAAATGGATGACTTTTCTTTCATCCTTGCTTAACAAGTCCTTAGTGCTTGTTGAAATACGCCGTATTTTAGCCCTCAAGTCATTAAATGTTACAAGACACAGTGTCGTTGTCCCAACATTTATTTAAATGTAACTTGGTTTTAAGATATTGCGCAGCAGATACATCTTTATTTTTGCTTGTAAGAAATCTTACTTTTTCAGGCAATGTTGGCAATTCAGTTTAAAGAGAGAAATTCTGTGCTTTTAGTCTTTCTCCTTGGCATAAATGTAGCTCAGGGAAATGATCCACTTAGAAAATGAGGGGAAAAGATTTGTTTCTTGTCCTGTCAGGAAGAGCTTGTAAGAACTTGAGACCTCCATAAGTATTTTTTTGAAGCAGCTGGCACAACTTTGATCATACAGAGTATGCAGTTTACTTATTATATGAGATGAAATAACACGTATAACATGGTGAAAAATGCATGGCTTGTGTCCTTCACAGCTTTCACACGTTTTGCTGTAACTAAAACGGACTTCTCCTTCCCTTTTAAATGTATGAAATGTCAACGCTTACCCTTTAGCTTTCTCTGGGATGTAATTATGTAAGTAATTCACAACTGTAAGAGACAAACTTGTGAGAGTAGATGTTATTGCCAAGTGTAATTAAATGGAAGTAGGTGCCTAAACTTATCTTCAAAATATGGGATTTAGCCTCAAAATGCTTCCAGAAGCTTCTGGAAAGTGAACCTCATGTATTATGCAGCTGCAGCCAGAGCATGGAACTGGGGCTGAGGGGAGATGGGTTCAGTTTCACATGCAGCATGTGATAGGAGTAAGCATGCCATCAGTTTGTCATCACTTGAAGGGCTGACTGCGTCCCTCGGGAGGCATCCTGAGAAACAAGCATCCGACAAAGATGGGCTCTCATTAGTGTGGAGGGAGCCTTTCATCTCCAAGGGGAAATTCTGGAATGTCTCCGTGCAGTACGGTCTGAGATGTGGTGACGGGATGCATTTCTTGGTGGGTCAGTGCTCAGAGAACTGAGTGAACCTCCCCTGTAGAAACGTGGAGGATCCTGCTTTCTGAGTTCCTTCTAATATAGCAGCTTCTGTAGTTCTGTCTTGGCTGAGGAGTTTTTCACCCTGTGTGCCATGCCTGGTTTGCTTCATAAGCAACTAAACCCCCATGGTAGCAGAGGTACCGCTACTGAAATGGTTCTGTTTGTGGGTAGAGGTTACACAGAAGCCCACACTTCCTAATTTTTGTGGTATACATGGATGCATTAGATAAGTGAGCATGGGAGAACTCTCCATATAGAGAAGAGGCTGCCAAGTAAATAGGTAGGATGTAAGTAATGGTACAATCTTCCATTTGTTTGAGCTGGTACAAGTGGAAGAATTGTTGACTCGACGAATTCCTTTGTGATAAGTTTTCACTGATATTTCAAGCTTTCCTCCCCTGGACATGTAATATCTGCAGCACGAAGGGATTAGTATTGCTAAATAAAGTATTTAAATGCTTTCAGATATCAATTAAAACAAGCTTTTAAAATAATCTACTATGTATACACCCCTCATGAAGAAATGATAAATTAGTCAATGACTGACAGAAGTACAAATGTAGCCTTGAATTTGTGCTGCAGTAATTACTTTTTTTTTTAATATCAGATAGTATGTGATTAAATACCTGTGAGAAAATTAAATTTATGTGATGAATGGGTGTAGGATGAAGGTTAAGCTATTGTGAGAGCTGATACTGAGATGATTGTAGCAAAATATTACTTGGTTTAATTTATTTCGTTTCAAGAGATTTCACTGTGTAAATTTCGATGGCTTTTTTTTTTTTTTGCTAAGTAGTTATCGTACTTGGTTGATTAACAATGAATACAACTGTTATCTGCCAAGAGGTAGCTTAGAGAATACTACATTGGTTTTATTGCACTACGGGTAATTAAATTCCATTAAAGTTTGTGGGCCTTTGCTGGAGGTTGTCGAAGTTGAACAAAATGCCTACTGCCTTTAGTCGGTTTGAGACTGCTGCCATCTCCTGTTAGTTCCTTTCATTAATTAGAGAATAGTCATGTCAGTGGAAAAAACATTGTTAACCTGAGTAACTTCCAAAGCTAAGGTTCTTTGGAGGGTGTCTTAAAGCAATAGTTTCAGGAGCACAGGGATGGTGTTTCTGCACATTCAAGCTTCTGTTAAATCTGATCGTGATTAGGGAAATTATGATAGTAAGTTCTGCTAAAAGTTTTAATTATTAAAGTTCTCTTGAAGGGTCTGTGCTTGGACCTGGGGCTGCTGTTTGGTACCCAGTATGTGCCTCTGCTTGTGCTTTGTGTGCTTGCTGTTGATAGAGCAGGTTTGAACCTGCATGCTAGAGTTTAATTCAAATCTGTGGTTTTCTTTAGATGTGGGGGGAAAAAGGATGGGGTGAAGAGCATGTAAATTCAAATAAATTGGCTTTACTTCGGTGTTTATGTTTAAAAGTAAAGAAAAGCTGCTTGTAAGCAAATAGAGTGCTTTTGAGGGATAACTTGTGAAAGCATTCACATTCTAAATGAAAAAAAAGAACGAAGGCATTTTTATCTTAGTAGCAATAAGGAAAAACATGCCTTAGTTGCAAGCAAACTGATTGTATTACAGGAAGAACACATTGACTTTGGATCGGTGCTGTCTGTTTGCAGCCAGGGCATTTAGGTTTTGTTAGAATGAGGTGTGCATGAAATAAGCTGGAGAAGAAGAGAGCCTGAAGTTATGCAGTGACCTTTTTGTGAGGATGTATAAAGGTACCATACAGTACCTCCCTGCTTTATGTATACTTCATAAAATAATTATACGTCCTAAAATAATTGGGTCGTTTGTTTATTAGGACTAGCCACCCAGTGATAAAAATTCTGTGCTGCTGACTCAGCAGTTGAAATGTTGAATGAAACTCACTTTGTGGTTGTTGTTGGTTGGTTGGTTTGTTGTTTCGATAATTGTTAGGTTGGTTAATGGTCATTGGTGCAACTAACAGACAGCTCCCCAAGCAGCATAGTTTCTCCTTTACTTGATTTAAAGGTGGTTCATCAGAAGGATCTTTTTCTGTTGGCCAGTTTATTTTACTATCCTTTAGAATAATTTATTTTGTTTAATGTTTTCTAGGCAGCACAGCAAATAATTGAACTTCAAGAAGCGGCCCAAATAAATGCAGGACTGCAACCAACTAATCTGGGGAGGAACAACAGCTTACATGATATGAAGACTGTTGTAAAGACTTGGAGGAACAGGTTACCTATTGTGTCAGATGATTTATCCCACTGGAGCAGCATTTTCATGTGGAGACAACATCATTACCAGGGTAAAACTGCCTGGTCCAGCATGCCTTCATCATGTAATTTTCCAGACAACACATTGTTTGAAATAAGTTCTTTGTATTCTTTTTATTTAAATATGCAGTAATTTTGTTGGTCTTGACAAGATTGTTTTAATTCGGTTTCCATTTAAGCGTTCCATTAAGTCATAATTTCATACGTATTGTTGTGTGAGGTTTTGCTGTATGTATGGTTTCATTTATAATGACAAACATTTCCTATTTTGTCTCCAGCCATTGTAACTGCATACGAGAATAGTTCTCAGCATGACCCTAGCTCCAACAATGCTATGTTGGGAGTTCATGCTTCTGCATCAGCAATTATCCAGTATGGAAAGATAGCCCGAAAGCAAGGGCTGGTCAACGTAGCTTTGGATATACTGAGTCGCATTCATACAATTCCAACTGTGCCCATTGTGGACTGCTTCCAGAAGATTCGCCAGCAAGTCAAATGTTATCTTCAGCTGGCTGGAGTTATGGGCAAAAATGAATGTATGCAGGTATGGTGGCTTTTTCTCTAAAGTTGTTACGGAACTTCGAGGATTACAAGGGCCATCAGATATATTGATTTAAATAAATGGTGTGTGTACAGCACAGGGTCAGTTTCGTTGATCGTGTTGTACCTGGTCTAGTTTTGACTGTTAGAGTCAAAAGCAGTCATTGTCCTCTTTGAACTGTGAACATTTTAAAAATTAAATAAATGTAAAGTGGATGTGCATATTTTGAAATCTTATAAAATATATAAGTGGAAGGGACTTTGAAAATACATTATTTGTGAAAGGGCAGTCAGTTGTAAGGCTGGCTGATGTTCTAAATTGGGGTTTTTGAGTGAATTCCTCATCAGTGATGGTTGCTGGCGTACTGAAGAGAAAATGAATTAAAACTAAAGGAAAATAAATGTGATTGTAGGCAGAAAACCCTGGCGTATGGTTATAAGGTAAGCAAACTAAGGAGGAAATGATAATCCATCAGCTGATGACTGTTGTCTATAGTATCTATATCGAGTTTTGTATGAGCCGATGGAAACTTGAAATTGTTGTTAGTCTAGGTTATTTTTAAATGAAAATTAAATGGGAAATAGCTAAAATACTAGAAATTCGTGCTACTGAAATTTCAAGAGAACATTTTGGCTTTTTTTTTTTTTAAAGCATTTTCATTTTAATAGAAACATCAATTTTAGAAGGCTTTTTTTCACTAAGGCTTATTTAACAGGGTCTTGAAGTTATCGAATCGACTAATCTGAAGTACTTCACCAAGGAGATGACTGCTGAGTTCTACGCGTTGAAGGGAATGTTCTTGGCGCAGATTAACAAGTATGTATGTTGGCTGGAAGAGGCGTTAGCACACATCTGAAAAAAATGCAGCTGAAGTACTTCAGCATAGTATTTGATCAGGAAAGTTGTTCCATATGTTTATACCAGCCTAAAATCTGGCACAGCTGTGTTTGAAAGTGGAGGTATACGTGACAGTTCCTTTTCAGTTTGAAGGTGGAATAATTGCTAATATTTCTGAGTATTGTAGGAAAATCTATTTGAAGCAGACATTACATCAGTTATTTTTTTTGTTTGTTTTTAGAGATATGCAGAAGGAAGAGGCAGGGAGAATATTTTTGTCCAGAGCTTTGCAGCGTAAGATATCTTTTTTCCTGGTTCTATCACTACTTAGTTAGACAAACTGATGTCTAACTGATACCTCAGTCTAAGAAACCAAAGTGTTAGTGTAGTTGACAAAAGGAGGTTACTTTAATTACATTCTCAATGTAAGTATCACATATAAAACCAAGGAAAAAATCCTGGTCAGTGTATAAGCTTATAGCTACCTAAACAAAACTAGCCTACATCTTTGTTTCTTTTCTGTTTCATTGTGTGTGTCTATTAACACCTGCAGCTGGTCAAGGGATAGGAAAATGTGTGATGGCATAGTTCAGAGCCCATAGAAATTCTGCTGTTTTGTTCCATGTGAAAATGTTACACAAGCTCATTTAAGATTGAACTGAAAAGATTAATGTTTTATGTGTTGGGGAGAGCTTGCATGATAAAAATTAAGCGCTTAGGTGTCAGCTTTACTTCTAAACTACCAGCTCTCTAGGATTTTTACTTTAATGCTGACAGTCATCTTACTACTTTGAGGAAGATCTCTCTGTAATTCAGTAAACAAATATTTCAGCAGTCAAATTTTATTGGGTGATACTAAAAAAACTGCTTCAGATTTCAGCAGCGTTTTGTATGTATGGTGTTTAATGGCATGTTGCTAGATGTTGCAGGTAGGTAGAATAATTCCTTTACTGCTACATTGTGGACACTTACAGAGTGAAATTCATCAGCTTTTAAGTTGTACACTGCAACCCCGTGTAGCAATTAAAGTCAGGAAATGACAAATATCTTCTGCGAATACAAGAGAGATTTTAAATTGGCAGAATGTAATTATTTTGATGAAAGGTGCAATGGGCTTTTATGAGCTTAGTTTCAGTTGAGATGTAAAGAGAAGAAAGGCTGCCTTTCCTCCACTCCACTTGAAAAAAAAAATAATAAAATTCATGCAGTTGAGGTAAAAGACATATAAAGCCGTACGTATGCATTTCTTCTGGATAGAATGGAGAAAGGATTCTGTTTAAAATATGTTTCTGGTTTACTTACAGTATCTTGCAAAAAAAAAAAAAAACATGCATTTTCAAGCACTGCAGCGGGATTTGGGATGTTAGGAGGGTTACAGTTAGGAAGACTGGCAAAGTGTTGAACCTGAGAATGCGTGACTGCTGGTGGCAGGGGTGTGACAACCAGACTGGAAGCTAAAGGTCAGCTCTGGTGCTGCATCTCCCTGTGCTGCCCATTTGCTGAGCAAGGTGCTGGAAACCATTTTTAAAAGTCATCTCAGGTGTAAAAAAGATGGATAGTGGAGGGGGAGAAAAGATCTGCTAAGAAGTCCTGGTATTGGGAAGGGGAAGGAGCGATACAAAGTCATTTATCAGGCTGCTTCTTTGCTATCAAGCTTCAAAACTTCAACCTAAGGTGCAGAAAACCTCTAAAAGAAAGTAACTTATTTGTGTAGCAGAGAAACAAATGTGTATTTTGACTGACAAAGCTACAAAGGTACGATTAACTTTAAAAAGCTTAACAACTTTTATAAATGAGATCAACAAGCATTACATTACTTTTGTGCTGCTTTGTACAATACTTGTTCTGCAAGAGAGAAGTGGAACGCTTTCTGTTTAATAGGAGCCCTGGATTGCTTTAGAAGTTTCTTTGTTTCAGTTGTGTGTGTGAGTTTTCTCATCCTTTATGCCTGAAATGTTGCAGAGGTTTGAGGGCTATACATACCCTGGGATGAATCGTGCCAGATCTTGAAATGGGAGCATGTGAGGAAACCTAGAAAGGACTCCACAATTACAAACTTGTTTTTTGTGAATTCAAGAACTGTGTGTGTGTGGTTAGACATCTTTTTCTTCTTCTTCTTCTTTTCTTTTTTTTTTAAAAAAAAAAAAACATTCTGACTTTCTGTATTGAAAACTGAATTTTTCAGCTGTGGGTGTAAGGAACTGACTTCTTTCAGATAAAAGCAATTGTAAATTTTTACTTACTTGAGTGAGAGAACAGTTAAGTAAGATGCAGTCCACTGTAAGTTATCTGATGTATCTTCTCAATTTTACTTTTTTTTTAACTCTTAATTTTTTTTTTCTTCATCAGAAAAGCATTTTTATTTACTTCTGGTCTTTTTGTGTTATCATTTGTTCTTCATTTTTTCCCCAGAGTCTTATTCTGTTGCTTGAGTTGCAGTTGCAGTGCACTGGAACTTTTAGTTTTTCAGAGGGTATCTGGGGATCTTAAACATTTGCATAATTGTTTCCATTGTGAACCATTTACTTCTGTAGCTGCTGAAATTAAGGAAAACGAGAAAGTAATCATAAGCCCTTATTAGAGAACTTAGTGGAAAAATAAAATTTGATGTTAAGAAAGTAATTGAGTGCCCAATCAGGAATCTCTTACATGAGTTAGTGACTTTTTGTTAGCGTAAAGCTCATATTCATACTTGTCACAATGCAGGTCTGAGGAAGCAAACAAAGCTTTTTCTGCAGCTGTACAGATGCATGATGTCCTAGTGAAAGCGTGGGCAATGTGGGGTGATTACCTGGAGAACATCTTTGTGAAAGAACGTCAGCTTCATCTGGGTGTGTCTGCCATTACTTGCTATCTGCATGCGTGTCGTCATCAGAATGAGAGCAAATCAAGAAAATACTTAGCAAAGGTAAGGTCTGGATGTTCAAATGTTCGTGTGCCCAAATTTGTGTAATTGGAGAAATACCAGTTACTGATTAAAACCTTTAATTTAGGCTTAAACTGTATGTATGGTTGCTGAAGAGTCATTGCATTAAGTCATCATGGGTTTTTCTGCTTCGTTAGGATATGTATACTTCTTTTAAGGCATAGAACCTCTTTCCTGTGGGGGAAGGAGGGGTGGCAAAGAGGGCAAGTGACATCCTTGGCTGCATAACTGTTAATGATTTTCAACTTAATGTAAGACCTCCTGTGTCCTTTACTTCTGCATTATAATTTAGTTAAATACTTAGCCACGTCAAAGCCTTAGAATTAACAGCAGGTTTTTTTTTCCACTTCTGCATTTCAGCTCTATACAAATACCTCTTCCAGCTACTTAACTGGGATTGGTTTTGAAGGCGTTGCCCTTCTGACTCTGTCAGGGATAGGAACTGTGGATTACTACTGCTACAATGTCAGCTGGAATTAGTTTAATCTTTATTCTCCCAAGTGATCTTCTGAAAAAATCAGTGCTTCATTTTCTGAAAAATTTTATACTACTTTTTAGTTCATTAGACCAACACAACTGCTACACTTGTGCCCTCCTGCTAAATGTCATGTTGTTGAGTCCAAAAATATAAATTTATTTAACTGTGAGTGCTTAAGACAAACAGTCAGTGCTTAATATATTTCCATTTAAATTTGTTTGTGGAAGAAGTATCATTAGGGTTGGACAGAAAAAAAAAACTGCAAAGGAACATTCAAGTTAATTTATCTGTATAGCATACTTATAGGTTCTATTAAACATGCCTTGATTTCCACCTCCACCCCCTCATCCCGCCTAATAAGTATATTTCCATTTATTTCTTATATCCTTTTAATCTTATTTCTGGGGAAAGATCCACCATTGGCCAGGTATAATGAATCTAAGTTCTTGGGTCCAAGTAGGCTTTGACAATTAAATGGGCTCCAGTATCTCATCAATAATTATCTGTTTTTTTCTGCATTATCCAACTGACATGTCTTGAATTTGTTTAAGCCATGAGATATCTGCTCGAAACTCTGTTTTAGGTTCTCTGGCTGCTGAGTTTTGATGATGATAAGAACACCTTAGCAGATGCAGTGGACAAGTACTGTATTGGTGTCCCACCCATTCAGTGGTTGGCCTGGATTCCACAGCTGTTGACGTGCTTGGTTGGCTCAGAGGGCAAACTGCTCCTGAACCTCATTAGTCAGGTAGGTACAGAAGATGAACAGTAATTCTTCATTGTTTGTAATCTTTATTTTCAAGATGAGCTATATAAGAATTTTTACAAGTGAATTAAGAAACCTTTAAAAATGCTGTTATTTGCAACTGTTGATTATTTAACAACTGCTAATTTCTCTCTATGAGCAGTGTATTTTTAAGTTCAAAGTGAGTGTTACTTAATGAGACTAAACCTAGTGTAGTTGTGTGCCTATGTGCATAATGCGTTTTAGGTTTCCCTCTGGAATCCTGTTTATTACAGTTTTGTGAACAGTATAGTACACATTTAGGAATGTATAGTGAAGTGTTTGTAGTGTTAAGAGTAGGGATAAAGAATTGCTAGCTGTAGTAACCACAGGGCAGACTTTTTTTAGTGCTTTGTTTTTTATTAGACTTGATTTAAAAGTCGAGGCTCTGTCACCATCAGAAATCTTTACAGGGGCTCTGTAAATTTGCACTCAAAATTTTGTATGTCAAGTGATCAGAAAAATAAGGATACGTTTTAGGGAGTTAGGTGAAGAGTCTGACTTCTTTGATTTGTACCTCTGAAATGACAAATGAGCTTTGATTAATCTTACTTTGGGATTTTAAGATTTTATTGCTGCCTACTCTAAAGCAGCATCAGAGCAGAAGCCGTACCTGCATCTCAGCATGGAGTTGCTTTGCAGCATGTCCTTCCACTGATGGATATTATGTGACATCTTTCTGTCCATGCATTTTTAGATACTATTTTGTTACTGCTTAGTGTGAACAGGGTACAAATAACGTTTTCAGGGATGGTACCTGTTCGTGGTCTGGTATAAGCTCTGTTTTAGCACGCACAGAATGTGGAGCTGTTTGTTACACTTGTTCATTCAGGTTAATGGCTCGTGTTCAAATTGCTGTCACCAGAACCCACATCCCCTTAGCCCCTTGTCCCCCAGCCTGTACACTTAGCCAAGGCTGCCTGCTCCCAGGTGCAGGATCTTGCACTTGCTCGTGTTGAACTTCGTGCAGTTGTTCATTGCTCAGCCCTTTGAATTTGTCAAGATCTCTCAGTATATCCTGTATATAATTTTCTGAAATGAGAGACTACTTGAAAGTCTTATTGTAGGTGGAACTTATGCTCCTAAATGCCACAGATAATTTTGTTTATCTTACTTTTATACTTTAGGTTCATTGAAGGAATATAGAATAAAATTATTTGTTCTACTAATTAGAAACTTAAGTTTGCAGAACTGCTAGATTCCAAACTTTACAATTCTCATAAATACTTTATTCTTGAATGACAGCATGAAGCATATGTATGTCAGTTTAATAATCTGTCATAAATAACACTTCACTGAATAGTTAAATGCCATTGTGAAACTTTTACCGCTTGCCATGCCCATTTGGAGGGGAGAAAAACCCATGATTTAATGAAATTGTGGCTGGAGAAGCCTCTAATTGTGTCTTGAGATGTGCTCTATTGTGGGTAGTGCTTAAACACATCCTTTCTTTCCTTTAGTAGACAAGGAGATGTGGAATGTTAATATCTCCTTAGCCTTTTTTTATTGTTATGGAAGCTAAAATCTTTTTTTTTCTGAAATTGGTATCCCCTTACGTTAAGTGCTGCAATTAGCTGGAGTAGAGTTACTCTGTGATGGGCTTTCTTATCACGTACTATGAGGCTCACTGGGAATTGTGGCCTGTTGTAAAGACTCACTGGTGTCGTTACGTCTGTTTTTCTTCCATTATGTACATGAGTAAGATCGATGAGCTGGCCCAGGTACTCTGACATTATGCTATTTTCAGATTTGTTAAGCAATAAGATCTGGAAGTGCTAATTAGGTAATGTCTTAACAGATATGGAGGGAGTCACCATTTCATCCTCTTTGGTTTTCTGTTGCTGAAATGATCTTTAATTTCCTAGTTTTCTATAAGCTGTTATTTAAAACAAGGAACCGATATTACTGAATTGTACTCATTTGCAAAGAGAATCTGTACGTGTTGATCTGATGTGTAGTCAGTTTTCCTTAACTGAGAAATATGTGTATGTACATCTCCAAATAGGTGGGACGAGTCTATCCCCAAGCTGTCTACTTCCCTATCAGGACCCTCTATTTGACCTTGAAGATAGAACAACGAGAGCGCTACAAAAGCGGTGAGCTTGATGCTGATAAAATTGAGCTCTTTGTAACTTAGTCATTATTTTGAGTTTCATCTGATTTTCCTGGGTAGATAGCTTCTCTAGGAAATGTAGCAACTTCTCTAGGCTAAGGAAAAAATTCCCAATAAACATTGTTGCATTCATTTCTGTGAAGTGAAGGCTACAGAAGCTTCAGGTCTTGAGCAGTCTTAAATAACATGCTCACCAAGAAGAGTTTCATCTTCATTATTTTGTCACCTTAATTTTTCATAATCACACATTCTTTACAGGATTTTAGGTAGAAAACTCTTGGATTTCAAATACAGAAGAGCGCTAATTAGAAATGTCTCATTTTTCTTTGGTCCTCATTTGGAGGAGGAGGAGATGTTAACATGCCGTAATTCTTCACTGCATTTTTATCCAGAAACAGAGGTTTCTGTGCCAAATTCTTGATATTGCCGCTTAGACATTTAGTAATAGCTGATAAAATACCTTCCTCTCAGTTCTGCCACAAACTACTGCTCTGTTAAATGAGTTTCTGATCATTGAAAGCTGATGTTGTTTGAAGTAGTGGGACATCATCTGATAAACCAAACCTCTGTGCAATGGAGCTGTAACGCAGGAGATCAGTTTTACTAGTAGATAACGCTCCACAGCACTACGTGTGGTGGTGACATCAGTTACATTTATTCCTGCAGTTGTGTGAGATATTCTACCAAAAAAGAGAGGGGGCCAAAATGAACATTATTTACATAATTTGATCATTTATGAAACATTGTCAATTACTTCGAGAGCTTCATTTCGCAGTGTAAAACCTAGGACAGTGTGATTTTGAAGAGTGTTTATATTGCTCTAGCTTTGAGAAGTCTGTAGTGCTAAACAGCAGTGGGAACAGTGTTTTCTTTCCGAAAAACCCACAAATTTTCTGAAATTCAGTGGGTAGTACATTTTTAGTACTTAAAGTAAATCTAAAGTAAATTCTTAAACAACTTATTTCATGCAGACATGTCAAGTTTATCAAGAGTACATTTGTTCTTTAATTTTTGTATTGGTTTTTCTTTTCCACTTTTCAGATTCTGGGCAACAACAGCCGAGTTCCGTTGGAAATCAGTCCCACTCTGCCTCGGATCCTGGGCCAATCAGAGCCACAGCACCAATGTGGCGATGCAGTCGAATTATGCATATGCAGCGAGAATTACACCCAACGCTTTTGTCTTCTCTGGAAGGCATTGTAGATCAGATGGTCTGGTTCAGAGAGAATTGGCATGAAGAGGTATTTGGCTTTTATACAACTTCGTATGTATGTATCCTCTACGGAATACTTTCTGCAAAATATTTCTCTAGAACTACTTTTGAGCAGTGAAACATAGCTGGTTTTTTGATGAGCAAACTGATGTATTCCTAGAACAGACTGTTCTGATTGGAGTTCTTAGTGCTTAATTATTTCTGGAAGCAATATAAAAGTTTCCCAAAATTTGATGAATGCTTATAATGTTAGGATTTAAGCTATTGCTTGTAGTAACTGAAAAATTAAACTCTTATACTGAGTTTCACGGATACCAGATTTATTGATCTGGTGGCCTCTAACAGGTGATGATTATTGTCCAAGTTTGAATTAGAGAGCAGATGGACATGTGATTCCATTTCCATTACTTGCCCCTGGGAGTGGTATATGCTGTTCTCTCTACCTAGCAGAGACATAACAGTTTTTCTGTATACCACATTATTTTCTAATATATCACAAAATATGAAGTCTAAATCTTGGCTGCTTTTGAAAGAGCAAGGTATGCTTTGTGATGCAGCCTTTTGACTGATCAGTTTGTGCATTTGCAGTGCTAACAAGAATCGGTGCTGTCATTCAGATTGACCCTCTGCTATGAGTACAGTTTAAAATAATTGTTTCTGAGATCATAGCTTCGTTCTGTAAAACACAGTATGAGTAAATAGTGTCAAATCAGAAGACCTGATCTTCCTGACTTTTTGTCTGTCATTTTTTTTTTCTGTAGGTTCTTAGACAACTGCAGCAGGGCTTGGCAAAGTGCTATTCAGTTGCCTTTGAGAAAAGTGGAGCTGTTTCAGATGCCAAAATCACTCCTCATACACTAAATTTTGTCAAGAAGTTGGTCAGCACTTTTGGAGTAGGTCTTGAGAATGTGTCTAATGTGTCCACCATGTTTTCCAGTGCAGCCTCAGAGTCACTAGCTAGGAGGGCACAGGCAACAGCTCAAGATCCTGTGTTCCAGAAGCTAAAAGGGCAATTTACAACAGGTAATTTTTTTTTTTTGAAGTCTTAATCTCCTGGGAAATTTTCCCTGCAAAGCTCAGATGTGAGAGCATTCTGCTTTTTTAATTCTTCCAGTATTTTTCCTGAGAGAGAATATACAACCTTTCTGCTATTCAACACACCCTAGAGTAGTTTGTATTATCTTTATTGCTCCATAAATTGACAAATGAAAACCAGACCACAACGTAAGGAATGAGGATATTATTGTATTTTTATTACCTGAAGCTGTGGTCACATCATATATGTGTTTAAAGATAAATTAGATCACTTCACTGTAACATTTTTGCAATTTGGGTAGAAGCGCCATGCAGGGAGATGAGGGCAATAATGATGTCTGCTTTATGTTGAATGCCAGAATTTAATGAAATTACCACTCCAGAACTCCAAATTCACAATATTGTGTAAAGTCTTTGAAAACAATTGACTTCTGATGAGTGAGATTGCTCCAGTGTTTTGGATAACTAGATTATGAAAAAAACAATTACAAAAATACACATCATTGTTTGGTAAATTGAACCAATAACTTTAATCAGCACTAATAAAAAAGACCCTTCAGGGAAGTAGCTTATTTGGTTTCCGTTTATAAGAGGTGTTAGATGTTTGAGTATCTGATGTTGATCTAAAATTCTTAGAAAAGCTTGTGTACAGTAGAGCGTGGTTTCGAGACATTTGCTGAAAGGCGTTAAGGCCATGCAGCTATATGTGACAGAAATGAACGTTGATTGGCATCAGTGTTGTGGATTGCCAGGATTTAGAGTTTTGCATAAATTCCTGTTGAGACCACATGAGCTTTTCCTTCAAGATAGCTGCATAATTAGAAATTAATAATTATTTTTTTCTGAACAGAAGAATTCAATGATATTAGTTATTCACAACTGGAAAGACAGAATTTCTGTGAAGACCTGGGGTTTCGTATTTTTCTGAATTCACTTTTCTTTTTACCCCACTGGGATTCTGACTTAGATGATTCTGGCATGAGTTAAAACTCCATCTTTAGCTTTTATAGTTATTTAAAAATCACAGCCTTTCTACATCAAGCTGATTCCTCTGCTGATATGAATCTTGCATTGACTCGTTATTCCTTTTAGAATTCTCAGTTACACAAAGTGGCTTTAACATAGAATTATTTGAGGTCCACACAGCTATAGAGCATTTACAGAGTTTGACAAGTAGATTTGCAGTGTTTTTTTTTTTTTTTTTCCAAGCATTTTACTGATAACGTTGTGAAAACAAGTGAACTGATGGGAATCTTGTGGAAGCAGCTCAGTTGCAGATATGACCTACATCTCTCGCGCACATGATACATTGCATGATGTCCTTCTGGAGGCACAGCAGTTGCATGACAGCAGATAATGAAAGTCCTGACCCATATGATTAAATTTTTAATGGATGAAGGCTACTGGGAAGGGAAATGAAAGTAGAACCATTTTGTGAGTCGTTGATTGAAGCTTACAGGGAAAGAGTACATTAAATAGAAGTTTGGACTTGTTTTTCATTTTTAGTAATGGTTTGGATGTCTACATGGCAGTAAGAGTCCAGTCACTTTTTCAGTACTATGCATGTTGTTGTTATGCTCAGTTTTTGGTCTGTTCTGAGTCATTTTTGATCTTCTGTAGTTTGCCTTAGTGTCTTTCCTTCAAGATACGAATGTCAGGGAGATGTGGGGTTTCCGAAGGTGTACAGCTGAAAACTAAGAACGCACCAATGGGCTCAAGTCTGCAAAATCTCAAGTGTTGTTCCAGAACGCTTGTAGAAAAACGCTTAAAAATGCTTAATTACAATTCACTTACATTTTTAGTTAAAAAATAAAATTGCGTGGGTGGAGTTTTCAGTTTTTATAGGCTGTTGTGTAATTTTTTTGCATGTCTTTGTCATATATAAATAGCATTTAAAGTTTCCAGCTGTGCTTTTCAAACACAGGTTTTACAATGAATTATATGGAACAACATATAAAACAATAAAAAAAAAACATAGGCCTGAACATTTAAAAAAAAAAATATCATTCTCAGTCATCAAATTCTAAGTGCTTCCTTAGTAAGCCTTTGTTTAGTAATAAGTAATTACTCTGGTTGTTTTTTTTTTTGGTGTTTTTTTTTTTTTGAAGATTTCACATAATATTTTTCCAGTGTAGTTAAACATGAACATCTACAGGATTAAAATATTTATTGGTTTTAGTGCTAGGTTTGATTTTATTTTTATCCATTAAATTCATTTGTTTATTTCATAAATGAAGCATGGGAAAGCAGATGAAACTAAACTGATCAATATACTTATGCATTTTTATAATTTAATTCATTATGTATAAAATGAAAATAAGTTTTTGATTAGTTTTGCAGTAACAGTGAGAAGTACATAACTAAATGAATGCGACTAATTACCCCCCTGAACATTCCAAAAGCTGTTTCAACATAATGAGAAACCATTTGTAACTCGTGCCTGCTGTGGCTGTTTGTCACACGAGAACTTTGAGGTTTGTGTGTGTTTCTGATTCTTAGCACCAGTTGTATTTGGATGGTGGACGGGTAATTGCAGAAGTTGCCTTCCATTTCAAAGGTATCCACGCTGAGCAGCTGTCAGGAGAAAAATGATGTCTTTGGTTCTTTCTGAATCAATACTGACAGCTCTGTTTTACAGATATTTTCAACTGTGTTTGGTTGTGTAATCTCCTCCACTGCCATCTGAGTTGCATCTTGACTCCTGGTAGGAGTCATTAGGGACTCTCTCACCGTTTCTTATATTTGAAAGATTTTGTCTGCATCTAGCCGGACTGCTGGAGTTCTCCTAGGTCATCTTCTTCCATCCAAACATTATATATTTTAAAACCAAATTTTACTTTGATTTTTTTTTTCTTGAACTTCAAATACATAGCTCTTTGACCATCTGTTCTTTGTTACTTGGATCCTTTTTTACTGAACCTTTGACATCAAAGAACAGGCAAATACTGAGAAGTGCTCCCTTTGAGAGCACTCAGCAGTGGAAGGAGGAGAGAAGCTGCCTCCATTGTTCTGAGGAGGGCAGATGAGAGTTCAGAGTTTGGATCCCTGCTTCTTTCTGCTGCTCTCTCTCCAGTCAAGCTGCGTATGGGTGAAAAATTCCAAAACATACCCTTAAAGGGCAAGATAATTTTGTTGAGAGTTTTGGCACCCAGCACAATGAGTTTTCTGCTGTGAATGGAAACTGCAATCAGAAAGAAGCTTCTTGAACTCCTGGCTTCTCTCTGAAGTGTGGGGAGGGGGAAGGGGAAGAGTTCTTTTATTAGTCTTCAGCTTTTATTGGTCTTCAGGGTTTTCTGGTGTTTTTTTTTGTTGATTGTTTTTGTGTGTGTGTGTGTGTGTATGTTTTTTTTTTTTTTTCCCTTTTCCCTTTTCCAGAGAAAGCCTAGCATCACTCAGGCAGCTGTTTTTTCTGTTGTAATTTTTAGGCATTAGGACATGATCCAGAAAATTTAAATCCAAGAGATTGGAGCTAGCATCTGATTTGATCTTGGTTAGGTCTTTGCAGTCTTCTTCTGGAGCTGACTTATTCCTATTTCTTTACTGTCACTGAGATTTTTCTTGTTTTTTGGTGCCCTCCTGAAGTTCTTACGAGATTAAAAAGAACCTTTCAGGAAGCACGAAGTAATTTCATATCTAAAGGATAACAGACAGCTCTTGCTTTTGGCCAGTGTTTGGATCTTCTTCGGTACCATATGTACAAGGGATCTGAACTCCTCTCTGAAGGTAAATCTGCCTCTCAGTCCCATGTGGCATCTGACGTGATGGCTGTCCTGGCTCTTCAGGTGGTGATCCTTGGCTCTGGAAGAACTTTCCTAAGCAGAACCAGGTGATGACTGGCAGAAAAATCTCTCAAGTCTTGCAAATGAGCTATTGCTAGTGCTAAAAGCATTAATTACCAATTACTTCTAACCAATTAGGACTATTTTATGCTAGTGTAGCAGAAGGGGGTATGCATATATAGATATAGATAATTATTATTTATATTAAATTAAACTAATTAAACTTTCCAGATTTTGTCCCATCTGCTACCAGGAAACAAAATAACAACGAAAAATCCTAAAAGGCACATTTCAACACACTAGACCTATTGTTGCGGTGAACTAAATGCCTTATTATTATTTTTAATTATTATCATTTGTTCAATTAAGATTATTCAAATAACATTATTACATTTTTATTTAATTATTTTGTTATTATTAATTTAAAGAAATACATAATACTGATGGATATTTTTACTGCTTTGTTGATTCACATTAGCACCAAAAACTAGCTGCAGTTTGGAATGCTTTTCTGTGCTTCAGGGGGTCAGGAGATGAATGATTCCTTTTTGTCACTGTTGGGAAACGATGTACTCGCACTGCTCACTAGAGGGTAGGCTTGGGATTATAATAGGAGTGTTTCACAGTGATACTGCAACAGAAGCACTGCCCATACTGGGTAGGAGAAGACAAAGTATTACTGACTGCTAGTAATTTTTAACATCCATAAATAAGGAGCTGCATCTTTCATTATAGGCTCTTTTTTCTTACACAAGTGGAAAGGTTTTTGTGCGTGGGAGTTCTTGCTCTGTTTAGGGCTGGAGGACTTCAGGCCTGACTGGAAGCTTTTAGCACATCAGAATTGTGGCTGCACGATTAAGTGTGTTGGGTTACATGTTCTCTAGCATTTTAAGTAACAGAAAACAGTTTGGAAGGAATCCTAGTTTGCGTTATTTTATTTAGTAATAGGGTCCTGTGCGTGGAGAGAAGAGAGCTCTCAGAGCAGGAGTGGGTGTGGACAGAGGTGTATGAACTCTTGTGGCTAAAAGCACAAATGTTCTAGCCTTGTTTGTAGGATGAAGTCTTGCAGATGATCAGAGCTGTGTGTGATTGTCATTGTGGTTTAAAGAGCTAATGTCTTTTACAGGTAGTAATTGCTGTCTGCATGAACTTAATTCAATATTAGCATACCTGCAGGTAGATACTCAAAGCATATTCGCTTCTGTTCATTTTCCCCCTCTGAGAATCACTCGAGATTGTCTTTATTTTTTTTTGCCAGTTTAAGGGAATGTTATACATATGTAACAAATGAAAAAATAGGTTCTGTAATAGAATTTAAGCTCGTGTTTGAGATCGAGTTCATTTTCTGTTGTCTTGAACTCTAATGAAGATTCTGATTGTTCTGCTTTAGTTGTAAATGTCAAACACCGATTCAATGTTCTTTGCTTCTTTCTTGCTGTTGCTTTTTCACTTGTAACATGTTGAACTAAAAATGGCATCATTTTAGACTCTTTAAAAGGAAGGTTTTTTAAAAATAAAGTCTGATAGCTAACTTGCACAATTGGCAGTTCCATAACAAATGAATGTTGCACAGAGTGGTTTATCTTACAGATTGTGTTTAGTCTCGTCATTGTGGTACTGAAGTGCTGAAGAACAGTTTCATTTGTATGTGGTATATTCATTTTCCGTTTGCTGGAGAACTCAGACTTATTTATTTTATTTATTTGCTGTGTTGTGAAACTAGGGAAAGCAGTGTTTGGAAGATGACTTTCGTGTGGGCCCAGATAATGGTTTATGTTGCAGGGATTTTAGTCAGAAAATGATCTGCGTGGCTTATTGAAGACCACATATTGACCTTGAGAAAGTTGTTGATGCCTTGCATGTGGGCTAGAGGAGACAGTTCCATGCTGGCATGCTGTTACGTTGCAGTGGAAGTGCAGGCTGTTTGCATAATGTTGTCATTTTTGCTTAGGCTGTCATATCTGTTCTCCCTGTGGTGGCATGCAATTGTTATCCAAGGGAGGAAAGAATTTTCTTGCAGCTCAGAATAGGAGGATAATAGTAACAGCAATTTCACTTCTTGTCCTGAAGGTGCTCACAGATTCTTCATTGTATCCTCAGCTAAGGGTCTTTCATTCCTTTAAAAGTAAAAAGTCTTCACTGAATTTAAATACACAAATCCCTAATGAAACAGGCAGAAAACTATAGTGCTAGACTGTAAATTAAGCTTACTTTTCCTCTTTTGCTGAGTGATCTGATCTAATCTAATCCTTTGGTTCGTTACAGCTTTCTTTCTATGCAGTCTGTCTGGTTGCACTCTGTACCGTTAAATACAGTAATGATATTTAAAATGTTCACAGTGTATTTTTGTTCAACTGAATGTAAAACAGGAAACTCTTGAAGTCCATTACTTACTAATTAATAGAGAATAGCATAGAGCTGAATACAGAAAAACATAGTAGCTTCTGATAGGTTGAAGCTGTACATAGTTTCAGAACTTCACTAAGGTATTTTCTATAGAAATGAAATATTCAACAGAATGTCTTCCAAAGCCATCTTTGTACAGCTGGCTTTGGTGTGTTTGTCGCACCATTGAATTGTATGACTTGTTCTCCTCCAGCACCTGTTTGTGGTGTTACTGCTCTTGTATGATTCTTTACCGCTTGTGCTCTTGACTCTTTGACTCTTCCTATGTGATTCCTGTGTCTGTCCTGTGTTTGTCCAAACCTGCCAGTTTTACGTTGGGTTTCATAGATAGCCATGTCTCTGCGACAGACTTTTGGTAGTATGTCTTCCTTTTCATGTGCCAGCTGCTGATTTTATTAGTCAGCTTTCCATTTAACTAGAATATTCAAGACCAATGTGGTGCTTTAAAAACCTGTTTTTTCATCATAGGTGTGTGTGTGTGCTGTTTGTGAGGCTGCTTAAAGTATTTTGCTTGAGGGCATGTGGCTGAAAGAATGTAATCTAAATCACAAACTTCTAACAGTTGGTTGTTAAATACACTGTATGGAGTTTGAAAGGCTAAGGATGTATGTGTATTTTTTTCTTTTAGACTTTGACTTCAGTGTACCAGGGTCAATGAAACTTCATAATCTGATATCTAAACTGAAGAAGTGGATCAAAATTCTGGAGGCAAAAACTAAACAGCTTCCAAAGTTTTTCCTCATAGAGGAGAAGTGCCGCTTTCTGAGTAATTTTTCAGCTCAGACTGCCGAAGTAGAGATACCTGGAGAATTCCTTATGCCAAAGCCAACACATTACTACATTAAGATAGCAAGGTAAGGTCAAGTGGGGAAGAGCTAGCTGCAGTTCTGCAAATGAAGAAGAAAACGGACATGTTCTCTGTCCATCCATCCTGCGAAGTAGTGACTGTGGGTATTTCAGGCATTTAAATAATGTATGTGGAGTTGTGGCTTGTTGTAACAGCCAAAGTTGCTACTTTATCCTCTGTTGGTGATTTTACATTGCCTCAGAGCTGTACTGCTACGTGACGATTATATTTGGTTTATTTCATGTTGGTGTAATTAGAGAGTGTTTCTTTTGTTGTAGTCCACAGAGGAACTGCTCTTCAAAGTGGTGATCAAGATCTGATCGAATGATTAATTTTACCTAAGAACTGATTTCTAAAAAGAAAGAAAGAAAAACACCTGACGTTTTTGACTATCAGAAACCTTGTGTTAACTGGATAATAGAATTGTACATGATATAGTTGCACTGCGTTATTCCTCTGTAGTTGATTGGTTTGTTTGTTTTCTACTTTTCACATAATTATTTGATATCAGAGGAGATGAGCTCAGGGCATTAATCTCCTTTTCTTCCTGCTAGGTTTATGCCCAGAGTGGAGATAGTTCAGAAACACAACACTGCAGCTAGGAGGCTCTATATCCGAGGCCACAATGGAAAGATTTACCCATATCTGGTAATGAACGATGCGTGCCTGACAGAGTCTCGTAGAGAAGAGCGTGTATTACAGCTCCTTCGCCTTTTGAACCCCTGTTTGGAGAAAAGGAAGGAAACCACAAAAAGACATCTGTTTTTTACAGGTACTGTAAAAGAAATACACATTAAAGGACAGTAATTGCTGAAGTTTTTTTGATAGATGCTAATCACTGATACTGAAGTTTTTGGATATTTAGAAGGTAAATTCACACCCAAGTGATGAGGGTTTTCTGGCATTGTAGCACTTCACTGAAGAAGTCAAGTCTTATGTATGTGATCTAGAGTGCTCTTAGAAGAGATAATGCACATCATTCATGGTATAAAGTTCAGCTGTGAATAACAGGTAGATAAGGCAGAGGCATGCCCACTGGATCTGTTCTGTGGAAATGGATCGTTACACTTCAGAACAAGCGTTTAGGGACAGTTCGGGTAGGATGGAACAAGACTTTTTATCCCCAGTTCGTGGTTTATGAATATGGAACTACTTTTACCTCATCTGTGTAACACAGAAGAATAGTTTATTATTATTTTATTATTTTAGAGCTTTCAATTCAATGCATAGTTTCTGAGTTCTCCCATTGAGAATTTCTGAAGTAACTTTACGTATCCATGGTGATGTTTACTTTGAGGAAAAAAACTAAAATACGCTGACTGATTAGTTGTTGCCAGATAAAATCAATTCACAATCTTGATATTGGATGCAGGCCTTCTGAGTGCGCTTCTGTGATCCTGTACAAAGTGCAATGGTTGCACATACCTGAAGTAGTAAACCTAATGTTAGGAAGGCCTTAAGGAGGAGAGTTGAAGAGGTTTCCAATATGATCTGTGTGTATAAATTGCCAAAATACTAATGTAGTAAAAAGGTCACCTATTCAAGCAGTTTAAAACAGAAACAGTGAATAAATTCTGATCACGCACTCTTAACTCTTTCCTTGTACATCTTGCCTTTTTCATGTGTTGATTATAAATAATTCATTGATGAAATGAGAAACAGAATATCAGTCTTCACTTGGCAACATACTAAACCTGCTTGTGATTTGAGTCTAATGTGAATGCTTTAAAAGAGTTGAACACTCCTGTTTTTCAGATATTCCAAAGTTCCAGCTTATAGCTATGTAATAATTTCATAAAAATATATAAATACTTTTCATTTCAGAAGGTCGTTGAACCACTTACTGACTTCAGAGTTCCGTACGTTAGTCAGTTCTAATAATCCTTAACTGGTGAGCAGAAAATACATTATGGATAGTGGAAACTTTAAGACATGCACATAAGACATGCTGCTTCTTTGCTATTGGCTTTTTTTAAAAAAATCTCTGATCTAATTTTAAAAATGCCTGGTTTATCAGTCTTTCCTTCTGTGCTCATTGTATCCATTGACATGAAGTTGCTTCACAGTGGCCAGGTGACACAAGTTGCACTTCCAGATCTAGAAATACATAATGGTGATCTAACTTTAAAAGATTAAAATGTACAAGTCAAAGGATTTGTTATAACAGAAGGTAAATGCATCATCTCTCTATATATGAAGACACTTCTACATCATTGCAAGGCTGAAATATGAGGAATGCAGTACATACAGCCTTGAAAGCTATGGTTAAAAAAAAAAAGCAAACAACCCACTGATATGTCATTTATATAACATAATTCGTAATTAGGAACATAGCATGTTTTCCTTCAGACTGCTGTTGTTTAAACTGTAGTCTTTGGGGAATATTTCTGTAGGTTGTGGTTTGGTACTATTTAAAAGCACCCAAAGAACTTTCATTTCTCTGCTGCCAGAGGGTAGTGGAAGCAAACCAGAAGAAGTAACTCATGAACACCCTTTCTGTGGAATGCATTTCTTTTCGTTACAATTGAAGAAAGTGCATCAAACAATTTCAAGGCATTTGAACAACTTTTTTTTTGTATTCCTGAGGTTAGTTATTACAGCTTCTGAGGGAAGTGATGAGAGAACAGCTTTGTTGGCAGCCGGAGGTCGCTTTCCAACAGTACCTCTAGTGTCAGCAGCCTGTGATGGAAGAGACCTCGTCTCTCTCGACATGAGTGCACATCTTCTGTGCACATAAGACTCATGAGAATGATATCTCTGTGAAGCACCATTAAAGTGCAAATAGGATTTTTGCAAGCTTACTGTTCCTGAAGTAAAACCTCAGGGTCTTCAGTTTTCTTACTATTGAACATTATACTTCGTATTCCCATTGTTACTTTCAAGCATTTTCACTTAAAAATCTATTCCTCTGCTATGTTTAGATTTTATCCTCCAGTTTTCATGAATTGCTTTAAACGTTGTACTGAGTTTAGTAGTTTTCTTCCTCAAAGTAATTATTTTTGAAATTACGCTAGTGTAATAAGTGACGCCAGTTTGTATCTGAGCAAAACATTGCCCTCATTTCTGCAGAGGCAGAAAAGTAGGAAGAGTTGAGTGCTCATTTTGTTGACTTTTTTCTTTAATATGATTAAGATGTTTCTGTTTAGTTAAAAAAAAAAAACAAACTTGTCATACTTGCTTTCCTTTAACTGAGCTTGTGAATTAGTTATGAGCATAGTAATAACAATTTTCTCTTGATACGCTTCAGTTGATTATTACAGTAGTATTTTAAGGGCTGGTAGCTGCATGCTCATTCTCTGCTCTGAGTGTTTAGGTTATGAATTCACTGTTCTGTTTTGTGTTGCCTTCTGTCCCCCCACCCTCCCTTGCCGTTCTCGAACTGCACCCAGTGCCCCGTGTCGTAGCAGTTTCCCCGCAGATGCGTCTGGTTGAAGACAATCCCTCATCTCTGTCCCTGGTGGAGATCTATAAGCAACGCTGTGCCAAGAAAGGCATTGAGCACGACAACCCTATTTCTCGATACTACGACAGGCTGGCAACGGTGCAAGCACGGGGCACTCAAGCTAGCCATCAGGTATTAGAACATATAATGAGTTTTAATCAAGGTCTGTTCTTGAGGACTCTGCTACAGTGTGTCCAACTCCCTCCTGTTAGGTAGGAGGCAGCTTGATCTATTTCACAGAGGAGGTGGTATGAATTTCGTTGCTTTGTTTTTGCTTTATATATTCTTGGGAAATTTTACTGCTCATTGGTATTTTAGATTATCTTTGAAAGCTTCAAAAAAGCTGTCTGTGTGCTACTCCAGGTTATTTTGGAAACAGTTGAAAACAGACCAGAGAGTGACTGCTTTTAGGCCCTTTTGTGAAGTGCTTTGTAAATAATGAATTGATAACATGGGAAACGGCATTCCTATTCTACATTCCTCTTTTATGGAAGCAGTTACAGCATGGCACGTGATGCAGGCTTCCCCACGTTCTTCTGATATATATCCTGAAATTGACAGTAGATTTATTCTATCCAAATCAACTAGAAACAGTTGACTAATCTCGCCCTAATAAATAATGGTACTTGGAAAACAGCAAATTCCACCTCTCTGCAACCTCCATCAAACATCTAATTCTGATAGAAAAGGTTGTTTTATGGTTTTCAATCTAAGGTTAATGTGAATTCTTATATAAAATGTCAGTCTCCTGTCAAATACAGTTATTAGAAAATACACAGTATATCACAGACATCATTTAGAGAATCTTTTTTGTTATGAAATAAAAGGAAGTGTTACATAACATCTGTTTCTATTTTCAGGATTTTTCCTTCAGGTTATGAAAGTCTTTAACAGCCATTTAATTGAAGTCAATTTGACTGTCATTCTTTCTGGTGCAATAGAATGTATCTTAACTTTATTCCTTTTTCTATTTAATTAGGCTAGGGTATGCCACAGTAATGAAATATTTTGGTAAATTGCATATGTTTACATCGAGGGGAAAACTATTGCTTATTATTCACTTACGAAAATGAATACATCCCTCAGTTTTTATCTCTTTGTATTTTTTGAAGTAATTTTGCTGTAATAATACATAAAACTAATTATTTTACTCTGTGTTTCCCAATCTTGTGTAATAAAAAATCCTTTACCTCTTCCTGTAGACTACTCCGTGTACAAAGAAACCACACAGGTTTTGGATTGCAGTCTTTGTAGATCCCCTGTGTAATTTCAAATCTTGTCATGCCTTTTTGTTTGTCCAGTGCCTTCCCAAAAAATATGCCTAATTGCTGTCATAGCTGTGCGCATATTTTCCCTTTCGCCAGCTGTCTCCTTGTGCTGCTCACAGACTGCCTTCACCTGATAATGGTTAATAAACTGAGGCTATTAGTAATCTTTTTAATCTTCTGTTGTTGTTGCAGACGAGTTATGGAAAGAATCCATATCGCTGTTGTTGATCTGTGTTGCTCAGTAACATGTCTGAGCAGCTGCCTTTTTGACTTTATTTTACATAAGGATTTTCTCCAAGACCCTTAGAAATTCACAGAAATTAAGTAGGCTCCAGAGCATTTTGCACTTGGGAGTTGAGTGATGTTTACATCCTTCAGTGACGAAAGGGGATCTTTCACTGAGAGGATGTTAAATGCTTTAAAGTGAAAAATGTGAATTGGGCTGCTCACCTTCAGTAGTGTTCAGCATATTGATGACTGAGGTTGGAAATACGTGTGACTATTAAGATATAAATATTAAGTCTTGAAGTGGAGGATTGTATTTTATTTTTGACAAATGTGTATCCAGCTTTTCCTGAAGCTTAAAAAAAAAAAAAAAATAGAATAGTGGAGTGTGTTCTGTTAGTCTTAAGGAATTGCAGCATTGTAGTTGATATCTCTTCAGTTCACTCCTGATTTTTTTGAAAGGTTTGAATAGAAGGTGATTCAATCAGTGCATAACTTTTCAGTCTTGGATTTTCTCACATGAGACTGACTGTAGATCTGCTGCTTATTTGGTTTTATTAAAATTTTAATCTTTTAAAATAAAGATAATTTTGTAGCTGTGCAGAAGATGGAAGAAATCAGGAAACAGCGCTGGATTAAAAGTTTCCAAGTTCAGGATGTTTCCCTAAAATGGGATACAGTGCTTTGGAGAAGTTTGGTTGTCGCTTCTGGCATAATTGTCTGTTCCTAAAAAGTGTATTAAAAATGATCTCTTTCAATTTATTTTTCATATATAGGTTCTCAGAGATATACTTAAAGAGGTGCAGAGTAACATGGTGCCACGCAGTATGCTTAAGGAGTGGGCCTTACATACATTCCCCAATGCTACGGATTACTGGACATTTCGCAAGATGTTCACTATCCAGTTAGCCCTCATTGGCTTTGCAGAATTCATCTTTCATTTAAATAGACTCAACCCTGAAATGCTGCAGATAGCCCAGGTATGCTTTATTTTGTCCTAAATGCATGATGTGTTTTTTGATCAAATGGAAATTTGGACTCTACTTTTGAAATGAGGCAAAATGGTAATTTGACGTATATGATTAACAGTGTATTTCAGCAGGTTTTTCATTTGATTATGTGATTGCACATGATGTAGGTAGTAATTTAAACTGCAGACCAAGTTGCCATCAACTCTACCTTCTCTAATTAGAATTTAGAACAAAGTCTGTAAAATTGTTCACATATTAGAATGGTTCACGTAAATGACTGATAAGTCTCTCTTTTAGTCTTTCTTCAAATATATTGCTTTGGAAAGTGAAAGTTCTAGAGCTTCATTTTCAAAAAGGGAGAGGAATCCCCTTTTCCAAATAATGTTCTCTTTTTTGCATTGACAACATGTCAAGCTACAACTCCTATTAATAGTAGCTTTTCTGTTTCAACCCAACATTTAAAATGAGGCTTGCCACCTTGGTAGAGCAAAGGTGGTACATATTAAAGTCTTAATGTCGTTTTAGTGCATGAAGGGCTATGCTGTGTATAGCAATTAAGATTCTTTAATCCCCCCCTGTGCAGCCATGATGTTCAGGTTCTTAACCAGAGTGAGCAATGCATAGAGAATGCTTACCCAGAGTTGAGATGCATAGAGAATGAAGATCCGTCTTTCTACCCAACTCCTTGCAGACTGTTGCTGCAGGAGAATCTATTCTTTAGGTTTGGCACTACAATAGCCTGTATTTATTAAGGCTTTTTGGATGCTCATTTGAGAGAAATAACTTTGTGTACATCTTTTTTGCCCAAAAATTGTTTGACTGGAAGTGAAAAGCTGTTGGATTAAACTAGGTTTCAAATAGGAATTTATTTTCTTTCTTATGTAGCTTAAATGTTTAAATTTTTAAAAAAGAAAGTGTAAGGTAAATGAACGTATTTCATCACATTGATTTGTAAAGAATCACATGCAACTGTTTGTATTCTGAGTATTAACGGTAAACAAAAATGTATCTTGTTTTCCTTTCATAAAGGAAAATCTGCTCCTTTAATTACTTTAGTGCATTTTGGTTTTAAATTCAGGATACTGGCAAGCTGAATGTAGCTTACTTTCGCTTTGACATTAACGATGCTACTGGAGATTTGGATGCCAATCGTCCCGTTCCGTTCCGGCTCACACCAAACATTTCTGAATTCCTTACCACCATTGGGGTGTCTGGCCCGCTGACCGCGTCAATGATTGCAGTAGCTCGCTGCTTTGCACAGCCAAACTTCAAGGTTTGTACACCTTTTCAAAAGTTGTTTACAGGCATGTAATTTACATTTATAATTTGGCAAATGATGGGCTAAACAGCATTTTCTTAAGATAGAAACTGAGCAGTCCATACTTATGTTTTTAAATCTTACCTCAAAGGTCATCACAAAAAACAGCTGCAATTTGTCTTTTTTGAAAGCATTTTTAAGAAAGGTGTAATTGTACCTTTAATTTTTGTTGTTGCTGATTGTTTCAATGCTGTAGCCTCATAAATCCCTTCACATACTCTGGCAGCAGTAAAACGATGAATGCATCATTTAGAATCTTCATAATATACTGTGAATAGAAATGTGTCTTGGCCCTTTGTCAGTAGAGCAGAATGCTCCACTGTTACTTGGATGGATTGGAGCTCTAGCAGGGTGTAGTTCTCGAAAGAAATTGTCTAACTTCCTTTTAAATTCTAATGCTTTCCAAAAATGAGGCATTTTGTACTTAGGCAGCAATTTGCACTAGAAGGACATTGCACAGAATGTACTGGAGCTATAGTGTGAGCTAGTTACTTCTTAAAAGATGGAAAATATCCTAAAATGATTCTTTTCTCTATAATACAGAAAGTTTAGGTCTTTTTTTAATACTTCATTTTACCTTACAAAGTCATGTCTATACATGAAAATGAGTTTGCAGACTTAGTCTGTAATTTGTACATCTGAATGATGTATGCCCAATTAGATTTGCTATATTGAATTTACAAGATCAGAACACAGGTGCCCATTTATTCTTTGTGGAGTGATGGGTGCCCAGCTGATTTCAGGTATGTGGTGATTACTGTGTTAGCTTACCTGAATTCTGGACTTAAGAGGAATACCTTATACACTTGATTTATCTTTTTTTTGTAGATGCCTATAAAATTTATTTACTATGTGTATGTATATATTGGCCTAGTATCTAGATATGTTATAAAATGCTTATTAGTTATCTGCAAACAGAAAATTTATCTCAGACTGTATACCTGAAAATTTGTTTTAGAAGCTCAGGTTGACTAAAATTTAGTTTAAAATCTGTAATCCCTAGTGGTTCTTTGGATTAAATATAATAGTCTGATTTTTCTCCTTCATTAAGGTTGATGGTATCCTGAAAACTGTGCTAAGGGATGAAATAATTGCATGGCACAAAAAAACACAGGAGGATACTTCCTCTCCACTCTCGGCAGCTGGACAACCTGAAAATATGGACAGCCAGCAGCTAGTTTCACTAGTTCAAAAAGCTGTTACTGCTATCATGACTCGACTTCATAATCTTGCTCAGTTTGAAGGAGGAGAAAGCAAAGTCAACACTCTGGTAGCAGCTGCAAATAGCTTGGATAATCTCTGTCGTATGGATCCTGCCTGGCACCCCTGGCTGTAACTTGAAATTTTCAATAGCTTTTTTTGCTGCTGTTTGTGGTGTGAGCCATATATCGTGTTAAGAAAATGTGAAAAAGAAATCTTTTTAGACCATGGCTTACCTGTCACACTTCATTTTGTCAGTCTTCATTTTGATTGTGTTTACAGGAATATGACAGTTTTACTGTTTTTAGTTTCATGAGGGTGTGTTTCCTCCTGTTTTTAAAAAAAAAAAAAATTAAAGGTTGTTTAATTTGCAACAACAACTTCTGAAAATGGCTTAACATTAAGGAAGGAGACTTAAAAATATACAGAAAAAATCTAATTTTATGATGAGGACTATAAAACTAGCACTGTTAGATTTAGAGTTTGCCATTCCTAATAATCTACAGTATATGAAGTTTTTATACAATAATAATTATTAAAAAAGACAGTATTCCCAGTTACTGGATTTTACTTTGTGAAATTTTACTTAATCACTGTCCCTTCATTGTACCAAATTGAAGGCTCAAGTACTCTTCCTTTAAGTTTGCTTCAGAAATTTACATGAGCAAAGTTGGTTTGTACAGAGAATTTTGTACCAAATGTATAGAGGTAACTTTTTGTTAGGCACTGAGAAAAATATGATCGATTTGTGCTAGGCTTTCTGGGAGCACAAGCTATGTACAGTAAAAGTGTAAGCCATTTAGGGTATTTGGTTTAGTTGTGGACAGTGTTTGGGGGGGGGGGAGTGGAAGCTTATAAAATGGATGGGAAAAATCATCCATTGATACATGTATTTGGCTGTAATAGATAAAAAAGATAAATCTTATAAAGTTATCTTTTTTTAATGTTTAGAATTACAATAGCTTCTTTTGAATGAATCTGTTTCTTTGTAATTTAAAAAAGATGAGTTTAATGTTTCACTTGAGTCTTTCTGTTGTTAGCATTTTTATAAAACCTCAGTGTTGAGAATGTTGAAATTTGTACAGAGTGATTTTTTCAAAATAAATATTTTTAAAAACTCTCTATGGCATTCATTTTATTTGGAGTATTTTGAATATAATGCTATGGTAGAAATAGAAAAGACTCAAAAGCAGGTATAATCTTGAAACTGTTTTAGCCTGAATGTTGGAAGGTGACTATTGTATTAATGGGACATGCATGTGATGTGTGTGCTGTTCTTTTAGAAGAGCTGCAAGTAGGAAATATGTATATGACAAGACTTGGGTACAGGCTTTCTTGCTAAGCCAGTCAATTAATGCACTAACAGTCTGTTTTGTAAAAATCTGTCTTTAAACAGAGCAATCTATTTCATGTCTGCAAGACATAACAGCTTTGAAATAATTGCTCAGAGGTCAAGATGATAGATGGAGATGAACTCTATTAGGGGATTTCTGCTATTCCTATAGAAACGTGGTTTTGATCCATAGTAAATGGTGGATCTTTCTCCTTTTTAAGGTTTTTTTTAACAAGATGCCAAAAGATTCTTTAGAGACTTCTGAGCAACATGAGATGCATAATTGAAGTTAATCCCCACTATTCAGCAATGTACTGTCTCTGAGGCAGGGGGAATTTCTAAAAGCCAATCTGATGACTTCCAGGTGGGAGAGCTCACAGATAACATCATCTAACTCACTGGTTACCTGCAGATCAAGGCTTGCTGTAGGTAAGATTGTAGTGAAGTCATTATTATTTGGGTTGGAAGCAACATCTGCTTTTCACAGGTCCTTACAGAGATGCAAAAGAACCTGTTCCTTTTACCTTTGCGACCATTAGCAGGACCAGTCAACTGACACAGGCTGGTGTCAGTTTTGTGCAGGAGGTAATGTCCCTCTCTATCGTTCATCTTAGTCAAAGGTTCTGCTAACACCATAGACAGCACCGAACCTAGCACAGAAAAGTGAGGCTGATGACAGAAGGTGCTCTGTATGTCTGTGTACACGTGTGTATGTTTACACACACGTATGGAAAGTTGACAGCCATGAACTCAAAATTGCTAAGTTAATGCCTTTACACCCATTTAAGGCTAAGGTTGGGAGACTTCACTTTGTCACATCAGAGCTCTGGTACAAATTTCAGTCTTCATTACCTTTCAGATGGGATGTTCTAGTTTGCTGTTCTGGGCATGAAGCTTCTGGTGGTTAGTACAGAATGTCTCGCTGAATGTTAGTTATGCATACATGTTAAAATGTGTCAATTAAATGGAATATATAGGATCATGTCTAGTTTTGATAAGTTAATTTATACATTTTCACCTGTTCCTTACTTTTTGGCTAATAACAAGTACATCTAGCATTGGAAATGAAGGTTTGTTGCACTCCAGCATAAATACACTTTTTTTCCTTTAGGATGTAACTATAATACAGTAGGAAAAATAAAATGCAGTTTTGAAAATGGAAATTAGGATGTTTTTAACTTGTAAATGAAAAGAAAATCTTTACTCTTAGCTCTGAGAAATAAGTAAATATGTAGTAATGAACTTACAGGAAAAGGTAATATTTTTAGGGAAAAAGCCTGAAAATAAATGAACAGTCAGTTTTCTCTTTAAAATACAGTACTGCACAATATTAAGTGATACATTTCGTTTATTCAGTGTAGGATTTTTAATAATTTAATCTTAGAAGTTTTGAAAATACTTGTTCACTTGCTTAAACTGCAGAACTGTATTGTACATTGCTGTAAGATTGTTTCACTTAAAAGATTTCCTATGCAAGTTTCTTTTCAATTTTTTCCTAGGTGAGATGGACTAGAGCTTTTCTCAGCTGAACTGCTACTGCCTTTAGAATGGCAGCCAACTGGCTGACCTTGAGCCCCAGCCACGTGGTGACAGGTAAGGCTGGTCAGGTTGTGCACTTGAGATGCAGGCGTTCAGGTCAAAGGGATTGAGCCTTTGTGCATAACACAGCTTGTGTGAATGGAACGATTTACTGTGGCTCCAGCTGTGGGATTTGGCTGGGACAGAGAGTTAATTACTTATCACCAGATACTTTTTTGTTCTGGATTATGGTACTGTTTACTTGTATGATGAATAAAGCTGTGTCCTCTTTATTTCCACCCTTGGTTTGTGGACTCCTTACATAATGAAGAGAGAACGACAGGTTGACTCATGCTGTATGCCATTATTTACAAGCAGAAGCTCAAATACATGAGTGATAAGGACTGCATTAGGATTTGGAAAACAAATGTATTCTTCTTGGCAAAGACTTCCTTCCTTATCAAAATCATGTTGGCAAGAATAATCTGAACTTTCTTCTTATGAAACATAACACATTCTGCATGTGTCACAGCATACTCTATATGCAGTCATTCACAACTAAGCTCACCGCTTTTATGACTTGAAGGGAATTGTTGCCTTCTTTTTATTGAAGATTGTAATGTTCGTAGCTGTGAAATATGGCACTTCCTGCATCAGAGGAGTTGTTTTTTCTTTCTTTCTTTCTTTTTTTTTTTTCCCCCTTAATCATTTGCATGTCTTAGATATGTCTGACTGCAAGAAGACAACATTCCCTGAAAGGAAATCATCAGATAATTCAGCTACTTATGATAGAACTTAAAATGGGAAAGTGAGAATGCAAGTTATAGGGGACAAACTTTGTAAATTTGTGTGACATCTCTGTTGTTCAGATAAACTCCTGGAAGACAACATAGGGGTGTGATAAAACAGAGCTAATAGGGAAAAGAGAATAATTTTAATGAGGTCCCTGGTGGTGTTGATGTGCAAACATTACTACTTTGATCCTTTTTTTTTTTTTTTTTATAAATATATGCTATGGATTTACCTTATTTTGTGAGAGGGCTTGCATAGTATTAACCCAGAGTTTTGCCAGTGGCTCCACAGAGTTAAAGTCATGAAAGCTTTTAATTATATGTGAGCATTCTTCAGAGTCTGGAGAAAATCTTGTGGCATATTTTGTACAATCATTAGGTAACTGGTTTGACATAGTACAGCATATGAAATACCTGGTTATCTTCAAGTACACTGCATATCCATTAACTCCATTTAATTTTTTATGATTTTTGCTAGGTCCAAATTCAAGCCTGCTAAAGACAGTCAGTTATCCATTTTCTTGAGTTCCAACTTTTGCTGGATGAAATCTTTGCAGCTGTTCTCTGTGGGCTGTCAGGTGGCTCAGCTGGGAGCTGGCAGCAGGCAGGTGAGGAGGGATACCTGCTCTGTATGTAGTTCAGCTGCTGTTCCCCAGGGCAGGGGAGCTTCCCTGTGGTGGTGGGAAGTGGCTGTGGGCTGGTCACTGCAGTGACATGAATATTAGTAGCCAAGAGCAGCTTTAGTGTGAAATACTGTGAACAAAAATGTGCACTGGGGATTTTATGTGGAGAGCAAATAGTTACCAAGTTTCTCAAAGTGTTACTCAAACACTTATACAGTGTTTTTTCAGTTTCTTTTTGTAACTTTTGTAACTAACACAAATCTTTATTAGATGGAACCAATACAATTTAACCATTATTATTGTCTGCTCTTGAAAATTATCAGAATTCATTTGCTTAAGTAAATTACACTCTGAAGCAAAATTATTTAATGTTAGTTGGGTGTCGGAGTCTACCCGCTGAAATTGGTACATCGCTTTCCTCTCCTGTAATTGGGCTGTCTGTGAATTGTCAGATAAAGAGAGAGAGAAATTAGTTATTACTGGAAGAAGATGACTCAAAGCATTTCAGCAGCAGACAATGAAAGCTGTGTTTCGTAATGGCAGTAGAATAAAGTTGCTTTTAAGGCTCTGATCTGTTTCAAATAGGATATATGAAATGTTCTTTTGTGGTGTAGAAACCTATTCAGGGAGAAGAATTCACACTTGCAGGAGCTTTTAATCAGCTCTGTGTGGGTGCACTGCAATTTAAGAGGTTCAGGAGAGCACATGTGAAACAACTTGTGTGTGATTTACCGTTATCCACCAGATGTGTCAGGCTCTGCAGCGTCCGCCTGTGCAGGGCTCTGGAGTTGCTCCATGGTGTTAGTCAAATGAGGAGCAAAGTGGTGAAATCCAGAAAAAAGTAGCCTGTGAAATTGTTAGCTTAAAAGTTTTATCTTGACTGTGGCCTTCTCATTTGCTGTAAATTAGCATTGTATTCCCTTGCAAATTTCAAGAGAAGAGCAGAGGAAATGATGTTTCTGTCAGCCATGTTGTGTCCCCTCTCTGCTCTCCAACTTCTATCTGTTGTCGTAATCCCATGTTGTACTTCAAGATCTCTTTAATTTCTTTCACCTACACCACAGGAGGTGTCACCTCTGTGTGTCCCGGCGAGGAGCGGGCAGGGGAGGCCGGGTCAGCAGAGCTGCGCGGCGCTGGGCCTCGGGCGCGGGGGAGCAGCGGCAGCCGCCGAGGGCGCGAGGCGCCTGAGGGGACACAGAATGGACGCGTGGGAGGGGGCGTTGCTGGAGACCGGCTCTGTGCCGGAGGTGCCCCCTGGGGGCACTCCACGCGGCTCAGCGGAGGTAGGAGAAGCAGAGAGCTGTGGGGAGGAGGGGTGGTGGTGCGGTGTTACCGCCCGGCCGCCCCAGTGGTTGGGGCACAGCAGAGATGTGTGAGGACGGGGGACGGGGTTTGCTTGGAAGGGGTTTGCTTCAGTGTCCTCTTTAGTCCCAAAGGATCGAATCACGATCCTAAGAAAGAAGGTGCAAACCCCGCAGTCAGGGCGCGGTTTCAGATGGTGTGTGACCCCTGTGGCCCTGTGACCCCTGTGGCTGCGGTTCCAGGCGAGAAGTGGTGGGTGGGGATGCTTCCTCCGCTCTCCTGTCTTTGGCAGTGTAGTCCTTCGGATTTGTGAGTTCCTTTGGGCCGAGGCTGTTCGCTGTTGTGTTCAACAGCAAGGTGAACATCTTTAGCACTCTGCAAATCCCTAACTTGCTGCTCAGTGGAATTTCTCAGAGGAATGCTCAGACTGTCCCGGGCAGTCAGCTGTCACAACAGAATGCCGATAAATCCCTTTGCCAATCCACCCGGTTCTTGTGCTTCTGAACATGGAATAGGCATCTGTTATTTTTAGAAGTGGTTTTAGCTTTGGATTTTCAATTCTGCGTACCCTAGGTGCTAATGACCAGGCCTCACTTTCTGCTTGCAGCCTGATTTTCTTTTTTTTAGGGAAGGGTATTTATCCAGGCTCTAAGATGTCAGAACCATACCTTAATCAGTCAACCCCTGCTTGCCCTCAGCCCAGCCTCCATGAGCCGTTACTGTGCCAGCTGTGTTTAAGAGCCTTTCTCAGTCTGTTATCTGGGAGAGGACAGAGACCTTTGCAGGCTCTTTGTTTCTCTTGATACTAACACATTAATTATTGTCTCCCTCCACTCCTTGCTGCTGTTTGTAAGAAAGTGGCATTAAAGAATCTATTCTGCTTATTCAGCAAGAGTTCTCATCAGTAGCAGTTCATAAGCCACTTGAGTGGGTCAGCATTGCTTAACCGTCACTTGAAGCACTGCGAGTGGCGCAGAACTTTTAATTGAGGTCTGGTGGTGTCACTGAAATTTTGTTTCATTCTGTAATGGCTGTCTCCGTTTCTTTCTGCAACAAGAAAATTAGTAATTATCATGTAGGGAGATATGTAGAGAAAGATGTCTTATTAATCGTCTGTAAACTAAGCGCATGCACTATTTTAAAGGCTTTTTTCTCATGCAATAAATTAATATAATATTCTATACTTTTTTCTTCCCCCCCACCCAAGCTTGAGCATGTGAGGGGACCACTCTCCATCTTTGCGAGTTTCTGCAGAGGACCGCGGGTAGAAACTTGGATTCCTTGTCCAGCTCTGCCAGTGATGTACACTCTCCAGTATGAAGTAAGTGGAAAAAAATTGGTTTGATACTCAGAGAGGTGGATGTAAAACATATTTGCTTTTTAGTCCATAGGTGAGAAGTGTTGTTTTCTGTTAAAATATTCTGTGCATCTTTCTTGTTAAGGTACTGCAGTCTGGGCAGCTCAGCCACAATTTTGTTGGAATTAAACGGATCTTTAGACCTTTGTGTCCGAAACCATGTGATCTTCCATTGCCCCTTACTGCCTCTTTCCCCCTTCTGCTGCTCATACTTGGCAAGAATTAGCAGGGGCCACATGCATAGATACGCACCGATGCATAGGATATGGAAAACTCACAACAATAAGAATAATTGAAAAAGCAAATGGATCAGATAAATTTACCTTGCAGGCTGTGTCTGGTTCCAGATGTGTAGCTAGATGCATCCAGTGCGAGATACATTGCTCTTGCTCTAGCCTTTGGAAATTTCTGGGGAGATGATAGTCTTTTTTAGTATTGCATCTAAACTCTTGGTGAAGTGCTGGGTGGGTGCATGGGATTCTGACTTTGGGGAAAGCAGTTATAGCACTTCGTTGGGTGCAGTTGGTAACTGCAATGGTGTTCTTCATAGGCAAGAATGCCTAGAGGGATGTGAAATGCATAGTGTTACCTTGGCAGAGGACTTATCTGTTTATGCAAATAGCTTATCTTTACTCCTCTCTTATCTTGAATTCGGGTGTTGCCCAGACTCAGTTTTCTCCTTCAAGGAACCACACCTTTCTCTGGTGGTAGCACTTTCAGTTCAAGCTAAGTAAGTCCAGGGTGTCAGTTGTCATGAAGTTTCAGTCACACATGCCCTTCAGAATTACTTGGCATTCAGATGAGCTAAGTTAGTTTTAGAGGAGTTAATCTGACAACAGGTACCTTGAACCAACCCTGCTGCAAAGATGTAGTCTTAATTGCTGAATGTTGTTATTGATGCTAAATAGAAAACCTCCAGGACATGATGTGCTGCTCATGAGAAGTCCTTAATTGACTGCAGTGGGGCAATAGTTTAGTCCTTAACTTGTGAACTAAAGACCGTAAAACACAAGAATTACCTTGCAGACTGGTCCAGTCTTCCGCAGCTTTCGCTGTTCAGCTCTTTGAGCAGGACATCTGAGTAGTCTGGTCATAATGTGAATTCTGATCTGTTGTACTCTGGTAATGGATCTAAGATCATTAAACAGTGCCGTTAGGGGACTGAAATAGTGAAGGCCCTTATTCTGACCATCTGCTGCCTGCTTTTAATGCATTGATTTTAGAGAAAAGCTCGATCCTCCTGAAACTTTCACAGCTCTGCAAGAAAACAAACATTAGATTTGGGATGGCATGATGACTTGTTTGCCTCTGCTTTGGCTGTTTAATTAACCCGGTAGGTTGTGAGCAAGGTAACTGTTGAAAACATGGAAGTCCTTGTTTTATTCTTTTTGTGACAGATGTGAGGCTGAAGGCTGGTTCAGTACAGATACAAATTTCTGTACTTAGCTCACACAGTAGGTTATTACTCACCTGGAGAAAGCTATCTAGAAGGTCCAGTTTAGCTTTCATTCTGACCTATATTTTGAAGTTGTGTACTATGTGATTCATCAGTTCTCTTCTGTGACCTAAATGATGTCCTTAAAAGGGTACTTTGCTTTACTTTATTGCTGTTTACATACAATGGCGCTCAGCTCTCAACTCAAGAGTGTTGCACTCTCCTGATAATCTGCTCGGAATGAGATCTCAGCTTTGGTAACTGTGTTTTTATCACCGGGTGATGTGCCTTCTTTGTGAAAATACATTCATAGATGAATGCAATGGTTGTACTTCAACGAGGCCGATGGAACTCGATGTCTAAAAACCTAGTTTATAACAAATTTTTAGGTTGTTCCTGAATAAGGCTTGAATGCTTTGTTAAGCTATGTTTGTGTTGCTCTTGGTATTTATTGCAGCACGATAACTGATGCTAGAGAAGAAAGTTTGCACTAATTTTCTGTCTTGTTCTCTGTGAGAAAAAAAACAGAAACACAGATTTCTAGATTTTAGTGTTTTCGTTGACAGCACCTTACATACAGCTTGATGGCATAACCCTTCATTCCAGGTTCCAGTGAGATAAAGCACCGATAGATTACCTTCAACGCGACAGTGTTCCTCTCACTTTCAAATGTCATTTAGTCAAAGGTCATGAATTTGCTAAAGAATGAAATAGCTTTGTCTGATTTCAGCCTTAAAATTCTCACTTCTATTGATGCAGAATTAAGTGTAGAGGAAAAGAAAAATTGTAAAATTTGTTGCAGATCATTCTTAATGAAAAGCTGCTGAATGAATTGTAAGAATTGTAACTTAGTTTGAACTGTGTCTGAGAACCGGGGGAAACCATGGTGTCCCTTGGTTTGGGCACAAAATGGAAAATGACAAGATCAGGCTCCTGTTTGTGATTCTGCCATTGACTCACTTGATCATCTTGGTCAAATTACTTCACCCCCTTCTGCTTTTGCCTTTTCTGTAAAGGGAAAATCTTGAACAGTGCTTGGTGCAGTGTGAGACCCTATGCAGAGTCACGTCATTAGGTGTCCTTGCTGTGTTAATATGTTGCTATTCAGTTCAGGTTAGTTTCATCACCCAGGAACTAGCAGAAGAAAAATGTCACCCCTTTTGCCTTTAGCAGAATGTTTCCCATTTAGTTTGTGTTAGTTTGGCACTTCGGAAGGATTACACATGTCCTAGAGTGAAAAACAACACAAACACACAAATTAATTATCTTAGTTTCAAAATTTTTCTGTCTACACTTGTAGATTTGGTTAACAATTACCTTCCTGTTTTGACTGAATCAATGGTAGGAAGTGCAGGTTTGGAGCGGTGTGATTCACATGTATACATGCTCTTAATGTTATTCAAAAGCATCAGGAGTGAATGCTGTCAGCTGAAGCTGTAGATTACAGAATGTGAATCAGTGATAAAAATGTGCAAATGGACCTGACATCAGTGGTGTAGCTGAAATATTATTTCGTGATTGCTCTTAGGGATTTGCAGTATCTGTCCCCGCCATCTTCAATAGGTGGCTGTTCATGAATCAAATATAATTTCAGTCAAGAAGCAGCATGCCAGTGGGAGGAAGTGTATGAACATAAATTACATAATTATTATTCCACTTGCTTTTATGCATTTAATCACAAAAGAGTGGAAGCTTGAGATGCAATATAAACCTTAAAGGCATAATAATCCTAAACAACAACAGTAATACACCAATGCGTGCCCTGTAAAATGATTAATTAAAGAGTGATAGGGACAATTATTCATTTATTTTCCTCATTCGTGACCATTAGGCAATAACACTAAATTAGCTTACCATATTTGCTAATATGAAGTCAACATTTCCTGAAGCAAAGGCTGTAGAGAACTGGGAACTTGGTGGGAAAAGGAGAAATGCTTCTATTGGAGGAAGCGGGGGAAAAAAAAAAAGGGATTTTTTTTGTATTTTCTTAGAGAACTGTCACTGTGTGATGGATGTAACCCGATGCAGTGAAGTCTGCCTGAATTTACAGAGAGCTTGAACCAATAGATTTGAGGTAGAAACTGCTTCATCTTCTGTAACTGGATGCTAAAACAAAGGTCAGTTGTGGATTTTCTTAGGTCAGTGTTGTGAACTGTGTGCCCCTGTTTGTGGGGGAAGAGCAAGGGTCGTGCAGTCAATTGCTGTCATCTGTGGACAGCTTATCCAGCTTGCAGATGTCATGAACATGGATGCATGGATGTGTGTTTGGGGTAATGAGTGCACTGATAAGTAAACTGGTAGTATTATAATCTCTTTCAGTTTCCCACATGTAGGATATGTCCCAGTTCTTGTTGTGGGAGACATGGCACAAGAACGTTCTAGACTAATAAGATATGTACAGGAATGGTGGAATATTATACCTTCCTGAAGGGCAGCTCTGCCTTCTTACACTTGAAAACTCTATGTTCTAAACCTGTGTTTGTACACAGCCTTTTCCCAACGAAGGAGCAGTATTTTCACTTGCAGGAAATACAATGTCTGGTTATGGTTGCTTTTTTCTTGAAGATAGGAAGGACTGCAGAAGCAATAGGTCACTGCATGAGATGCACCTGGATGCCCTTGCGTGGAAAACATCTGCTCGTTTGGTGTAGAGTGTCATGATCTTCTGGAAGTCATTGCAGCAGTCTTGCTGATCCATGCTGGTACTCTGAAACTAGCTCACTTCTCCCACAGCGTCGATTTAACTCACACAAGCTCCATGCAGAAATGGATTCCTGAAGATGAATTTATTTTGCAATCAGTCAGGAATCAAAATTAAATTAATTTTTCTTGTCTATGAATGGGTAGCTCTAATTTTTTATCTTTTTAGGTATATTTCTAAGACTTAGCCTGCATTGAAGTCAAGTACAGAGGATGGAAGAGATGCTTAACTGTGGGATGCAGAAATGTAGTACATCAGTAGATGTGGCAGGAAAGAGATTTCTTTGCTGAAGTTTAGAAGTTCTAGTCTGTAGCCTTTGGCCTAGGGAGGAAGACGTTTTGGGTCAGTTTTTCCTTGGGTGGTGTTTGCTACAGTTTGTCTCCTCATTCAGCTGCAGTTTGTTTCTTTGTTTTTTCCCTGGGCTTCCAGATAACTTTCATTCTAGATAGACTGTCTATGTGTATAAACTGCAGCATGGCTGATCTGCCCTGACCAGCACAGCATGAGATCCCTGAGCCACCAGCTGGGTGATCTGCCCAGCCTGCCTCAGCCTGATGCAGGGCAGTGCCATCAGCTGAGGCAGGGCAGCAGGGTGGTTTGGCCATGATGCTTTTGGACCTGAAGCTGGTGTACTGTACCGTAGCTAGGAGCAAGCATAGATCTTGCTCCTCTCTTCTAGACAATCTTCTTTTAATGTCATGTAACACACATACTCAGTAGGAAAACCTTTCTACTCTCCTCTCTGCAAGAACGGAGGGATTCTTGGGCATGAGAGACATGGCATGTTAATACAACTGGCTGAGGAATTAACCTCACTTGAGGAAAAAGACCTGGGGATCTTAGTTTTGTTACTTTAATTCTGTATACATCACAAACAAACAAGCCATAATGGGAAAATCATCTTATCAATATACTGTGTCAATGATATGCAGATTAAGGGCAGCTGAATTTGTAGCAGAAGCACAAAATGTTGGACAAAACACTCCTATACAATTTAATCCTTTAATCCACATAGTAAGTAAAACAAATGTTGTTGATGTGAAACATAATCACTTTGATTATAGCAGCAGAGGGGAATATTTTTTCTCCTGCTGCTTTATGTAGGATAAATACAAAAAATACTGAACAAAGTTTGACACGATAAGGCCTATAAATGTACTTTCTTCCTGTCCTTTAGACAGACTAATTGTTGGGTAAGAGCAGTGTTGTTAGCAGAATACCCCGTGTCTCAATTTCTCCTGAGTGTGGTAAGTATCCTTCCAGAAGAGTTTTGTTATTGACATTGGATAACACAGTATTTTTCTAAAGCTCTGCTCTTTGGAGTTTGAACTTTAAGATCGTGTTCCTGTACATTTTAGTCCTTGCCTGCAGTGGGGCTTTGCGTGGGGTATGGGAACAACGCTGCATCCAGTAAGAAGTCCAAGTTTACCCGTTTCAGGGTATATGTTAAAGTATCTGAAGATAAAGTTCTACCACACTAGATAAACACAGATCGAAATGTCAGCAGAAACTGATGCAAAATAGTCACCAACTTCAATGATTTTCACTAGTTAATTTACATCTTATGAAATTATTTTGCATTTAGAAAATGATGTAATAATAGATGTTCTTTTAACCATTTTCAAAAGGAATGTATTTTGATTTGTTTTTATTCAGAAAGACTTTTGATTTTGAAATGTCCTTCATTTTCAAACTTTAATAAACATCTACGTATATTTTTTTAATTCAACCAGAAACAAAGTGAATTGCAGTTCTTTTGTGGGGTACAGCTGGGGTGATCTCAGCTTCACAAGCATTCAATTCCGTAGCAACCTAGTTCCAAATAATATATTTTTATTTTTGAAAACTGCAAACAGACAGAAAAGTCATTTTTTCTCACTGAGCTGTCGATAGTCTATATTTGCAGCTGATTTGCAGCTGATGTTTTAAGGAACCTCAGGTTGTTACTACATGTCTCTGAGCTGCCTTATGCTTTGAGTCTGTGCTGCTTTGAGGCTACCCAACGACACAGTCGCTGGATTGTGGTCCTACTGCAGTGACAAGAGAGCAGATCCCTGTGAAGTTAAAATTAAAGACAGCAAATTATCCCGAGAGTATGAGTTTGCTGTAATCAAGCAATTCTAACTCAGATACATTTAGCAAAGGTAGATTGATAGAATTGGAAAAGTTTCATCCAGAATACGAGTCCTTGCACACACCAAGTGCCAGTGTTAAATGGACGAAGTTGTGTTCAGTCAGTTGGTTGTGATCCTACAGTGTATGGGGGTATTTGTGTGACATGCATATGGAAAATAAAAGAGATGAGAAAAATTGTGATGATTTGTGATAAGCTTCTGGATACTTGCTATCAGTTATCAATGGTAACACTCTCTGAAGTTCCTCTATCAGAATTGCCTTCCACTGGCTGCTTTACAGGACTGGGCCTTTGAAAATGGTTGGGATAGAACTGATACTTCAAAAGTGAAGGAGAAGTTAAATGCCATGGATTATAATAATGTAATTAAATTAATTGAGATTAAGTGGAGTAGGGCTTTGAACATCTCCTGAGTAAATATTAGCAGGATTTAGGGAGTGCTGAGTTTAGTTTATCCTTCAAAATTATCTTTTGCCATCTGTGTTGTATGTTTGCAGCATGACTCCTTGAGAACTTTTGCTTATTAATTACCCCTTATTGAATATAGTGAGGTAGTTCTGAAGTCTTGTGTTTATTAATTTGTTTTAGCCTGTCTTCTTAGAAAGGCTGTTGAGTCCCTAAAGATATGTTTTATTGTCTAGTGTCTGTGCCTCATTTCTTACTTTTTTGGTTTTGCACCTGTTGTCCTTTTCCAGCATTTAGAAGATACTTGCCCTGATCATATCTGGATCCAGCCCTGATGGTTGTAGGAAGCTTGTTTGAATTCCAAGGTGTAATTTTCTATTCTTGAAATGTGGTGGAACAGAGTGTTCTCATTTAGTTTTCTTTAAATATCCAATTATATTTTTTGACATAATCATTAATTATACTTTGTTGCACTATCCATCCCCTGTGGTATGTCAAATTGATATTTTAAGTGTAGACCTTAAGCTCTTGGTGAAAGAACTGTATTTACATAGTGCCCGCCATAATGAAGTTCTTATTCACCATTCTTCTGTACTATCCCAATGTAAATAGCAAAGTGGTGATGAATTTTCCAAAGAAATCCTGAGTACAATATTTTGGTTTAAATATAATATTTTTAAGACTTTTCCATCCTACAAGCTATAAATCATACCTGTTTACAGATATGTAGAGAATCCTGTGGACTAATGATTTGAAAGCACTATCGCATGCAAACAATGGTGTCTCACAATAGTTGACTCCCCTGGGAAATTGCATAGCTATCTCAGTACTCAGGAGGCTTGAAACTGTCAGTGCCTGGTAAAGATGAGTAATAGCAATCCTAGGTGTTCTCAGCCTTGAGTTCTAAAATTGTTTTCAACTCTCAATGCAAATGTCCCTTTCAAGGTGAGAAATGTCACACCAGAAAGGCTGAAAAGTTTCCAGGCAATTACGCTGGTGAATAAGTGTGTATGGATTCTTGATAACTCCTAAATAAGCTCTTTTAAAATAAATGATAATAGTTTAAAAAAAAAAAAAAGACGAACCTCTTGTAATTTATGTATGGGTTGACTGGACTGGTGAAAATAAAATATTGAGTGAATCTGTAAGGCTTTTTACTGATAGTTGAAATCCAGAAATGATTTATTTCTCAGTGTTGAGCCAACCTTCAGTGTACAGATCCGGTTCTACAAAGGCTATCAGATATTGTGTCATGACATGATCTAATCTTGCCAGTGACATGCCAAGTGCCAGGCTTGATTTTAAATTGCAAGCTGATGTCACAGGCAGTAGACCATGTACAGATTCTCTCATTAATTAGAGAAGATATACAAGCAGCAAACGTAGTTTGACTTTTTAAGTCCCACCTATAACTCTCTTTGCTATAGGAAACAAAGCCTTATACAATAATTATTTTCACGTTCAGGTTGTAACAGGAATTCGGCTATCTGCTCAACTGATGCTGAATTTTTCTCTTTCTGACGGTTGTGGGAGGTTGAAAGGCAAAGAGACAGAAAGAAGGTCATGAAAACTGAAGAAATGAGGATCAATATTTCAGAGGAGAGAGAGGTTTGTTCCATGTGTGCTGTGATTTTTATACTTTTCTGTTGACATACGGTTGATGTTTGATGGACACCCAAATGGCAACACATTCATGTTCGGTACAACTAAAAATTTATGCCCCTGTTTCTCTTGTATTAAGGCCCCTGTATAACACTTGCAGACAAGGAGAGTTTGGGTGAGAGATGTTATATGACGTGCTTTGTCAAACGGTTTCTGTGATAAAGTGGGATTAGACCTGTCCACAGTCTGAGGAGCACTGAGTTGCGTTTGGTTGCAGACGGAACAAGTGTTTAAATGCTGCCTCTGCTGTTGAATCACTCAGCAGTGTTGGACCCATCTCCACCTCCAGTTGTTGCCCTCAATCCTTCTGCTCCTTCATTCTTTGTCTCTTGCTGCACCATGTAGAAAGGCTCAGGGAAGATTCCCTGCAGTTCTCACATTTGATGCACTGAGACCAAGCTGACTGCTAAGAATGTGCAAATTGCTGGGAATGTGTCAGGGGAGCATGAAGTGAGGGCAGCTGAAGCCTCCATATACGCAACAGTAACTCTGTCTCCATGACCATTAAGTAGAGCATTTACAGACTGATGTGCTGATGTAGGATGGAGTGAGGCTTGTGCCGATGGAGGGGGCTGACTGCGGTGTGCCCAGGCTGCTTCCTGCCCTGCACGTGGTACCTGTGTCCCAGCTCTGGCTGCACAGCTTCCTCAGAGTTGCTTTGGGGATCTTCGAGGTGGTCCTGTGCCAAACTGCAGGCACACCAGCTGAGGGAAAAGAGGTCAGATGAAGACAAGTTCTCCACAAACGAACTGTAAGATTTCAGTGTGAGAATGCAAGGATCCCAGTGCATGGAAAAATAAACATGCTTTCTTGAAACTATTGTTTGTAGCCACTTTGAAAAATGACATAGTGAATCCCTACTTAGCAAATTTTATGCAAAAGAGAATTTTCATTATCTCAAGAATTATTATAATATAATATGAATTTGAATTTTAAATAACCCATTTCCAAAGAAACGTGTAAACTTGATTTCAGTTCTTTTGCTTGTCATTATTTTTTTAGGGAAATACTGCATAAGTGCCTGGGGAAGCCAGAAGGCCGCCTTAGCAAACTGCTGCTTACACCACAGAAAGAAAGGGAATGTACTTAGGTGCTATATGAGTTGCAGAAATAAATCTAATGCTGTTCAGTATCAGGCATAGGTTTGTATGCTAAATGGAAGGACTAAATATTGTATTAACATTCTAACTAACTCTGAAAACAGTGGGTAAAAGAACTGAAAGTACAAATCGGAAGTAACGTCAGGCAGAGAAGGATTAAAGGAGGTAAAGGATGTACGTACATGGATAACTGGAGTGAAGTAATTCTGTGAATCATCTAGTACAGGCAACTGTCAAAGATATGAGGCTCTACAACTATTTTTATCTTGTGCTTTGTGGCTGTGATCTGCAAAAATGCTTATGCACGTGTATTACAAGGAAGCAATTCCGTTGCTTTCAGTGGATTAGAAACAAATGGGGCAGCCACATGTGAATACATTTTCAAGCTTAGAGCTATCAGGCTCTCATTCTTTGTGCCTGTTCAAAGCGTCCACTGAAGTCAGTGGGAGTTTGGGCCACTCAGATATTTCATCTGGAGTTCATTTAGAGCAGTTTCATAGCAGAGCTTGTATTTCCTTTCAGGATGTAAGTCATAAAAGAAAAAAAAATTAGGCAGCTATTTCACCCCTCCACGTGTTCTATTCAAGACAAAACATTCTGATTACTGCTCATGAAGGCTAACAGCAAGCAGACTTTTGCTTAGCCTGCAGACATCTATCCTCACAAACCTTAAAGTCTTAAGCAGGACAGCAGATAAGGGTTTCAGCAGGTTGCAGGGCCTGCCAAGACAAAGCTGTGATAATACAGTCAGGAGAGCCTTGTGCTAGTGAGAGCAATGTCTGCTATGGGCAGGCTGAGCCTCTTCTGAAAGGTTAACTTTTGGGATTCTTACTCACATGATGAGTGTCGTGCTAGCTTAGATGCCTGGTGTCGTGTATTTACCCTGCTTGGGGCAAGTGCACTTTCCCTTTTTGTATTAACAGCTAACAACCTTCCGCTCTGTCCTGAATGTGGGTTGGGATGGACGAGCCCTGGATAAGCTTGGTATGGCAGAGTAGCTTGAAGCAATGGGCCAAGCAAGGCCACTTGCTAAATTATTCATAGTAAAGTTTAAAGGAACGAACACGATATCTGGATATCTCTGATGTTGTCCTAAAAATGGTGATTATGATTTTAGTTATGACTCAACTTCAAGGGCCCTGTACAAAGCTGCAGATATTTCCGGTTGTAACTTATCAGCGCAGTATGATTTGTCTTGCTCTTGATAACGTCTTCTTTTTGACTGTAAGAAACAAAACAGTATAAAAATGTTTTTTCCCAAAGGAATAGTCATCTGTTACATATGAATGTATGCTTGAAAAACAGCACCTACTGTAGGAACATCATTCCTTACCCACCAATTACCTTGAGTCATCGAGGTGAAGCCCATTATACACTTCTGCAATGAACAGATCAACACTGTGCATCTATGAAACAGTCCGCTGATATGGACATAATTAGATTTTTATCAGTTTCAGCTAGGTGTAACCATTTCATTATAATTGACCCAGGTTAGTTTCTACATGTCTCCCTCATTAAAACATACAGCACCTGTGCTAATGGGTTTTGTTTCTATCATGACATAATGAGGACTGGCATATCTGCATACTCTCTGAGCACACCAAGAATAGAGAGAAATACTCCATTTTATTACCATCTGACAGAGACATAATGATTGCTGAGAAACTCATTACCATCACATTATGCCATGATTTAACTTGAAATCCTCGCCATGCTGCAGCCTGGCCGTGGCGGAGCACTTGGAAACGGATGGGTTTTTGGAATTGTGAGAGCTGAGCTGATTCCCTTCTCCCCATGTGCCCTACACAGTCTATTTGCCTCACAGATTTCTGACTGATTTTGAGTGTATTTCATTACTGTGCTATGTAATTAAGGAATATCACTGAGAGATGGTTAGAAAGACACATGTGGTGAAACTACAGGTAGAGCAGGAAGTTTGTGCTAAAGGTAGAATGTTTTTTCTTCTCTGTCAATACTCCATTTGCACACCCCACCACACCGTGGTTTATGGGTGAGATGTCCTGGCGTCTCCTCATTTGAGGCAGCCGGGGAAAGTTTTTGCTGCTCTTGGTCAAATTTTCTTCAGCTTTGCAGATATAGACAGGTACTTACAGATAAAAGCTTTTCAGAGGTAATTTGTGTCTTCATTCTCTGTGCAACTTACCCTCTTCCACATGCTACCGCTGAGCTGATTTCTTCAGAGCTCAGTTTAGCGCAAAAGACCACGACAGAAAGTGTCACTGAGCAGTTTATCATTTGAGCACAAAGCCCCTCAGTAATGCAAAATAGCACGGTTCACGTGGTTAATGCTGGCTGCAGTCCTGCTAAACTGGGAAGAAAGGTGTGCAGTATTTGTCTCTGTCATGTGAGGTAGAAAGCCCTTATAAATATACCAAAAAGCCGTACAGTAGTCAGGAACAGCAGTCCTAATCCTTTCTAGCTTGACGAATTCACTCCAAGCTTAAACATTTTACTATACACGAAGGGATGGGTGCTTTGGAGAGAGATCCTGCTGCGCTTGTTCACATCAAATAGTAATACTTCTGGAAGTAGCCAAAATTATTTTGTTCTGACAAGTGTTCATTAGCTTGAATTAAATGTCTTATTGCTTTCATGCAATTTCTGGAGAGAAACATCCACACTGTAGATTATTCACTCATTAGCAATCTCAGCAATGCTACTAGGACAGAGATGAGGACAGAACTTACGTCCTGTCTTACCCAGAATGGGCATTTCCAGTGCAGGAATCACGGTAGTAGTACTCAGGTAGTAATTTTGAAAGCACTGTTTCCATGTTTCCCTTCAATATGTAGAAGTCACAACATGTAATATGAAAAAATGAACTTTTTAATATATACATATACATATACAAAAACACTATTTAATTGGTGAGGAGAAGGGAGTTTTTTCACTTCTGTGGACTTTTTAAGTTGAGAAATTGCATTAGCATTTTGAATTTCGAACATTGAGCAGCTTGAATGAACAATCCAGGTTGGATTCATGTTTGGGGTGGCTTTGCCATTTTTAATTGCTGTAAAGCTCCTTCAGCATTTTTGATCGCTAGGAATATCATTTGTTCCGCTAAATCAGTACAGTTATTAAAGAGACACACAGAAAGTGTTCACACATGCAACTTATTAGGTAAGCAACTGAAAGAAAAACAGGTACTGATTTAACTTCAGCCGTTTAATTTCAGTACTGTGTAGTCAATGAACAGGGGTGAGCAGTGAAGGTAAATGTTCCAGGCTGCCCTTCGGAAGAAAGGACCTGGGTCCTGTGCTGATACAGGGAGACTGCATATGGGTGCCTAAAATGAGACCGTGCTTTCTATACTGTGCTTTGTATAAGCAAGAAAAATGATGGGGATGTTTCATAAGCCTGCTTTCATCCAATCAGCAATGAGAACTTTGCAATACAATGACTTTCAAAACTTAATTCAATCCTGGGCTTGTTTATGTGTTTCTAGTGGTTAGAAAGGAAGGGGATGGGGAAACTTCTTTTACCATCCCTGTTTCTCAACATTCTTTGGCAGGCGAACAGATTCTCAAATGCTGGCTGAGAAAAGACAGCATGAAATTGATAAAAATAGTCCACGTGTACCTGAAAATAGATGGAAAGCTTTCTCCATATTCAATCTTTGATCATGTAAGTAATTTAGCTGTGTTATGTCATAGAATTATAAACACAATATTTCACCTGAGAGAACTGCCATCGGTCCACAGAGCAGGTTTCCCAGTTGGAAAATGAACCATATGGTGCATATGTCAAACCAAGGGAAGGAGAGTTAACAGATTGACTCTTAATTAAGATCAGATGGTGCCTACCATTAATCAGATAACCAGGAAACCTATCTATAGCTGCCTTGATCTTGCATGTAAAGTTGTTATATGAACAAATTTCTCCACTTTCCCCAAATCACTGGAGTTTCACTGATGTGAATGAATGTTGAACATGACCCTTAGTCTGTGCTGGGGAAATTCTTGCAAGTGGAGATGAGAACCTGTCTGGACAAACCATCTGTCTGCTGCTCGTGTTGTCATAAGCCTATCGTTCTTGGAGGAAGACAACGCAGCAAGCAGCAGAGAACTATAAAGAACTGTGTGTGATAGAACTTATTTCTAGACTGAAGAAAAGGTGAGATTCCCCTAGTTCTCCCAGCCTGCTTTTTCCTTCTAGCTCTTTGCTTTCCATCATGGTTTTGGATTCTAGAAGGCACAAAGGTATTTCAGTCTGATGCAAAAAGCTCATCTGCTCTCAGAAATAATGAACTTTATTTTAAAAAACAATAGGTGGTGTGTGTAAACCAGAGATCTACAAGTCCAGGATGGTCTTCAGATGCAAGCAGCCTAGGCAGTAAGAGAGGGAGAGCCAAGAGTTGCCTCTTGCAAGAGGTTCTTTATCAAACAATTAGCACAGTCACATGCAAGTTCAAGTTGTACCTCTTGATTAATGTATCAACTTGAACTGATTATCATTCTAATAAATTTTGCTTTATAGGTGCCTTTAGCATGCAGTCCTGCCCTGCATTGCTGATGTTCCAGGTGTATGAAGACATTTGAGAGGAAAAGATGTAGATTGTTAATCAAATTTTGTTTTCTAAGTACATTTCAGTTGGCCCCAGCTGGCCCCTCTTCTATGTGGCACAAAAGCGCTGGGCAATATTGCGTCAGCCCCCACAAAAGCTGGCCCACTCTTCTCTCCTAGTAAATAGTACCAGGCTGGTGTTTCATTATCAACTAATGCTATCAAAGAAAAATTTCCACAGTGAGGCTGCTTTCTTTTGTAATGCAACTGGCAAGTGAAAGGGAAGAATACACCCTTTCAGAAGGCTCTATGGGTAATAGTTACTGGGCAGGTTGGGTGCTGGAGCTATGGAACTACTTAGTGCAGATCAAAGCACTTCCTTTCCTTTCTTGGAGCTTTTTCTTCATTTTGGCTAAGGTGCTTACACTACCTATGTCATATATACCTGCATATAGAGTGTACAAGGAAGTGCCGTCATACGCTTTGAATAATGAGATGAAAATGCACTTGTATAGAGAATTCTTTCCAATGAATTGTAGGATCACAACATACGACTTTGGAGCTCGAATGCTTCACTCCTGCTAGGATTGAATTCTTCCCCTATTAGAACATTATGTTGATTGTGTTGAATAGAAAGAAGTAAGGTCACTGAACAGTGAGGCTTTGACTTCATTACTGAAGTTGTAAAGGATTGTTTTCCTTAGGTAAGTACAGGGATATTGATAGCTCAACTATTATGTGTGTTTGTTTCAGGTAAACATTTTGCTGTAATTCAATTTGAGAGGGATCTTAAAAGCATTGGATGTGTCTGCATACTAATAAGAGATTGTGCTCTTTAGTCCTATGTTCTGGAGTGATTGAAAACAAGTCATTTAATTCCAGCAGAAGTTTGTTTCCTGTGTAATTATGAAATGCAGAAGATAGTGCCCAAAACAATAATCAGGATGCTGACTTTGAAAACATCCTCTTTTTGGAAACATGAGTTATGTTCATTCTTGTGTTTCTTGGGATGAAACATTAGCATACTTTAATGTCGTGTGAATTAAAAAAGAAAAATCTGTATGATTGAGAAAAGCAGTGAAAATAACTACAGTGATGCAGACCCAAGAAGGATGGGAATTCTGCTTCCCTGGCACAGGTTTGTGTTGGCAATGCATGAAGAACACCAAACAGAGACACTTCCTCTCCACAGTCCCCTCCAAAGGTTTAGGTGAAGCAGGAGGTTACTTCATAGGGAGCAGTGTTTGGTGTGGCAATGGCATACAGAAGAAACCAATTTGTGGTTATCCTGGAAGAGTACGTTCTGGGGGAAGTGCTCTTACACCAGTAAGTATTCAATCCACGTTCCAGGGTTTGGTTTAGGGGTTCTTTCAAGCAAACAAAACCAATTATTTCCCCTGTCTAACACCATAAGAGGTGCTGTAAGTACTGTTACATGAAATCTAACAGAACCCCACGTCTCAGCCCCTCACACTGCTGTCAGCCTGCCCGGGCAGGGTGCAGTGCTCTGCCCCACAGGGCCTCCCTGCGTGTATGTGGAGCCAGGGATACGCCCCATGGGGGTCATTTCCCCTGGCAGGTGGCACGCTGTGAAAAGATGACTTCTCATTTGATGGGTTTTCATTGTCTTTTAATTTAAGCGAGTCTTTTAATTTATGTTTTGGAGGAACATCTTATAACCCTGTCAGAAACTGTGTTTGTGCATCTGTGATAAAGCAAAGGCCTGTGCTCGCTGTGAAATATGAGCCTGATTCAAAGCCCTCTCGAGCTCTTGGAAGTATTTCCATTGATTGCAGCAGGCTTGGATCTATTCTTATTTCTGTGAAAATTCTGTAATAAATGAAGCTGCTTTAGGCCTTTGGGAATGAAGGATAGCAGCTGTAGGTAGAGTGCTATTACTGTGGTGCCAATAATCTCCAGTTGTATTAGGGCTGGTGCAAGGTGTCTGTGGGAAATAGCTCTTTTCATGAGGGAAAGATGGTTTGAAAGTTCCATAAGGTTTTTTTTGGCCTTTCACTGATGGTTTGCACTGGTTTCTGTCATGTTCTCCCATTTGCCCATTTGGTACTCCAGCAGTCCAGGGAGCCAGCAGCTCATTAGATTCCTCTCTGGATTCCAAAGTTTAGCTTCTAAGCCAGATAATTTATTTAGATGATCAGTATCTTACAGAAGGAACTTTATCTTGTACAGTCAAACTGTGTCAGCCTTGCATGAGAGGATGTATTTGGTAGATAGCACTGTGAGCCACTGCCTGTACCATGTTACTAGAATGCACTTCCAGCTCCCCGTTAGTTGAAATGCTTCTGATATGCCTAAAATGAAACATTTCTTCTAGTTTATTTTTTGCTCCTTTGTAAACACCTTCTTCAGATGTCTAACTGAGCTTAAAAGGTATATGGCTTTTTTTGTCTGGTCTTCTGTTTTTACCCTTTTAGCAGTGATGTTGGTATAGCTTGAAAGTGCTACATCTGTAATTGCTGCTGCAGGACCAACGGGGGGCAAAAGAGCAAGCAGTGCTGAGCACAGAACCATGGCTGTTAGCAAGCCCTTAACCATGATTTCAGTTTGAAAAACCTCTGTTTTTGCTATATTTCCTCTCTCTTCTCTCCTCTAGCTGGAGATTGTGGAAAGGGCCAAGCTGAAAAATTATATTCCCTTCAGTTATCCACAGAGTGTGGTGCATCTGGTAACAGTGCTGGTGGTGCTGCCTTAGCTCTGAAGCAGTAAAATCAGCTCAGGACAGTGGGACTGTTCAGTCCTGGCCTCCTCAATCCTCATCTTCTCTGTTGTGCTAGCTGCCAATTAATGTCGGTAACAGTGGATGGCTTTGATGTGGAGACTTCTAAACTAGGAACTGGAATGAAACTGCTAACTCATTTTATGGATGTTACTATACAGGCTTTCAAAAGTGTTCATCTGTCATCGTTACTGTCTGCCTGGGATTTGGGCCTGAGGTTCAGAAGACAAAGTCTCTGCATCTTTTTGCTAGTCTTCTTACAGGCTTGATCATCAACATAGGTATTTTAATCTCTAAGAAATTGTGGCAAAATCCAGTATTGGACATCATGCTGTAAGCTGTAATTTGTCTCCCTAAAACAGGGCTAATTTTACTGTTGTTTGCTTTTTTTTTTTTTTAATTAATTTGGACAGGTATCTTCAGGTTCCACTTGTTTATTTGCATTTTTAAATGCAGAGTGCATTGAGATAATATTTTTTTTTCCTTTCCTGAGGTTTATTTTGGGTCTCTGACAATAGACAATGCAATATACAAAATATTGTCTGACAAATTAGAAACAATATGAATTGTCATCCCAGGTGCTAAGTTATCTTGCTTTTATTATAATGTTTCCACCTTTTGACAATAGAAATCTTAATAACTGAAATGAAAATGAGTAAACAATTGTGTTTTTCTCAGAATGAATTAAAAGATAAACTGGGCTGTGTGAACTAAGCTGTTCACTCTGGCCAGTTTGCAGCTAAATATGTAATGCTCCGAGTTTTCTAAAGCAACTAACCTGGGAACAAACTGGCATATTTTGTCTTGATTATATCGTGTCATTCAGCTTTCAGAGGCAGGTCTGAAGTAGTAGTAAAGAAAGCACATTACGCTGAGAGAATCATTTATAGGCACGATACTGTTGGTGCTCCTGAAATTTAAACACAGTGCTTAAGTCATTTTCCTTGCCCTGTCAATTTTTTGCATCCATTCCCACAGCTGCTCTGTGTTTGATTTACTTACATATAGCCCCAGAAAGCTCTGCCTTGAGATTTCTTTTTTGAAAACTAGTTTTCATATTGCAAGATACAGAGGTGCAAATATAGTTACTTTCTAAATTGTTTCAACTTGACATGTCCAAATAGGATCCTCTGAAATCTTTTGAACCCTGGCATCTAGAAACATTTGAATCTGATGTTTGGATGGAATGGATAGCAACTGTAGCAACATTTAATATTGGTCTAGCTAAATAAATAAATAAAATATTATGGAAAATCAACAAGAAAACACCAAGTCTTTCTCCTTGCCCTGCCTCCTTGCTCCAATTCTGTGTTCTTTTCATTTGTGCAGATTCCTTTTTCAACTAGGATTGGAAAACTTTGTATTTTGATTCCTGCCTGCTCTGCCCAGTTTGAAAAACAAACCTTAATATATCAATTAAGATGAGAAGCACTGTTCCTTAGCGAGGCTTCCTGATGGCTACTTGGATGGAGTCCAGGCTCTTGTAGTGGTTGCCTGTGGTGAAAGTCCAACTGTTTTGTGTATAGCAGACCTCTGGGCCTGGATGGAGCATGTTTGTATGGATCCAATTAGAAGATCAAAGCTCTCATTAGCTCTGCTGAGGCTTTTGTTTGAAGCTGATCTTTTATTTGCACAGACCTCCGCTGTACCGCTGTGGAAGCTGTAGCTATATCACATGAATTTGCAAACAGGCTGAGCACAGGCTGTAACCACCACATTTTCTCCAGCTCTTGCACCACAGTAGGAACTTCACAACCCACCCAGCTGCATCTGGTGCACCCAGCCCTGCATGCACACGGAGATAGAAAGCTCATTTGTCTCCTTCAGCTAAGAGTTTTGTACCTACCATCATTAAAAATATATTCATGTGCTGTAGTGGCTTCTTCCACCCTGTCATCACTTTCTGCCCCTGAATGCACCTCAGGATTTGCACCACTCAAGAACCTGCATTTTCCACAGTAGCTCTCAGTGAGTAGCTGTCACACTGACTCAATGGGGGGGCAGTCAGGACAAGAGAGGTTTTTGCTCAAGAGCTGGCATTTCTGTAACAATACCATAAATTCTCTAAATGATCCTAAGTGTAGTTTCACATGCACTGTGAGCCAGTATAAGCAGACATGACTGCCAAGAGAAGCAGTTCAACCCTCCCTCTGCCCATGGCTGCTTTTTCCCATTCCAGGATTGCCCTCTTTGGTGAACTGCATTGTTTTCATCCAGATAAGTTCCCCAATCTGCTTCTCACTTGGCCACACAGCTGCTTGTCAGCGTGCCTGGGAGTGGGGCTGGGAATGAGCAGCTGGAACCTGGGGGGAGGGCAGGGCTGTCTCCTTTGGTGGCTGTCCTAGCTTGTGCCAACTTCAAGTGTATGTGAAACTACTGCCTCACATAAAATAATATTTTACATCTCGCTCCTTTAGTTCTTCATGGGGTTCCCACTTCAAAGTGCCTGTGCTGTGGCATCTGGCTAGAAGAGCTGCAGTGGGAGAAATTCTATTTATTAGAAGATGGACTCAGTTAATGAGGGTTTGAGAAAGGACTGGATCTTCCCCCTCACATCTAGAAATCTAGAGTTTATTATAAGGACAGAGTTGAAGGGATGGTTTTGGCAGCATTTTAAAGAGCCATCATCTGGGGACATGGGTTCTCTTGGACTGTTGGTTTTCTTTCCCCAGCAGGTTTGTTGGCTGGTCAGTCCTTGGACTGTAGCAGTCAGTGCAAATTTAAGTAGATTATGAGCTGTTTTAAGTTGCACATGGGTGTTTCTTCTCTGGCATTGGATTTGAGAGAAAGAAGGAAGATGGCATCAGGCCACCTCAGCTGTCTGTCTTAGCTGGACATGCATTTGCTGCCCTGGGGAGTTCGGGAACAGCATCTGTCTGCAGCATTGTGATCCCTGCCAGAAATGTGGGGGGCTGGAGGAACGTGAGGGGCTTGGACAGGTCGAGTGCCTTGCCCCACAAGCAAGGTTGCTAGTAGGGTCTTTTTGCTTTCTCAGTGTGCGTGCTGCATGGTTAACTCTGTGAAGGGGCTTGTTCATTCTTATGCAGGGCCATCTTTCTTCAGTCTCACCAGTAATGTCACTGCAACTCAGATTTAAATGGCCAATTTTTTAAGAGCTGCTACAGTCTTTAGGCTCCTAATGACTCCTAAAACATGAAGTGAATTCCTATTCACTGAGACTGAAACAAAAATAAAAGGAGAGAGCTTAGTGCTTCTTCTACTGGCTGCTTTTCTTGCCTTTTCATGGGTGAATTATTATAAAGAAAGCTATGTATCCATGGAGACATATGTTATTATAATGATAACTGGAAGGGGCTTCCTATTGAGGAGATAATAGGCGTATCTTGGGTTGAATAAACTCCAAGAGAGAAAACTCTCTCCTTCTGCCTGTCCCAGGGTGGAGCCCCTCTGTGGGAGCCCTGCTGATTTCTATGTGGAGCACAAGGGAGAAGCTGCTTCTCACAGCACCCATCTCTGGCTGCATTGGGATCTCCAAATGGAAACCCACATGGGAGGTAATAGAGCTGTGAAGTGCATTTACCTCCCTCCAGGTCCCATCTGCCGCTGCCTCTCGGGTGGGAGCCCTGCTGGCACTGAAGTGGGTGTGATATCACAGCGATGGGAAGGTACGATGAGACGTTATCCATGGGCTGCAGGCAGGCTCCCGGTGCTGCGGGAGGAGAGGTCCTCTCGAGGGAGATCTCTATAATCTAGGAGTTTAAGGGAGACAGAGCTCCTAAAATAGCAGCCACTCAAGTGCTTTTCTCTGTTAAGGGCTGTTTCAGGGGAAAGAATGAGAGGGAAACCTTAGAGGGTTCCTCTTTGCTTTAATAACTTTCGTGACAGCAGGCAGCTTGGCTTTCAGTCCTTTGGGATAACTGATCTGGCTAAGGCCTGTAGATGGGAAAGGCTGGAAGGCAAGGCTGGAAGGATTCATGTGAAAACTGTTCAGCTGAAGGCTTCCTCCTTTCTGTGCCCACTTTCTTCTTCCATGCACTTTTTGGACAGTTGGGATCATTTGCTGAATAGTATTTGCTCAGAGTTGTTCAGGAGTTTTTTAGGTTTTGTTTCTGTGATAAGCTGGGAAAACATATCAGTTCCAGCAGGACAGCAGAGAACTGTGCTGAGTGTATGTCTGATGCAAAAAAGAAAATAAAATTACAATAATTAAAGCAAATTGCTGACCTTGAATTAAATGTTGCTGTCAGCTGCTCAGAGCATGGAGCTTTGCATAGCTATGGTGCGATTATGCAGATGAAATGCACAACCAACCAGAAAATAGGAATTCTGTTTTGTGAAAAGCCAGGATCGTGCAGCAGTACCATGACAGCATTTCTGCAGCAGGCGTGGCTGGGGCAGGACTCCTTCAGTTGGTATCAATAAGCCGTGCACACAGGCCAATCAAAATCCTCCTTCGTTCAAAACCCTTTTATTCCAGATTAAAAAAGAAAAAAAAAATTCACTGTTAATCATTATCATCTTGTTCCCATGCTAGGTAATTAGTATTGCATTGTTGCTTTGTGCCTTTCCCTATGTTCTCTTCATGTCAGAAAAGTTTAATTGACATTAAAAGAAGAGGAAATTAAAGGGATTTTAATCAGTTGGTCTGTCCTATCTGCTTTAAAAAGAAAAGCTGGAGTAATAGAAAAATGGACTGGTGTCTATGCTCGCTTATCACCCATTTTGCCATTCATTACTGAATTGATGAGAATGTCTGCTTTGCATATTTAATCATATAATTGATTAAAGTAAAATTAAAATACTGCTAGATTTTCTTCCTGTCAGTGGGACTACAGGCAGCATTGCAGGCTGTCAATAGGCTTTTGCCTAACTATGATGTCACGTTTCTTCAACTTTCACTCAGAAACCAACACTAGGAGCGACAAGTAGAAACTTACTCTCATGTTCTTCAGACATCAATCAATATCTACAGCAAGACCTCATCTCTTAAAGAGCTAAGATAAGAAAATTAGTTAAATTAATTTGATTATCTATGCAGACTCCTAAGTGTATACTTCATTGTTAGTAACATGCTTTAAATTTTTTACTTAAATATTTTCTGAATTGAAACTTTGATGCATTACGCTTGCATGGTCCGCAAATACTCCATGTCTTGGTTATAAAATGATTAGTAAACTTATGCTGAAGACAGCAAGAGAGTGGCATAGGTCACAAAAATATTTTAAACTATATTAGATATTCAAATTCTGAAGAAATTCCAAACCCATCTAAACAATAACTCTTTTCTGGAATTTGACCCGACGAGTAATAGCAGTTTAATATGTTTTAATGGCTTGGCAGGAAAAAAAAGAATGCAAACTCATTTTGTTTAACCAAAAACATTGAAGAACTCTTATTCATGTTCAGATTTTCTTATAGTGAAGAGCAAATATGGCTTTTAAACACAATGTTTATTAGACCCTCTTATTTTCTGGAATTTGCAATAACCAAGAAAATCAGAGATCATTATTTAAATAGCCTTGGATAAATTTCCTAGAATAAGACTTCTGCAATTTATTGTATACTGTTCAGAGGTGAACTCAAACATGCCTGTACAAATCAATTAATACAAAGCAAATTGTTAGGGACTTCAGGCTGTACGCACTGGAATGAGCAGTAGGACTCCCACTGACTTCAGTATGCTTGGAGTCAGGCAGTGGAAATGAGATCCTGGCAGATCTCCAGTGCAAGCTGATGGCATCCCATTGCCTCATTAGGGGCAGGATTTTATGCTACGTTTTGGTAAGCTTTCATTCCTAAGAAGTTCTTATCCTCAAAAAATGATTTTTTGAGGATAAGGTCAGGTCTGGATTTAGCATCCAGACTGATCACAGGAGATGGCCTTCAAGAGCTTCCTTAGTCCTTACTAGGAGATGGGGATCTTGTCTAAATAGGTGCTTACAAGCTCTGGCTCTACAGAATCTGCAGAGTGACACATTGGTGGGAACAAGCTGTATAAATGGTGCATGTGGAGGGGAAGCTTCCTTGTCTGTATCTCCTTACTGGCCGCGCTCATTCACCTTCATCTCCAAGTCACTGGGGTGGGTAGATATGTTCTGAATCCCCAGTGGCAATGTTTCTGTTCGTATTTTGTTCCTACCTTTTCTTGGCATGTAGTAGGGAGTTGGACAAATTGATTGTGAAGAGCAAAACCCTCCCTAGGATTTGTCAGATTCCTGAGCTAAGCGTTTCTGGGGCTCAGAGCAGCTAATGACATCTTTCCATGTGCCCCTGAACAGCAGTGACTGTGTGGTGGATGCATTAGCGAAGATTCCAGACTCTTCTGCAAAAAGGACTTGAACTGGGAACTGTGCATAGTGTCCGTTCTGACTTGCTGTCCATAGACTAATGTTTGAGGCATTTTGGAAACTGATATAGATTCCTTTCAGGTTTTATTTTGATTGTGTATTTTAGAAGGTTTCTTTGTCTTTTGAGGTACATCATCTGCATGAAAATCACATACTTCTAAGAACATCTGTGCCTTCATATTAGAAAAATATCTGTAGATGTAAAAGAAAACAAGCAAGGACAGGTGTGCTGTGATTCTCTTGGGTGTAGGATGATTCTTTATCTGTAACAGCAACCATTTTAACTGAAAAGAGAAAATGTATTTTTTATTGCTACTTTCTTTTCTAAAGCCTTTAATGTGGGAGTTCCTTGGACTGATTAATTTCAGGGTCTCTTTATAAATTGCTGCCCTGACGTGAGAAAGCCTGGAGGTCATTTCAAAATGTCTTCTATGTCTTAGGATAAATGCTGCTGAAGTAGTGTAGATGCTGTCTAAGCTGCTTTTAAACTTGGTAGAGGCCCTTTATCTATTATTTCATGAAACATGGTGCTCTAGACAGCCCAGAAGGGAAAGTATACTTCCATATTATCTGTCTGCTGTTGTTGGACTGGGAGGAGTGTGGGGGGGGGAGCCCTTCATTTTTAATCAAAAAGGCCAAAACTAGAATACAGACAAAAGGTTTTTCCGGTTCCTTTTCTTTCTATGTGATGGCAGTCTCTAAGGGGAGCATGGATACCACCATTAGCAGGGAATGAAGAGAGAAATGTGTTACTTTTCAACAAGTGGGCAAATAGGATAACTTGGAAAGGAGGTCTAGAGAGACAGGAGACTGAGGCCTGTGCACCTTTGGTTAATGAGCCATCTCAGTCCTGTAATAGTCCCACTAATAACTTACGAATAGGGCTATTACCTAGCAGCAGAGTTGAAGGACATTACACATCTCCAGTCTTCTCCTGATTCCCTTGTCCCTATCTTGGTTTGGCACTTGCTAAGCCAAAAGCTTTGCTGCAAATTGACAAAAGTCCCAATGGTTTCGTAGCAATCAACGGCTTAATGCAGGCTTTGCAGGGTGACCTGACGTGAAGGCTGGAATGATGAGCAGTGCAGTCTGTGCCCATCACTGTCTGTGGTCACTGCCTGAGAGCACTGAGAAAATCAGTAGGGTCTCTTGATGGACTTCAGGTGTGATTTCCCTGTGGGGATGCTTATTCCCTGAAGCTCCTCTCATTTTGTCTGAGGTTCTTTTTATTTATTCTGGCATAAGACCCTCATAATAAAGACTCTAGATGCTAATTTATTTTAATGAATCAGACCTGTAGGAAGCTGTTAACATGGGAGTATGCTGTGTTAAGGCCATTTTTATTGCAAGGCATGACTTTATCTGCCTTTTCATAGAATATGAAGGGTGACATGGTAGCATGTCGGGGAGATAGTGAGCCAAAGGGAAAATATACTCTTTCAAGGAAAGTTCTTCAGAGTCCAATCAGTTAAAGGCAATGCTGATATCATTAGGTGGGCTTTGGTAGGGCAAGAGACTGAAAAGGACTGGGTTGTCCCCGTGACGGTGCTGCTGGGATGCTCCTCGCTGTGGCCCACAAGGGGGAGGCAGCTGCTGCCTTATAGCCAGGGAGGAGAGCAGCCCGGAGATGCTCTCAGTGATGCACAGGGCAGGGAAGCAGCCTGGTCAGAGCCATGGAATGGGATGGGCTGCTGATTCTTTGCTCTCACCTTCACCTTTCAGTAGTCAGGCTCACGATGTTTTCAAACAGCATCACTGTGTCTCCCATTTCAGTGGCAGACAACCTGAGTTACAAAACTCTGGTGTGACCTGAAAAGGAGCGGAGCTGGGTGACAAGGCAACTGATGCCTGCTTTTGGGGCAGGGTAACCTGTAAAGGGCAAAGGCTTCTTCTTTGTCTTGTCCTCAACTCATGCACTGGGAAATACCTGTATCATTCAACATTTGACCTATTGTATGCTATGCTGCAGTTCCTCAGTGCTCAATAGTGGCGTTTTGCAGTCACTTTTGCAGTAGGTGTTGTAAATAGTTTTTTCACCTTTCCCCACATGAAAACATGCTCTGGGAACTTTCTTTAGAAGAAGTTTTACTCTGCATTTTTGTGACCATTTTTCTGAAACACTAGCGTTGCCCTTGATTTTCAGCAAAGAAAAGATCAGCATGTATTTACAGCTTCACATAATTATATTTTACGTTAAGCTGATGCTAATGTGAACACCAAATTGAACATAAGAATCTAATTGTATACCTCCTGTTGAATAATGCAAGGCAGTAGCAGTCATTAGCTCTGTACTGTCCAAGAATGTGAGGCTCTTCCCTTTGTGGATAACACATACAGAAGACAAAGAAACAAAATCTTCTCACAAGGCTGTCATTGTTTCCCTCTCTCAAACCAGAAGCAGTGTCGTAGTGAGTAAGATTCCCAGCACTGAGCACTCCCCAGTGTGCCAGATACTTAAAAAGAGGGTGTAAAACGTTATACCAGCTAGCGAGTCACCACTGCTTCTTTGAAATCAGTGGTTGTGTTAAATGCCCATCTGGTCTTGAACTGTGTAGTTCTCTGCTAATGTGAGGATGTGGAAGGAAAGGAAAGAAATGAAGTATTTAGTGTTGAGGCTCAAGGATACAAAGAATGAAAAGCATTAATCGAGCTCGCACTCTTGGTAACACATCACCTGCTTCTAGATGACCACTTTCACTGTGTCTGAATGCAGACAATGTATCTGCAAACAATGTCATTGCAAACAATGTGTCTGGATCCAGATATTTCCAGGCTCACTGGCAGATTCAGATTCAGGAGGTCTTGGTATTCAAAGCTCCTTCCAGTAAGGAATTTTTCACATGAAGAGGGTAGGAGAAGGAAGAGGAATTTTGTCTGATAGGTAAAAATCTTTGGTTCACTTGAAGCAGAGTGCAAGACACAAGAACCTACAGACCTGGCTCATTAATGAAATTTGGTAATGGGCTGCAAAGACAAGGCAATCAAAACAACTGTTTTCAAATATCTGATGCAACGCTGCAGCCCTGAGAAAGTAAAAGCCCTGAAGGAGGTAAGAGTGACTGTCACACACAGCTAAAAGTTTGAGGGAATAGCATTCTGTCTCTGGGTTTGCGCTGGGAGTACCAGCTGCCAGGACACAGCAGCAGAAGCTCTGACTCACTATTGTTCCTGTTTCTGGCAATTGCAATATTTGCAATCACCATTGGGCTAATTGTTATGAGAAGTGTCACTGCTTCACACATCTGATGCGTGCTGATTGTAGATGTGTAACAGAGCAGTTTATAACCTTCTGCTTGTTGTTTGCATGAAGGGGTTGTTTCTTTTCACCCTTATGACACTTGAGAAGTTAAAAGCTGTCTCAGTTGGGGCTGTGCAGGATCTATGACTCAGACACACCTTCTGTCATACAGCTCCCTTTACTCCTTCAGGGTTTGCTGGTGTGAATAAGCATGTTGAGTTGTGACTTTAGATTGCGTGGATGATGGTTTGATTTTCTAAGATTTCAGAACATATGCACAGTTTTCCAGACTCCAAAGGTGTGCATCATTTCACACAAAACCAACATAATGTAGTTTGGGCTGAGTATGTGCACTGCAGAAGTGTCAGTCCCTTGGCTAGATTAGCTGGCCAGACTGACCTGTGTTCAAAGCACTGCCATCACTGGTATTGATCTGGGCCCAAGTTTTCTCCTGTGGCCGAACTTTAAGAGAATAGGAAGGATGCTCCTGGCTACTTTGTGGTGTAGGGGCTCGGTCTCACACACATGCCTGTATGTGTAGGTATGAAAGGTGTAGCAAGAGTTACCTTCTGCCTTTGCTGCTTGCTTTTCTTCCTGATTTCGATCAAATGTTTATATACAATAAAGCTTGCATACAATAGAAAGATAAACAGCATTTTGAGTTCTCCTCATATTTGTAAAATGGCCAGAAGATGGTCAATAAGGTTTTCTTTGTGTTAAAAGCAAGCTCCTAAACGTTGCTGAGGTTGTATTTTTGTCAGTACTACGTGCAAGTTGGAAGGGGAGTGAGGGCTTTCCTGTGGGGCTGCCACACTCCATGCTTACCTTTCCCACCTGAACATCTGCTCTCTGATATAAATGTTTTTTTCATTAGATTCGTATCTAATCTGAAGAGCTGATTTCCTGTTTTGGTCATTCTCTTTTTGTAATTTTGGTTTTAGCCTGTGCAAGAACAATCCTGCCTTGAAAACTCAGCATCAGATCTTTGGAGAGAAACGTTTTAACTGGGGTTATCTGAGGGCTTCAAGCAGCAATTCCATGGCATATTTTAAAAAGAATATTCCTTTCCTACTGAGAGGAGGAAGCAACATCTGTGTTTTTCTGTCAGATTGCTGAACTCTCTGCCTTCCCAACTTGAGACTGTTTGTGCGTTTGTCTCATTTTGTTGTTTCAAATGCTTCTTTTCCAGACTCCTTTAGTACTGGCCAGCACTTCCTCACTCAAAATTTGTTGTCAAGTCCTTAGGAATGAAGCCTTGCCATTTAATCACTAGTGATGGTCCCTGCAGTGAGAGTAACGTTGAAACCAGCCGCCTGCTTGGTGGTGTGTCGGCTCCGCTTGCTGTGATCCCTGGGCCTGGCGGGCCCTGAGCGAGGGAGCACGACCCTCTCTGGGAGGAGTGTGGTTTAAAGCAGAAGTCTCGTGTCAGTGACCTTTAGCAGCCTTCAGCATGCATTAACAGGCTGCTCTTTCTCCAAAGGCTGAGCCAAACCTCCTGCCATGCCGACCTTGCTCTGACGTGCTCTATGTGCTGGTGGCCTTGGGCAGGGCCTCAGGGCCCCACAGCCAGTGCCAGGCTGTGTGCTTTACGCCAGCCAGCCCCTCGCTCACGTGCATGGGACTGAATCCACAAGCAGTTGCTCCTTGAGGTGGGTAAGGATGTCTTTCCTAGACGGGCCTGGCAGGACACGTAACCTTGCCTCAGCATAGCTGTGCGTTGCACCAGGGCACTTTCAGCTTCTGGAGCTGCAGGGAGGAAATTGCCTCTCTGAGGTACCCTGTAAGATTAACAACAAGTGTCCAAGCAGCCACTGAGCCTTAAATAGGAGAGAAGGTGTTTTTAATAATTCTAACAGGGTCTTAAAAATACCTGTGGGAATTTGATTACCAAGGAGTCTGAGTTTACCTTGAAAGTCCCTGAGGCTTAGCTCAATTTAGGTAGGCTTCTAAGGGTGTTAAAGCCACATGCTCATGCCTATGAAAGTTTTGCAAGTCAACCCTCCTAAGCAGGGTGTAATGATAAGGATGATAAAAGAAATGTGTATAAAAAAAAAAATACTGTCAAAAAGCACACTGGGAAGCTAGCAACAATATAAGAGGATCTGGTGGACAACATCACAACGTGCTTCTGGGAAATGACTTGAAATGGCATACAGAAACATTTTCTAATCCTTCAGGAACAGAGAAAAGGCTTTCAGCTCACTGCTTTTAGCACTTATTTGCTGTGGGTTGGCTTTATTCTAAAATTCCAATAATTTAATATTTAGCAGAGTGTGAATGTCCTTGGAAGGAAGGGGGTGAGAATGGCAGGCTTCATTGTTGAGGGCTTGGTGGTTTAGGTCTGATTTTGTCTTGCTTTTTGAATGTAATGAAAGTGCTCTTGATACATACATAACTATTAGTTTCTGTGAGTCCTGAAATAAAAAAGACAAGTGAGTGTTCTGGAGAAGGACATCTTGTGCATGTAGAACTTTTCTTTGGATGGCTTTGCCCTTTGTCATTCATATTTCACATGGTTAGCTGAAGCACTGCCTTTGTTTAGGAAGGTGAAGATTTTTTCCTTCCAAATTATTCCCAGTTATGCTGTCTTACTTCCATTTCCTTAAATGGATCAGCCTTTTGACTTACTAACTGTGTAGTTGATAGGAAGAGGGACTGATCCTATAAATACCAGCTGGTCAGTCTATTGATCAGAGAAATGGGACTTCGTGTGTGAGGGAAATCTGTGGTTTGGGTAGGTACCTGCTCTGAGGCTGATTGGCTTTCAGTGGAAATCTTAATTGTTAGACTCACAGATACTCTTTTACTGTCTTCTCCAAACTAGAGGAAAAAAACAGTGAGTAGTAGTATTTCCAATATGATATTTATATTAATTATTCCACAAAACTTTTGAGTTGACCCTTTTGTTTTCATAATCTCAAATTAATGAAGAAATTCCATCTCCATTCCAAAGCCATGTACACAAAGAGACTATTCTTTTGTGGAAATATTGAAAGCAGTGGGCAAGTTTTCTTGAAAGGATTTATTTTGATGATTTCTACCATGGAAATTCATAGCTATGACACTTATCATTTGTAGAACAGGGCTGGGGGGCTGTTTCCTTTTATTGTAGCTGTGTTGCTGCTTTGTACCAGTAGCTTTTGGTATGTTGTCTTGTTTCCTCACAAGCGAAGGCTCTAGTTAAGAATCCATTCATTTCTCTTGTTAAATGCTTCCAGCTGAGAGACAAATCGGGCCTGTATCATTTTCATTCAATAGCTGTCCACGTCATTTTCCTCTGAGGTACTTTTGCAAACTGTGACCATGATTGTTTTGTAGCTATTGATTTCAGACATGCCATCTACTTCATCTGTCAAAGCCAGGAAGTATGTCTTAGTCTAATTATGGTGTTTGTGAGGAACAAACTAATCAACTGAGTTCTAGTTTGTTATTTCCAAAGATAGACTTAAATAGATGTATGTACATCATGTGGTGGCTGTGTTGTGTGGTCAGGGAAGTCCACAGAGAAACCTGGGAGAGAGGAAGTGGCATGTGGATATTACAGCTTGCTGCTGGTCAGTGCTGGGCACTGACCAAAGGAAATGGATGAAGGATACTTGATGTTTTCCCCCTCACTTTACTTAACCAGGCATGTTTTGACCTGTGGTTTTTTTGTGATGATGAAACTGCAGCATTTGCAGACAGCTCTCTACACAGACACAGTTCCTATAATGTGCTGTAGACACAAATATTGACCAAGGTTTGGTTTTAATCATAAAGGTGGGCTGCTTTCCAGAGGCTGATTTTTCCTGATTGTCTTTCAAAATCCGTTCCTAAAATGTCAATTTGCTCTGTGCTGAAGACTCATTACCTGCCTGCATAGTGCTTTGTTTTACACATGGTACCATGAAATGGATAGCACTGCTTAGTGAAAAAGGTGTTATTTGTTGTGTGTGAGTGGCAGGGTAAGAACAGTCATTGGTCATACGCTTCGTAATGCTCTGTGCACATCTCTGTGACTTGGTCCCCACATCCTCTGGTTTCACAGAACCTCCTCCTCCCGGTATGTCATGAGGAGCAAATGGAAGGTCTTGCTTGGGTGGCCCTTTTTCCAGTACAAAGGAATAAATAAAATCCATAGGGAGAGTTGTCAAAGTCTGAGGAAGAGAACTTTGTAGCATGAAGAAGTGAGCTGGGCTAAAGGATCGAGATAACTTTCTGAAATCCCATGGCTGTGAGTTCACTTCTGACTGTAAGTTCCCTATTGAGAGCTCATTGTAAAGGAATATACTGCATCATGGATGGTAATGAAAATCCAGCCATCAAATTACTAAATTAAATAAATAATCTCCAGAAAATAAAACCTTATACATGTGTTTGATGGAGTATAACTAATAGAAAATGCTTGATCATTTCGATTTATCTTTCAATAAGCCCTTTAATGAAATTACCTTTTTGTGGAATTGATGCAGTGTATGTCTTCATGCACAGTGGCAATTTATTAAGATAGAGTTGAGGGCTTTTCAGGCTTTCTGGTCTATTCTGGAAAAGCTGACACGAGTGAGTTGCCTTACCAGAAAAACACCAACCACCTGCATAGCTTTGAGTGCTGTACAGTGGAACTCTTCAGTGCAAGGATGGCATATGTGTATACATGTCCAAACTTATTTGTAGTGTACTCTTTCACAAAGGATGCTTCTAGTCCACCATGTGTCTGAGGATGGGTAAGAGCTGTCTGCAAAGTTCCGCAGCTCATACTTTGTCTTGCAATATTTAATGAGAACTTTTTCACAGGAGTGTGCTAATTGAGTTAGCCTAGGGCTCCCTCTGTGTCGGGGCAGAATCCTGAGGTCTGCTGTGAAACAATGTACGCTTCAGGTCAGAAACAGTCTTTAGAAAACCAGAAAAACTACTGGTGTGCGTGCTGCTTACCCAGGGAAAGTGAATCCAGTCTGTTCAGGAATGAGAGCTTCTCTTGTGTTGGAACTTCTGTTATTTCAGAACAGTGTTCCAATCTGAAACGAAAAACCGCAACATCAAGATACCCTGTGGTTTGGAAATTAAACATATACATATATATTATTTCAGTTCTTGTTATTAAATAATCCCAGAATACCAGAAATTTGAATAAAATTGCTTTAACTGAAATGCTGTTTTTAACTTGTTTTGAATTTGTGATTTTAGTTGTGATGTTCAATATTTGTTTAAATATTCATTTTTGAGTCTATACTGAAATATATTAAAATAAAACAGATTCCCCGTACTTAAGCGTTCTGATATTCTCACACCAAGGGGCAAAAAAAAGTAAAGATGACAAGTTTTGAATTTAAATCGACCTTATTTAATTTTAATTATTTTTAATTATTTTAATTGACCTGAATTTAAATTGGCTCTTAACCTGTGTCTCAGGGAAAGCTAACTTCACAAGTTCTCTTCTTTATAGATAGGATATGAGGATTGTAGGAGGCTTCATTCTAAACTAGTGTCCCTGAATCCAAACGAGATTATTTGCTTGACTCAGAGGCTGTTTTGGTGTCAGGTGTACAGTAGTGGTTTTTCCTTTTACTCTGTTGCTAACTGTCTCTTAAGTATCTCAGATCTGAACTGCGTGGAGCCTGTGTACGCAGCTCAGGAGCGTGGAGCAGTCTGACACATGGGCTCTGAGCGACTGTGGAGCAATGTCACCAGCCCTGACTCTGCAGGAAGCAGCTGTTAGGTATGATGTAGGATACTTAACTTATGAGCAGTTCTTAAGAAATCAGTGATTTTTACTGAAAGAGTTGATACTCATGTGGAAACTGCTCTCTTCCCACTATGATAATTTAATTTCTCCTTATTTATGATTATTTCACCAAATCTCTTCCACTGGCTCCTCTTGGCCTCTCTAGGACTTGGGATTACAGCTTTCTTTGCCTCTTAATAAATCTTCTTGTGGTTTTGAACAAGGGGAGAGAAGCAGTAGCCAAGACAGCTTGGACCATTAGAGTGATCACCTGTCGTATTTTATCACCAGTAATTTTTCTCTAGTCTAGCTGCTGCTGTTGTTTGTCCCTTTGTTGTTCCCAGAGTACAAATGTAATCAGTGATTTGGAAGGTTTTCAGGGATGGTGGAGCATCCTGCTTGCTTCAGGTTCGCATGCAGGCTGAGGGGACATCTTTTGGCAGACTTGATCTCATTTTATGAATGCAAGAATGCAACAGTGAATGGGGTCTCTCTATATAAAGCTTTCCTGTTGCTTTTATTCAGAAAACAAATCAACAGGCAACAGCTTCATTGCATCATGTCCATGTAGGTTATCGAAGCAAAGGTAGCATCCTTTTTTGATCCCTGCCATTTTAGGGTGCAGACAGCCAGACCTGGTACGCATTCCAATTTCTACAACTTACCCTAAGGACATTGATGGACTGTTCAGTGTGGTGTGAAGTCCACTGGAGATTAGCACAAGGCAAAACAGATAGATTGTCTTGTTCTGTGTAGTGGCAGATCTTAATCCAACCATATTCTCCTTTCACTTTGATTTTTATTTTTAAATAAATATACCCTGAACAGGAAATACACAATAAGTCATCTTTTCCTAGTGAGCCTGTTCATCAGAGGTCATAAATCAGCAATTAGCAGTGGTGCTTTCATGGAAACTGTGTGGGTTAGGGCATGCGTACGAAGTTTTAAGGCTGAAGCATGTAAATCTCAGGATGATTCGAGAGGGCTGAGGAGGCTTCTCTCATGCTGTGATTACAACTCTGTCCACCTTAGCGTGTATACTGTGTTCATTCTTGTTGTTCTCTTTGTTCGCTCTGTGGTGCTTAAAAATATCCGAGCCCAGTAACTTAACTGACATTTTTCTTTGTGGAGGAATGTTTTTGATAAATGCAGTAGTTGGAGAATGTGGTGCCTGGTGGTTATGACCTCCACGAGGAAGAACATAGGAGTTTGGCCCTGTGCCTCCATAAAACACACATGCACTTCAGGGCAATTGTATTTGTGTTCCAAGCAAAAGGGAAAGCAGTGGCTTCCCAGCTATCTGAATGCTTGTGTGGACCATTCCCCACCTTCATTATAGCTGCACTTGCAGCTCGACCCTAATACAAGGCAGCTGCCTGCCAGCACTTGATGTGAAATCTTTACAAACGGCCTGTTTCATAAATAAGTTTGTGTTTGGTACAGTTGAACCAGAAAGTTTCCCTTTGTGGGTTTCTCCATCTCCTTGTTCTCTTTAGTCAGAGGAGCCTTGAGTCATGTTCCTATTTGGTAATTCTGCTTCCAGCTCAAATGGAATAGATTACTCCTTGGCATTGGATGTTTGCTAAATAAGTTTCAAGTAATTCCACCCTAGGAACCAAGGAAATGTCTGCAGAGAGTGATGGTGTAATTAAAAAAAAAATACGGTAGGGTTGTACAGCGGCAGCGCAAAATATTGTGGTAAAAAGAGTCCTCTGAGAGTGAGCTCTGGGATTGAGAGCTGCCTGGGTCTGGCACAGGATGGCCAGGTACCACACGGCACAGCCCGGCACCAGCCTCTGCTGGGCCATGCGGGGCCGTGCCATGCCATACCCAGCCACACAGGCATTGGGTGCAGTGACATGCCTTTCAAAAGAAAGGGGTCTCTGCCAGACTTCTTTACCTCTAATCCTCCTTTCCCTCAGTTTGCCTGTCTGCCATGGAGTGGGATACTTTAGCTCACTGCTGGGACATGGCAGGGTTTGATTCTTTTGTATTTTTTTTTTTAAACAGAGAAATGATAGTACGAGGCTAAAGCAATGGCATGAAACTGAGGAGACTGGGAATTTAATTTCTGACTATGTCACGGAGTACATGTGACCCTGGGCAACTCATTTGACCAGCCTGTGCCATGTGCCCTATTGTAAAATAGGGCAAATCCCATCTTTCACATAGCTTTTTTCCTTCTGTCTCTAGTTTGTCATGTCTCCATGCCAGAGGAATATTTCTTAGCATGGCTCCATTCAGCTGCATGGGACCTAAATGTAGTTCTGCTAGCAGGGTATAGTGAAGAGCAAACCGTTGCACAGAAGCTGAAGGACTTGGGTCTTACTTGGCTGCCATTTAAGTTTGTGTAAGTTTTCCCTCTGTATTAACTGCAGTTTACTCAGACTTTGCCACTGCCTTGCTGAAAAGTGTTTGAGAAGCATAAAAATGAGTCTACTTCTGTGATGAGCTCTGCTTTAAAATTTTCCATACTGCCTTTCTCTCCCATTAGATCGTTCTCTGTGGTTACTCTGCTTTACTAAAGCTTCTTTACTTTTCGGCTATTATTTACTTCTTCCAGGCTTTTCTGAAGTTCAGAACAGTACACTTAATCAAATTAGACTTTCATGCATGCTGATGACCATGTAAGTGTGTTTAATTATAAAGACCAGCTTCTTTGCTGGGAACGACTTCCTGACTTCATCCCAACTCAATTTTAATATTTGCCAAGATGATATTTTATTTACAGAAGTTACATATATAATTCACTTTGCTTTTGTGTTTTCTAGCTATCTAAAATAAAGCTACCTCCTAAATATTTTTCAGTGGGTTCTTTTGTATCAGAGGACTCCTTTTTCTGCCTATGTGGCTTATGATGATATTTTATTTAGTCAGAACATTGGTTTTTTCCAAGTTAGGAAAAAGAATCACTTATTGACCTGACTTTTATTGTTGCTCTGAGCCAAACATCACCCATAAATTGAGCGTCCTCTAACTTTTATCTGAATGAAATGCTGTAAATTTTATTAAACATTTTATCATTTCTCCCTCTTGGAGTGTCATCCAACACAGAGGAATAGTTCCATTTTTGTATTAAATACTCTGCTTAAGTTCTTTATCAAGCTGTATTTTAAATGAGTTTGGTTAAATGACTCTTTATAGTGGCTGACAAGGCAGAGTGGCTTAGTACTCTGGCCTTTTATCTCTGGAGACCTCAGGGCCCATGCTTTTGGCCCAGATAAGGCTGCTCTGTACCTCTGAAGCAGTGTGAAGTGACATTCAGCTGGCCTCAGAGAACTGTTAGCAGAATCTTTTACAGCTTGACAGTGCTGCTTAGAGACTTGAGAAAATTTCTTTCTAGTCATGGAAGTGAAACGGTACAGTGTAAAATGCTGGATGGAAAACTCTCTTGACTTACCATGTCTTGTACTGATTTCCTGCTACGGGTCACAATCAATGTGTGGTTAGACCCAGCCAAGTCTGGGGGGTTATCGGCCATGTCCCAGGGACACGCAGTTTGATCTAAGTATGACACACCTTGTTGCCACCTCCTAGGATGGCTAGACCTGTGGTCCTGGGCTATGCCTGCAGGTCCAAGGCATCCTGGCAGAACTCTGTTGGTTTTTATTACTTTGCGTCACCCTAAATCCTCAAGGACTCATTTTACCTAGCAGGTAATGCGTTTGTTTCTGTCATGGACCCAGTTTAGCATTCTCTGACGGTGTTGAGGGTTCTTGGCTTTAGCATGTGCCAGACCAGACCTGGATTTTGCAATGGCCGTTGAAAGAGCACACGTATGTGTTGGAACATGTACAGCACAGATCTGCAGAGGTGATGTACACAGGTTTCTCACATGTGTGGAAAACTTGGGTAGTTGTTAGAAAAACGGCATTGCTCAACTCCGTAACTTCCATGTTTTGAATATCTGTCTTGCTGGAAATTTTGGTCTCCTGAAATTATTTTAACAGCCCAGCGGGTTTGATGAAAAGGCAGTTACTTTCAAGATTTTTTCTTCTGGGGAAGTTATTTTGGTAATGTAGAAATAGAAAAACTTCAAAAAGTAGTTGCTGAATGAAAGGGAATTGTCTGGCAAAGAAAAATAAGCCTTGAACAATCTAGGGGGGGTGTAATGTAATTGGCAGAGATGCATAACATGATTTATAATGTTGGATGCCATTGTACAGATAAGCGCATTTGGTTGCAGAACAGGCAGGGAGCAATCTGTCTCTGAGAAGCCTTTCAAACCCCTACCTTTGGCTGCTTCCATGGTGAGCTGACTTTTTTCTAACGTTTGAATAAGCTCTGTTGAAATTTAGAAGCCCAGGTACTGAATTTTATGTGGCTCAGTATTAGTTATGAGGAAACTTCTACCATTTTCCTCTCCCTCCAATACCAACTACAAAAGTTACTCGTGCAAGGGTAGCAGAATTGCCTCAGATGACACTGCACTGGGTGAACATTTGCTGTAAAAGGACCGTGTAAGGAAGCAATTGGATTTATACCTTGCTGATACAGCAGCGTGTCACAGGGACTGGAGGAGGCCCCAGATGTGCAAACCTAGAAGTCTTAGTCTTAGGGAAGTGTGGATCCTTTGGCTTCTTTCCTTCAGCTTGCTATCGGTGCATTTTTCTGTGCTGAGCTCTGCTGAAGTCAGCTGGGGTGGTAGTACTGTGCGTTCCTGTAGCCTCAGCTGCGGGCGCAAGGCTTCAGTGGCCAATCTCTAATTTGATGAAAAAAAGAAAAGAAAAAAAATTAACTTTCACTTACAGAACAGTCTCAATGAACTTTCTAGCTGTCATTGTAATAACCTCTATAGCATTATATTTGAAATTTCATTATGTCTAGTCTGGTGCTGATTCACCTAGACAGCGAGAAGGGTATTAGGACCAGCTTGTCAAACAGCTGCAGTAATAAAATCTTTCCTGCCTTTCTTTGGAGAGCTTTATAGAATTAGGGAAAAGGTGCAAGTGCAGCTGATGAGGGCTTCATGATGCTCCATACTCCAAGTGCTTTTTGCGTGTTTCTCTATTTCACAGTTTGTATCAGATTTTATAGATAAAAGACTAATCTTGTTGCTTTTTCTTTTTTTTATTTTTTATTTTTATTTTTTGGCTTAATTTGTTTTGTCTGCTTCATGCAACTAGGTGATTTAAATGGTCCACAAGTGAGAGATACCTTGGGGACAAAAGTTTTATGCTTCATATTATTCAGACTCTAAAGCTCAAAGTAATTGAATCTCTACTCATGGAAACCAAGATTGAGTATTTTTATTTTAAATTTAAGTGTCTATATAAACATGATGCCTCAGGGCTTTGCTGATTTATAGTACACATGGTTTGAAGGGTGCCTTAGTGGCTTCAGCAGAACCCTTTGCATTATATTAATCTTTGGGAAAAAAATATGCAGCCCATAATTCTTCTTTCCTATACTGTGATATTGCTAATGCTCTTTTCTGTCATGATTCTGTATAATGCTATTGGCTGACAGCTGTTCTATACCTCAGACACACGACAGAACACCTTACGGTATTGGTTCCTCCGTGTACTGCTGATAGCCCCCTGCAGTTTCCCCCCTCTTTTTGTGTCAGCCTCCTTTCCCTGCCTCAGGTGTTCTCAGCCTTAGAGCCCCCATGACAGATGAGCTCCCAGAGCCTGCTCACATCAGACCTCTGTTCTTTTGAAACCAATATGGTATTGTTGGAAGCAGTGGGACAGCTGCCACCACTGTGGAGCCTTTCTGTTTGAAAGGCACAGCCTGAGGGCCTGTGTGGAACCTTGCTGACTTCCATGGGGCTTTGCCCAAGTTTGGAGGCTGACCGATCCGACTCGACGTGTGATTTAGCTGCCTCTTGCCAGAGTGCAAGTTCTGAGATGAGAAGCATGGTGAGTGATTTTATTCATGCTGGTTCTGTGAGCAGAGCCCCATGGCAACAGGTGCTGAGGCTGTCACCCCCAGGAGCGGGTGGGTTTGGTCTGTGCTGGCCAGCTGGCAGGCTGTGCTGCAGCTTCATCTGCATCAGATGGTCCCAGGCACAGTGAGTTCAAAATGCATTCCTTTACATTTAAAACCATGGCAGGTTAGATAGAGCCACAGTTGGAGTGAAGTCTCACATGCCCTGGTGGGGACCAAAGTGAATATTACCTTGTAAAGCATCCAGTTCAGTTTTTACTTTTGAGTCCCAAAACAAAGCTTGAAAGAACTGGCAATTTGTATGTAAGAGCCAGCTCAGCCAGGCTCTGTGATAAGGTTTTGTGAGCCTGAACTTTCCTATGAGGACCACTTGCCTCTTTCACTGTGTGGATGACCAACAGCCCATCCTTTGCAAGGCAGACCAGGGTTGACATTGGGGCTGACCACAAGTTTGAGTGGTAATTTCATAAACACAGTAATTCTTGTGCTGTAACCTGCTGGTGAGATCATACTGTTGCTCAAAGAACTATGTTATCTTTCTTAGGGAGCAGTAGAAAATTTGCTGCTAGGTTGGTTCGGCTTTCTGGTGACACAGTGAATTGGGGATTTAGATCAGGGTAAGTGCTTCTATGGACACTTTCTATTTGCGAGCTTATTTTTGTCCATCTGGCAAGGATAATGGACAGAATGATCTGCTGCTAGGGTAAGACAGTCACCTTCCACATAAATGCAGCAGATACAATTCCATTTTATTTTTAAAGTTTTTCCCTTTACAGGTTCTTTCTGACTATTGAGATGCGAGCTGGTCTCCTTTTATGTGCAAAAGGCAGGAGTCTTTTTGCACGGTATATGTTCCAAGATTTTTTAAAAATACTTTTTCTATGGGCTCTATAGAAGAACATTCATTTTGTATAGAAGTGGCAAGAAAATTGGATTTACAATTGTTCAAATCATTTGAGAATGACATTTTCATTGCTAGTACTTAGATACCAGTGTAGTAGGTCCCTTATAAAAACCTGAGATAGTCAGACTTAGCTGGAGACGGGATAGTAATAGCGCTTCTGTTGTCATTTTTCAGCATGGACTGAATATGCTCATGTTTAAAGAAGTTATAATTTTGCGTATTTGCTGGTAAACTTTTATCCAGACCTCTTTTCAAGCTCGTTGCTGGAGTCCACATAAGTAAGCATATGACAGTGCCCACATTTTTGTGTTCTCTTTGCGGGTTCAAAGATGGTTTTCAAAGTCTATTGTGCACGTGATGTGTGTATGATTCTGATTTGTATCAAAGGAACATATTGGGACCAGCAAACTGATTATTTGGGTCTAATCCTATTTCAAGGAACAAGTGACGTTAATGCTGATACGTGCAAGCACAGGCTCTTTCAGTGTGCAGGAGAGTGTGCATGCACTGCTTTTCATGGGCAGAAGGAAATGCTATCATTTGAAAGATAAGATCTGAAAATCACATTTTTATTGAACTCTTTTTCTGTGTACCACATGTCTGTCATACCACTGGCTATGAATTATCCCACGCAGTTGGGCTATTCTTAGCTTTGGGCTTTCCTCATCTTCATTTTTGTATAATTACGTGTTACCTAAGTACTCTGTATACCTCAAGAAGAATGGTTATTTTTACTTTGACTACTATTTCATTTCCGATTATGCTTCTTGTTTCCTCAGAAGCCACTCAGTAACAGCTGGGGCACAATATGTACTTCCAGAGAATTACTAGGGTTGAGTGTGGCTATAAGTATAAGAAAACAAACATTTTGTTTACAATTTCCAGGAGCATGCATCATCTTTTCCACTGAGAACAAATGTAATAGGTCAGGCTAGGAATATTCCTCTCATGCCTAACTAAACAAAACAAAATTTTCAGTCTCTAGATACTTAAGGGTGACCTTCGGACAACCATTTAGGAGACATCTTTCAAGTTCTGACGACATAATAGGTGGAAAAAATGAGGAAGAAAGGAAATGCTGTCAATTAAGGAAATACTATTTTGTTTGGAATGAGAGAGATTAATGAAAAATTTTAAAAACCCACCTTTGCGTTATTTGAATTTTTCCACACTGCTTTGAGTCCTAGTCCCAGTTTTAAGTTCCAAGAAGAAGAATGCATCCAGGTTTTTCAGCAGCACAGAGTTATTATAGAAAGGTAAAATTAGTTACCAAAATTAGACAGCAAATGCCACACTTTTCCATTTTGGTGTAGTGATCTGTAGGGCAGATTCACGAGGAAGCTATATGGCATTTCCAGACTTAGAAGCATGCTTTCTTACATTTTTTTGTGTCATCCTCTGAGAGCTGGGCATCACTGCATTGGGTTTGTACAAAGTAGTAGCGGCTGCTTTGGATGATCTGTAGTTGAAAGAGAAAGTGTGGTGGAAAGGAACGGGTGGTAACTGTGGAATGAAGAAATTGGTAGGTGAATGTGGCTTCTCCAAAGTCAATGAAGAGGTCTGTGATGGAGCAGGGAATTGCTTTGCATCCTAGGAGCTCCTGTATTTGGTGGTCTCTTCTGGGGTTCGTTCTTTTTTTTTCTTTTCTTAAAAAACAAAAACAAAAAAACAAACACAAAACAAGAAGAAAAACTTTTTTTTTTTAGTTATTCCTTCTTGGCCAATTTTCTTTGGTGGCTTGGCAGCATCCCAGATGCCCTTTGACAGACATCTAAGAAATGAATAAGAAATAAATTAATATAATGGAAAAAGCAGTCAACCATTTCAGTGACAACAAAAAGGTGTGAAAATGAAGGAAAAAAACAAAACAAAAAACCCCTCTCCTATAATAAAAACATCACTATTCATGAGCCACGAATGAACTTTTATTTTTAACATCTGATTTTTTTAATGGCCTCTTTGAGGAAGAAAGAAAATAGGATCAGAACTGCAATGCAAAATGACAAGTGTTTAGTTTGTTATTGGTTCCAGCTAATAAATGTGAATATTGCTGTGAGCCTCTTTCAAACTGGTGGGCATAACAACAGAAATTCCATTCAGAGTAAATGAGGGAGCAGTTAAAAACATCTTTATTTAGTGAGGGCTGAAACAATGGAGGCTGCTGCCAAAAGCATAAAGTGGTAAAGCATGTCAAAGAAATGAGTCTGCTTGGACTGAGGCATTTGCTTGAATTAATAAGGCAAACTGAGAGATTTGGGTGCTGGGAATAAGGCACATATTTTGAGAGAGGGAGGCAGGCCCAGAAAAGCTGAAGACATGGTCAGAACAAGCATATAACCATTGGCACTGAATATGGCCTCAAGTAATAAGACAAGACATCCTTCTTGTAAGGAAATGTGGTGTTTTTCCTTCCTTACTTAAAAAAAAAAGAAAAACCCAACAGGATTGCATGAAAGAAGGTCTTGTCTCCATCTCTTTTTAATGTGAATAACAGCTCAGGTTTGACTCAATGCTCAGGTAAAAAGGGAAGTAATGAGGTATATCTTTTGGACTGGATTCTCAGCTAGTACAAATGAGCACAACTCTGTGCTTTTGACCCTTTATGAGGACAAGAAGTGCAGAAGCAAGTGGGAAAGGTGAGCAAGTTCCCTTCTCCTTTGTTTAGGATAAATTAGATGTCATTTGACACAGGATGGTTTCCAATTTTGACATATTTTGCTGCCAAAAAAATTATGTTAGGATGAAAATAGAGCTACTGGAAAGAGCTAATGTTCCTCCCTCATCTGACCAAACTGCAGAAAACAAGATAATTATAGATGTGTGGGGGCTGAGGAACCTTCTGAACTTTCCCATTTCTCTATAAACAGGGAATCCACTGAGACTCGGCCAAGCTCTGGCTGGAAGTAAACAGTGGGAGCCCACTGCCCTGGTATGACTGGAAGTGTAAAAGGTGTTTCTGTGGTTTGTTTTCAACTTCTAGGTGAGGAGATTATAACTTCAAACAGGGTAGATGGTCCTCAGCTCACGTCCACATACCGTGGTTATGATGAGGCCCACTGCTGAGCTTGGATGTTTAGATTATTTGAAGGCAACTGCTATTGGAAATGAATACCCTAGTGTGTGCTTAGAGATTTTTTTTTTGTGTGTCTGAGTATATGTACAAGGGAAATATTTTGAAATGTTCCCTAACCTTCCTTGACACTGACTGAGGAAACATTGGTGGCACCATCAGCAGTGAGGGCTGGAAAGGCCTGGTTAGTGAGCCTGAACGTCTTACCCTCAGCAACAGGAGATGGGGCTGTGTGCTGGAAGTACATTACGAACAGTTCCCCACATTTTCAATTTACCAGTTTCCATGAGGCTTAAAATACGTGCCAAATGCCAAGGAAAATAGCCTTATTTCAGCTGTGACATCACCCCATCAATTTTGCACACTGCCTGCGTGTTTCCTTACATGCATCTGTCATCCATATGGAAGGGCAGATGAGGGACCAAAGCACCTCTCCAATTTATCTCCTACCTGCTATTTAAAGTTTGAAGGGACCATGCCCATCACTTCATCAAATTCAAATCAGTGAGATGATCTGATAGCATCTTACAGGGAGCATTTCCAGTTCGTAAAACAACATAGGAGGAAGTATGGAAGTGTATTTACAGCCTAATGAGAGAGAATGGTATTCATGTTTATTTTTTGAGGCTAAGAACTTCTGTTTGAACCTCAACTCTTTTTTCTTGTAGATTGTATGTCTATGTGTAGGTGTATTAACCGTGTATCAAAGATATCCATTCTGTGAAGTCAGGCCCACAGCTAACCACATCTCACCCCTAGGAAGAAGTTGGTTTTCCTCATCTTTCTCATTTGTAGCCTCAGAAGAGCAGCTCCTCTGCTTTTGTGAGGCAGAATGTTTGGCAAGGCTTTATGTGTTATAAACGTGGCATGTTGATTTTAAACAAATGATATCATGACGTTTAATTCCACTCAGATATGGTAAATAAAACAATAGGAAATTACCTACTCCATGGTTTGCTGACAGATTTTAGTTTCTTGGTTGCTCTTTCACTCTGTTTCAGCAGCTATAAATTTCAGACCCACAGAAACTGCTTTCTACCATTATCATCCCACGTTCTGTAGTTATTCTGCAGTTTTTATGGTGTTAACGTTATTTCCTATTCAACTGTGTAGCAGCTAATTTAGCTTAGATGAATTAGCTGGAACGAAAACATGGTGTGACTGTGGCCCTAATTGCTTTCTTTTTATTAAAAAAAAAAAAAAAAAGGCAAAAAAGAGTTCCAAAACCATGAAGCATATCTGCAGGATATGCAATTAGCTCCAGACTGCAGAGAGACCCTTGAAGAAGGTGCTGTGCAGCTTACCCATCACTGTTGTCACTTCTCACTCAGTATGTGCCATATGGGAGCATTCAGCAGAGATTTGTGTAGAGGTAAACATCATCTTTTTGCAGAAGCTCACCCATGGAGCAAGATTTGACAGAAAGCAATGCTTAGATTTGCCTGCAGAGTTGCATTTCAATCAGAAAATCTATTTAGCACTCTACTTATCTTTATTTGCTTCATTGAATATTCGGGTTTTAGGGAACAAAGAGATGAAATGAGCTCCACTCTGACTTTAACCATTGGAGTCTGTTATAATGCAGCTACCATGTCAAAAGACCTACTTGGTTAACTCTAGGTAACTTTCAGTCCATTTACAACATGATTTGTGGTATAGCACAACCATGTTGCCAGCTCGTGCAAGCATCCTAGAGATCTTGAGAGCTTTAGCGCTCCGTATGGGAATAAGTAAGGTGGGGAGGATGGTACTGAAGGACCCCAGGCAGACCCTCCTCATTTTAGTGTATGAACTTCTGGCAGTAACTTCCACCTCACATGCGAAAAAATTGTTTCTTAGCATCTGAATGATGACGACAAGTTGCTGGGACAGATTCGGTGATTGAAAAAGCTTGTTGAACCAGCATTTCTGCCAAACAATGTGCATAAAATATTTTTAGCTTGATTTATGATGAGATAGCAAATATTTGGGGCATTTGTAAGTTAGAAAAATGCCCTGATTTGTCTGCTTTCTGACCAGTTCGTGGCTTGTTCTGATGAGTTTATAAGGCACAAACTCTTCTAACAAATGCTGAACTTGTTTTTCATGTGTTATCCGCACTGTTTCTAAAGTGCTCCCTGTAAATTCCATTAAATCAGCTATGTGCCAACATTCTTTTTCTTGATCTTGTGACCTCTTCAAACAATTTAAAAAGACACTCATATACATCTCTTTAGCTGCATTTTTCTGTTGATAAGAATTTTGAGTGCTACTCTTACACTTTTCCACTTCAAAGCTCTTCAGAAGTTAAGGGCCTGATCCAAAGTCTGTTGAAATACGTGAAGTCTTTCTGCTGGCTTCACAGGGGCTTAAACTCTACATTGTGCTGCTATTCCTGTCATTTTCCCCCAGTTTGTTCTCTAAAGACCTGCTGTTTTTTTCACCTACTTAAGTTTTAGACTCCTGGTAGTAACTCCCTTATTGTGCTCCTGTTTAGCAGTGGCATAATGAGACCATTTCTGACAGCACCTTTCTGAGATGATGCTCAAAATTGAGTATAAATATAGTCTCAGCAGTCCTTTGCAACTAAAAGGGGTCTTCATATGTGAGCCTCTAGCCTGTCATTCACGGTAATTTCTTCAGATGAGATGGCAACGAGGTCTCTATTTTGGTAAGAAAACAAGCCCTCCTTGGAGTTTCAGGGTGGTTCCGTTATTATTTCCCTAAGGCCCTCTCATGGGTAGATAATTCATTCTTTTCTCCTATCAGCAAACTGTAATTCCACTGCTTTAAGGGCTATAGGAGGCTTTATGTTTGTAAAGCTATGGCATGGAGCCTGAAACCCTTCAGTGCTTGCAGTTTGGTGACTGTCTCTGTGCAATGGGGTAGGCAGAGACTGTTCAGTGGACAGCTCTACTTCAGCTTTAACAGTGCCTCTGCTTTAGCATCCCTTATAGCTCTTGGTTTTCTTACTTTTGCAACACTGCTGCTTTCTTTCTGGCAAATTTTGCTTTTCCCATGCTGGCAAAATGTTCTTGTGTTAATAACTTCCCCTGTTCACATTTTTTTCTCCTTCCTCTGTCACAGGGATTTTGTTTTGGTTTTATCAGCTTTCCTATCTGTTCATTTTCTTTGGTTTTTTGTTCACTCCCAGTATTTGTTTTTGCCTCCTCCCTAGAGGATACCCTGCTTCTGTGGAGGCAGCCTTGCCTTGCAGCTGACAACACGCAGGCAGGTGGTCAGTAGGGACTACTGGTACCAAAAGTAGTCCTCTGTCAGTGTTTTAACCATGTGCTGCTGCTGTTGTCATTGTTGCTTTTCCTGCAAGTCAGCTGGAGCCATTTAAGATCTCTGCGTGGCACAAGGTGACAGTCAGTGTATGTGATTTACATGTCGCAGAGCCTGGGCACCAGGGTTTTGATTTACCTTGCTGCTCTTGGTGTTTTAGTGCACCATGGAACCCACATTTGATGAGTGCATGAGCAGTGCTTTTATGTGCCTGTGTAGCCTTCTGTTCCCACCACTGATAGGCTCTTCATTACTTCCAATTATCTCTCTTTTCGTCAGGTTGGGGCTTGCATTAAATTAGCTCTCAGTTCTGCTTGTTCTAGCACTTGACTTTCTGGACCCTACTCAATTCACATTTTCATTTCTCCTTGAACAGCATGACCACTTAGATCTGGGACAATGAATGTTTGTAAGCCGTCCTCATCTTGCCATTGCAATTAGATAATGCTGCATCTGAATTACCTCTGCTTCTCTGTATTTAATGTAAGAAAAATAGATTCTGCCGAGGCAGCCAGTTTGCTTCTTGCTTGTTTGCTTTTCCCACAAATATCTTGGCACTTTCTCCCATATCTCTTTCTTGGACTCCAGATTTATTACAAACAAGATGCAGGTTTTCTTTAACAGCCAGAGCAATTAGCCATTAGAGCATGCTGCTGTAAGAACTGGTGGGAATGCTTCTGCTAGAAAGAAAACATGAGTCAGGGAATTTCCAGTGGCTTCTCAGGGTGAAATTCAGTATTCTTCATTTTACAAAGTGTCAGTCTGTGGTGAAATTGTGCTTCCTGAACCTAAAGGCTCTGATCTCTGGTATGCTAGCTGCTTTGTGGGACGTGCTCTTGTCATTCCGAGTCCAGTGGGACCACTGGTGTGAGATCTGGGGCTCCTAACTCTTTCAGAGAATTATACTGACTGGGGCTCTGTGGACTGTGTGGGTTTCCTTAGCACACAGTTTAAGGATCACCACCAGCTTCTGCATGATATGTAACAAACTATTTTAGGAAGGAAAAACCTAAAACTTTACCATGTGGAAATCATATGTTTGACTGCAACATTACAGGCTTCCATGCTCTTCTTCAAACATCACCTCAAATGCTTTCCCAAAGTCCCAGCACTTGAGTTATTTGGGGTTATTTATATGTGCTTTGTGTGCCTAGCTTCTATCTGAGGAGATACAGCGCTGTGCTCCAAATCAGCAACCAGCACAGCTCCGTAAAGATATGATAACACATTGAAAGAAATAATGAGATACTATGACATGAGTGCACATTTTCTAAGGCTGTATCAAATGCTGACTGCAAGGATAAAAACAGAGAGCATCTCAATAAAGAGATTTGTTTTCAAAAATTCTTACCTCTTTGTTAAACACATAATTTTGTATGAGTGGCTATGGTGTTTGGAAATAGTTTAATATGATGTTTTGGTTCTACTTCATGATTCTTGCAGCTGTGAGCTGTTTAAGGCCTGTGAGTGGAGAGCTGTTTATTATACTTTAATCCTTTGGTGGCTGAGGTTGGCAGGGAGAGAATCTATGCAGAAGATGTCAGTGAAGATGACAGTTACTGGTGTAATTATTGGATACTGAATAGTCATAGACTATGGATGCATTTTACAGCCTTCAGCTTTTCTCTAATTCATCATAGTGATCAATCTCAAAAGCTGTACATTTCATTCTTCAGCCACATTGCTGCTTGATACTCTAGCGAAGAAATAGGATTTTTTTAAAGGCAATTTTCTTCCAAGAAACAACACAGACCATTCCCTCTTGGACTTCATTGCAGGCAGAAATTTTTCACCCTTGTAATCTCTACAGCAAATTGAAGTTTTTATAATAGAAAAATGAAAGCAATTAGTTTTCTGATTAAATTCACCTTGGCATCGAAGAGCAGGTAAGTATTTTCATTTTTCACATGCATTCAGATGAAATGGACCTGGTAGAACAACGGCAAAAGCCTTAGTGTAAAAAGTAATAAAAAAAATAATTGCCTCATCTATGTTTTCAATAATTGTCTTGGGTTACCACTTCCTTTGGGGAAATGAGCACATCTCTCTTATACATATGTCATTGCAATTGCAGGGCTCTCTGTGTGTGCATTATATATGATTTGTTTGGTTTTGCCCGCTTTAATTTGATGACTGGCACTGTATTTCCAAGTGTCCCGGAACTGATACCCTTGCCAACATTAATTAGTGTCGAAAGGCATTGACATTAAGGTATATGGTTTTGTGCAGACTTGAGTAAGAATCACCTGTGTCATCCTGGAAGGTAAACAGGACCAGAGTGTAAATACTGTGCATCAGATCATACCTTGGATAAGAGGATGTGTCAGCAGCACCTTGGCAGGGTAAATCCTTCTTCTCTCAAACACTTCTTTTACCAGCAATTATTGGCTCTCCTTTTTCTCCAGGAGAACAAGCAGGATGATGAATGTCCTGTCACAGTCCCAAATGTGAATGTGTCTCTTCATGTCTAGTGAAAAGATATATATAATCTAGGGTCTACCTTTCCACTGACCTTGTCAACCTCTCCTCCAGGGCTGCTGACCCATGGAAAAGGATGTGAAGGAGGAATTTCAGGCTCTTGACTCGTGTGCAGGTGCATTATCCGTGTTAAATCGTGGTCTTATAGCATGGTACCTTTAAGATGGGGAACAGTAAGAAGTTCTAAATGGTTTGACCCTGTAACAGAGGTAATTGCTGGTAAGATGGTGCTTCATCTTGGCAAGATCATCATGTTAGAGTGATGACAGCATATGTAGCACTGACTGAGTGAGAAGCACTTACTTAAACTGCAGCCCTTGTTCCTTCAGTGTTTTATAGGCTGGATTTCCCTCTTCTCAGACATCAGCCTTATGCTTGTGTTCCTTTATATGAAAAGATATTTTACCAAACTAAAAGAGTTTGTTTCCACTTGCTGGGAGACAACTGGCAGCTGATTCACAGAACTTGAAGAGGATGTTGTCCTTGTGTACTGAAATGGAGAGAGAGATGCTAATTTTTAAAAAAATATTTAATTTAATTGGCATGGCTTTGGAAGTTAAAACAGGCCAGATGCTTTTGTTAGGTCATAGCTTGAGAAAAAAGCTTTGGAATTTAAAGGTATTAATACACGTGTAAACTTGACTGACCGATTGAAATGTACTTTTGAAGGACATGATGCTCTGGGGCCTAGAAGGAAGGGAGAGTTGGATGGATGGAGGTCTCACTCACTGCAGAAGGAAGGCTTGTATCTGGAAACTTCTGTTCTTTTCAAACTGTGTTTGTCTAATGAAAATGGACCGACTTCCTACAAACTCTGCCCTACTTCCACAGCAGATTTTGTCTTTGGTGTAAAGGGTACAACCATAGGCTGTTCTTTTGGCACTCTTCACCTTCAATTGTTTATTAATATTTAGACAAAATTTTCTTTAGTTTGAGCTCAAGTCCAACTGAGGAAAAATTCCAGGCATTTTCTTTTTTGATGACTCTTCTGATTACTCCTGTAATTTTGTGTCATTTTTGAACGTTTGTGGATATAGTGACATGCTTGATAGAGGAATGAAAAAGACATCTCATCTTGTCACATATTTCTTACTTTGTTGAAAATAGCCCTTCACTTTAATCCAGACTTTACCTGGAGCATACTGCTTCCTGAGAAATCGTCTTATCCATCATTTGACTTGTGATTTTGTAGGGTCATATGTGAAACAACCCCACAAAATGCATTTGACCTATTTTGATGTGACGTGACATAAGTCATAAAAATTGCTACCTTTTTTGCTGCTGGTGCAGTCATTTTGAGGGCACTTTACCTGCATTACCCATGAAGCAGCAGTTTAGCCTGTTTGCTGACAATACACATTACTTTGGGGATTTTAAACATATCTCTGGTTTCCACTCTACTTCAGGAAATCTGAAGGATTCTTACGGATATATTTGCAATATGATTTCTAGGGATTTTGTTGCACACCTACTTCTGTCAAGGGAAGTTATGTTGTTGTCAGCACATTCATCTCATGGAAGACGAGCCAGTATTCACTAGACAATGTTATATGCTGATATTTGATTTCAAACTCCTTAAAAATGATAAGGCAGAGAAGCAAAAGGAAAAACGAAACAACCCCCTCCAAAAGAAAAAAACCAAAATACATCTGCACCACTTCTTTTTCAGAGTGAATTTTACTTATGTACTTTTTTTATTCTATGAGCAAACTCTTTGCATTGAGCATTCAGAAAAACCTTTAACAAAGCTTTGTAAGGAGAAAGGAGCAAAACATACCAAACTGTGTGCTTACGCTGTAAGTTTTCTGCTGCAAATTAAAGGCTCCCAAGCTCTCCTGTTTATAAAATGCTGAACAGGCTCACAGTAGCATTTTCTAACCTAATGGGGAATCATCCAAGTGCCCACTTATTCAGCATCATTTACCCGAAAAGGCATGCTGTTCTTACACAAATTATAAGTTCCGTGAGACAGGGATTCATGTTGGTGCTTTTGCAGTGCCTAAAGCAATAGGATCCCTGGCCTTTTACTTCTAATGTGGCATCTCAATAAAGATAAAAATTAATATCCTTAACAGGAAAATATAAAGAAACACTCATTGCAAGCCCTTGTATTACCAGCGTTACCTACCTTCAGGGCCTTACAGCTCCATAAATATATTTAGGACAATGATGTGCAAGTGAATATCAAATCATTTCACTACCATCTTTGAACAGTTCAAACCATACATAACTGAGTTTCACTGAAATTTAGACACAGACTCATCCATCAGCTCGCTGTCCTTTGATACTGGGTCCAAGTGTTCTCAAATACATTTGGGCTTTCAATCAATCCTGGCTGAGTTATGACTTTGTAGCAAAACTTTGTAGCAGATGAGCTTTGGGAAGGCTTTGGTTTCACTGTGAACATTTTATTCAAGCCTGAAATCTGATGAGATGAAGCTTAGTAGGGAGGTTTTTTTCCTTCTAAAGCTTCTGATGAAAGTTATTTACTTGATCTCTTTGCAAAATCCCAATAGGTTCTGTACTATAATGTTCCTTTATTATTGCTCATCTCTCACCTGTAACACAACCAGAGAGGCTGCAGATTGCCTGGAGACTCCCGGAGTCAGAGATGATGCCCTAGGCATCGTTACATGTCCTGCGTGTTAAAGTCAGGTGGTGGAGGGGAAAAACAAGACCAGCAAGTGTAGTATTCTCTGCGGGTAGCAATTCTGCAAGGTACTTCAGGGGAATCTGTAGGTGAGAAAGCAGGCCTATGTCTTTGTTTAAGCAGTTTAATTATGTTTGTGTTAATAAAGGATTTGAAGAGAACTAGAGATAGTTGTTACATTTATAGATCCACTCCTGGATTGTGTTAGTGCAGTGCTTTGGATGGCTGTAAAGCCTGGCCAGAGATTTTCAAGCACAGATCCAAACCAGCTTGCTGGAGCAAGGTCATCTTGTCTCCCCTTGGGCTTTAGTGCTGTAATCAGGGGCTCTGGGGTATGTGGGTATCTGTACTGCAACAGCAGCATTTTGGTAGCTGCTTTAACGTGTATATTCAAAAATGTCCTTTTGGGAAATGTTCTTCTAGGCTGTGATCTCTGTGCAGCCAGAGTTCATTCTTGCTTCATCTCCATTTCTGGGCAGCTGGTCGGGTGCTAGGTACTCGGTATCCCATAGGCAGGTACCTGTTTCCCTTGATCTATGCAGGCAGGAAAAGATGAAACCTCTTCTCCTTTTAATTGAAAAACTGAACAGTGCTGGTTCTTGTTCTGTAGTGCATTGCTGGGAACATTTCTCTTATAACGAGTTCTGTATCAGAAATAGCATACATATCACATAACTGGATGCTTCTTTTGAACTTGGCTTTCACTGAATAGCAATGCCTTACAAAATCCAACATGAATGTCTGGAATTTGTATTCGAAGTGACCCTAGGCAATAGTCTTTGAAATACCCCTGCTTTGAAATTTATAATAGTGTAGCCTCTTTTTGAGGTCAGTTCCATCCCTCTTTAGCTTTGTTGACATCGAGAAGGTGAACAAAGGTGCTGTATAAAGTGGATGAATACAGTTTTAATGAAAAGGAGAAAAGTCGATGATACTTATCATCCTGTGAGATGTTTTTGAGCAAAGTCCTTGGAAACCATATGCAAATAAAGGAACCATTTTCTTGAATGAACTTCTTTGTGTCAGCTGCAAGAAAATGGACAAAGCTGATGTTTGTGTCCTTCAGAGTAAATTATTTTAAACAGTGAACCTGTTCCTAGGGGAAGATACTGTAATCCTAGGTAGGAGCCTGGAAGGTCAAAACAATTTGCAATATGAAAATCAGCAAGGCTTTATCAGTGTAAACACTATTTTACAGTAAACTTTCTAACCTTAGCAACTGATTGCTCTGGTGCTCTCAAGTTGTGCTCTGTAATTGTCTCCATTAATACTCTGATCTTTGGCCTTGTGCTTGAAAAGCATTTTAAATGACCACCAACTCAAAATGTTACTGAACAAAAGGACATTCTGTATTTCACATCCTTGGCCACGCAGAAGCATTTAGTTTCCTGTGAAGTTTCTTTTTTTATTTCCCTGCAGATTTTTTTTTTTTTTGTTCAACTAGAGGAACCATATGAAAATAACTATAGTTTGTACTTGATAAATTATTAATGTGGTGGCAGTTGCTTGTTAAACAATTCTCTCTCATATTAAAAGAAGTGCTGTTCTGCAGTATAGTGCAGTGTTATGCAGTGTTATTTTGAGCTCTTTTTGGGAGACAAATAAGTTCTTACCAAATTCAAAATTAACGCATGTTATAATACCTACCTGATAGCAATTTAACTGCCATCTCCACCCACCACCTCATTTCTGTCGACATTTTTTTGGTGGTGGTTAAAATTAGAGTAGAATATACCATCATGTCTGCATCCTTGGTTTCTGTCTGTGGTCTTTGACTCCTCAAGCCTTGCTGAAGAGTTTGCATTTCTCTCAGTTAGCTGCTAGGAGCGACTGACTGACATTCATTTGTCTTTGGAAGACTTAATGGAAGACCTTCATTTTAAAGTGGGTTTTGAAGACCTCTGAAGCTGTAAAGCTAAAACCAACCCAACTGTTAATACCACTGGACTGAAGTCAGCCCTACAGATAACCAGTAGGACTTCAGTACGAAGCTATAGTCATGTGTTTTGCATAAGGTCACATTAATTACTTCAGCAATGTTAATCCTAAATTAACAAGGCTTATATATGGCAAATGACTTATCTTTATTAAAGAGGGCATACATTTTCACCCGGCAAAATTAGGATGTTTGAAAGTGATATGCTGTCAATAGAAAGGATGGGGAAAGAAAAGATCTTATTATACATTTCCTTCCAGTGGGTATTTGAAAGCCATCCTTCCTGCTACAAATCCATGAAGTGTTACAATATTTTCTTCTAAGCAGAAGTTTGTGTCTTGGCTCTTTGTGTCTCTTTTTGTGCCGTTAGTCCTGACGTCTTCTGTACCCTAGACCCAGTTAAACTTAGTTAATGCAGATTTGGGCTGTCAATCCCAGGCTGGAAGCTACAGAGTGTATCCTAAAAGGGGAGCTCGCTCTCTGATATCCCTTTGTGGCTGAGTGCTGGCAGGTAAGGACAGCACTGAGGAATGGATTTCAGGAGCAGGGGCGCAGTTCCCTTTCTTCTAGTTTGGGAGACACTTTCTTCTAGTGTATGGAGACCAGGGCAGGTCACCTGCCATGAAGCCCTAGGGAACTGGAAGGCTTTTGACCCTGTTTAACAGGCACTTAAGTCCAGAGTGAAAGTATAATGATTGCATGACTGATGGATGAAATCTCAAAGAAGAGGTTCTAATGGAGACTTCACTTGTAAACCAGGATTTGGCGTCTTTCACCTGGTAAAGCAGAGGCCTGGGAGAACTGTGATTTGTCTCTAAGAGCAGCACAGGCACAAACACTAGAGAAGACCTCAGTGGTGTAAGAGCGAATGGGTGAGGGTTGTCAGAGAGTGCATTTGGGTTTGTAATTGGAAGAGTTTTTCTCAGACCAGTGGAGCAGTAACTTCTGCAACAGCATTCCCAGAGAAATCATCAGGGTGAAAAGCTAAGCTTTTAAGTTTTATTAAAGGTGACAAGAGTTAAGATGAGCTTTCCATTGTAAAGGTGAATTTGCACGTGTGCTTTAATAACTTACTGAAACACTTCTTAGCCAGAATATTGGAGTTGTGGGGGCATCACTTGTAAATTGTTGTCATTATATTACTTATTTCCATTGCATCCCAGTGAGATCAGCACCCTATTGGCTAGATGTGCTGACAACATGAAGAACACTCCTGCTTTAGATTTCTTTGATTAGACAAGACAGACCAAACATAGCAAGGAAAACAGCAGCAAAGAGAAGCAAAGAAGTCAAGTGACTTGCCCAAGGTCACCCAGCATTCCTCATTTCTGTCTCCTGGTGCACACATTTTTCTCTTTCTGGAATAAAATAGGTGAATTCTGCAAGGCTTGTCTCATTTGTTAGGAGTAGTCAGGTGAGAATTCTTATCTTGCAGTTTCAGGAGCTGCTGGTATGCTGCTACTTCTGTGAAAGGAGCATTTTCCTTAACACATAAGCTATAAAATAAAAGGTGAAGTGAAAAATGGTTAGGATACTCTAACATGCACAGTTAAAATCCAACACTGAACAATGGGAGGCAGAGAATTTGCTGAATGGTGGGAAACTTCCCCTCTTGTTTTCATGCATCCGAACTTGCATGCAATACTGAAGTTTGTCCTATGTGTAAGTAATTGCCACAAAACAGAAGTAAAAATAAAAAAATTAAGATAATGTCTGATTTTAGTTGAGGAAAAAACACAGCATACTTTTATTGATGCTTCGCTACAAAGAAATCAGCTCCTCTTTCCTCTCTTTGCCACTGTCAGTGTCCTAAATTGATCAGACATCGTCTTTCTTCTCAGTTCTTCCCACTCCATCCCTGGAGGTGTTCAAGGCCAGGCTGGATGGGGCCCTGGGCAACCTGATCTGGTACCAGATCTGGAGGCTCTGCCTGTGGCAGGGGAGTTGGAGCTGGGTGATTGTTGGGGTCCCTTCCAACCCAGGCCATTCTATGATTCTATGAATGAAGAGAATCCTACAGCTTTTCAAAAATCTCATTTTCATTAGCTATAGTGATATAAAGTCTCCTAATACACAGTCTTCCTTAATATAGCGCAGAAATGCACTCTTAACAAAAAGATTGTGGACAGTTAAATATTAAAATATGTAACAAAAATAATGTGAACTCCATTGCTAACGTTAAATGGAAAGCACAGTTCAGTGAAAGAAGCTGATAAATACAACACTTTTTTGATTTACCTTGCAAAGAAAGATTCCTGTTTACTCCTTCTAGGTCAACCAGTGTTTTGTTTGGGTACCATCAGTATCACAGGGTGGGGGTTTTTATTTTTATTTTTTTAATGATAGATGCTTTGTTTGGAGCATTTCTTAAACAGATGAGGAGAAATAAAGCATCCTGTCCTCTGAGGTACAGAGAGGACTCTTTATCTTTAAAAGATGTACTCTCTCTCGTGTTTTAGTTACCATCGTTCTTTTGGTCCAGAGATGTTTCCTACACAGATCAGAAAAACTTCTTGACCTCTTCTCCAGTGCTTGAAGCAGCTGCGCCTCCTCACAGCCTATCTTTTAATCAATTTTTGAAATTAATTTCACTTGTAAAACCTTTTAACAATCAGCAGCAGGAATATGCAAGGACCTCATCTGATAAAATACACTATAGGGTCACCAGGGATACAACTTTAAAAAATGTGGGCTAAAAGAATAGCTTTTCTTGCTTTATTAAGAAAATAGCTCTTCAAGGTTGTGAAGGGGTGGGCTTACTTCTTCTGCAGCCGTGGTATTAGGGGGTGACACTTAATGTGCGCTGTGGCTCGGGAGGTCTGCACCCAATGCAATGGTTTACCACTGAGAACGTGTTCTGCTTCCTGATCCTTTGACTTCCCAGTTTCTCACTGTGACATAAGTTGTTGGAGTTGTAGTCTAGATTTCTCTGTATTGCCATAGTTTTCTTTTCTTTTTTGTCTTCTTTGGAAAGATTGTTGGTAACTCATGAAGTAATCCAATCTGAATTACAGGCTTAGCCCAGTATCATTCTCATTAATCTCTCTCAGGAGAGTAATTATTTTAACGATGTGCATCAGGTACTGGTGAAATTCTGCTAAGAGTGGTATGCGCAAGGTCCTGTGAGCTGCAAGGTGAGAAGAGTAGCATGTTGTACTGTAACCTGAAAAGCTACTTCAGTTGTTTCCTCGGTAAAGTAGGAGAAATAAAGTTACCTAGCCTTGTTTAAGTGCTTTTGGTTATGTTTCAATTTTGCTTGTTTGTGGTGTTATCTTCAAACAAATGTGTTAGTGAAAAGTGAAGTGTTTGAGAAAACCCAAATTCATTCTGTAGGTGGGAAGTTCTTTACAAGTTGAGCAAGGAAAGGAGAAGAAGCTTCATCAAGGTTTATTCCCAAGCTTTATTCAGAATATCTTTGTGTAGTTTTCTGTGCCCACAAACATGGCTCTTTTCTGTGAAGGTGCTGTATCCTTGAGTTCTGCCAAATTTCTGAGCATGCCTAGGGTAAATTTAAATCTCCATGTTACCACAAGCGATCTCCCATTTTGTATTCAATGCCAATTTGTGTTACCTGGGGCAGTAAATGGTAGCTTGTCAGGATTTCCTGATTGTCAGTTCCAGTCTCATGATGTCTGAGTTTCCTTCCCTCTGCTGTACAAGAAATGAAATGATCGGGAGTACTGACATATAATTTATCATCACTGGATACCTCGCTGGGTTGGACAGGGCAGCTTGTTTCTGAGAGCTATTCCAGACATGCTCTCAGCACCTCAGATTGTTGCTCTCAATTGTTACCTTTGCTTATGATCAAATGAAAAAGAAACTCTGGAGGGCTAGGAGGCTAGCTAAAAGACTTAGCCGTTGGACTTGTTTGTTTTAATACTAAATACAAACTTTGCAGAATGAGGGTCAGAAGTTCCTTGTCTATCTCCACATAAGGGGATTGTGCTGTTTGTACATCCAGGCTCCTCTCAGGCCCCGTTTATTGGGGTTTTGCCTTAGAAGTGATTGGCAAATCAGGGCTCTGATGTGAAACCCAATGAAGTCAAACACTTCACATTTGGCAGTGAGCATTTCAAGAATTTGCTGGCTGGGATAATGCTTTAATGTGAGGCCCTCTTCATGCTGGCTTGATCTCACTGAGATGTGTGTGAGAATAAATCAGTGAAAAATAAAGCGGCTGACTTTCTCCTTTTATTGCATCATGAGCATTTGCTCCAGGTTTCACTGGGAGGGAAAAGTGATGTATGTGAGCCAGATAGCGGTTGCAGTTTTGGTGGCTGTGAGTTTTGGGGAGTACTTTGATCCCTTGATCTTTGCTTGCTGTTACACTTGGCCTCAAACTAGAAAGCCCATGAGCAAAGGCCCAGTAAATTAAAAAAGAGGCTGTTCTTTTATGAATAAGCTACTGTGTGCCTGGCTAAAGTTAACTGTTATCTCTGTGTAGGGGATAGCCTCTCAGCAATCTCCTTATTGTGCATAAGTTCCTCTTGATTTAACAAGAAGAATCAATTATAAAGGCAGCCAGAAGTATCACCATGTGTCATATTAATTTAAACATTGTTTTCTGCAGTTGAAAACTTTATATTCATCGGTAACTTGCTAGATGTATCCCCACATCCTCCCTGTCTCTGATGCACAAAATTATTAAACTTAATTGGGTTTCTCTGGACAGTACTCATTTCTCAAAATTTATTGCAATTATACAATGCCCATAGCTCATTTATTTTTTGTTTCCCAGTGATTAAAATTTAAGACACTGAAAAATGTTATGTATGTTTTCCTTTTCATCACTAATCCTTTTCTCTCCCCTACATTCAAAACACATTCTGTAGTCATGAATTATTAAAGTAGCAAAATTTTAAAGCTGGTGTTAATTTATAAACCAGGATGCAGGTTAGAAATCTTGAAGAGTTTTTAAGATGATACCTTTTTTTTTTTTTTTTTCAGAATATGTTTTTCTTAACAGTGAAGGGAAAGCATTCATGTATGCCTTATCTCGAAAAATTGGGTTACTGTGGAGAATGGTAGAAGCTGGAGAAGGAGAAACTCGTGGGTACAGTGGGCTGGTGGTCTCCATGTCGTTGACTTGCCGTGATGCAGGGAGCCCTGTGTGGGGTGTTTCTGCTAGTTCAGTGTGCAGAGTGGATTTTTTTTTATTAAGTGTCACTTAGCCTCAGTGTACTATGAATAATCATGCAGACTTACTCTCAAATGTATATGGGTACCTACACAGGACTGAAAATAGGCTAGGTGCATTCATGAAAGAAATAAAAAAGTGAGCTCCTACATTCAGAAAATCTGCTGCTTTTTTTTTTTGAGGCTGTGCTGTATTGGAAGTTCCCATGATGTGCTTGCCCTGCTCTTGCCCTGCAGTGTGTTGGTATCCCCACTCACTCCTCCCTGCCCCAGCCGTGTCTGTGCTGCTCCCAGAGCTGACTGGGCCCGGCCGCCCACCCTGAGGCGAGAGCTGCGGCTTCTGACGGGTCCTTCCTGGAGCTGTTTGTCCTTGTTCCCCCACACTGACTCTAGCTAGAGGGGCTAGAGACTGGCTAGAGGGGCCTTTGGTGGGAGCCAGGGTAGGTGGTCTAATATTCTTATGTCAGAAGATGTTTGGGGACCATCAAAGGTGCTGTTCTCCATAGGCAATATGTGTTTCGTGCTGAAATGCTGCTTTGTCGTGTTTGGAGGTGAATGCTGGAGATGAGAGGGGAATAATTAATACCATTAAAACAACTCATGATGTTTTTGGCATTAGCAGCAAGCACAAATATTTCTTCAGGCAGTCAAACTCCCTAGAGAATGAGGCAGAACAATGCCTGTGACAGGGCAGTAATATCTTTTCAGGACAAAGCACAGTATGTTAATTTGATACGTACTCAAACCATGTGGAGTCTTTCCCAGCTGAAGCAGTAGCAAAGATCTTCCAGGCAAATAAATGCAGTGGCTGAGCTTCCTTTAGCACTTGGTGAATGGAGTTCAAGTGCTGAGAGGCTGGCCTGCTTCCAGAAAGCTGCGCTTCTGTCTCCAGTGCTGGCAGAACAGTGTTTGGGAAATAAACTTGCATCTGAAATGTAAACACATCCTTTAGTTCACCAGACTTCCAGAAATCAGCTAAACTGAGTTAAAACGATTAAGTGAGGTGAAAGCGTGATACTTGAAGATACCATAGGGAAGTGATTGGAAGTGTTCATCTCGTTGGAGCTGGGGAGCTTCTCACAGACAGAACCGGGTCAGTGGTGTGTTGTCTGCTAAAACTGCTCAGGAAGCCCACAAAATTCAGCCCACAAAACTACCGGTCGTTCTTGCCCTCAGTGTTAACGGAGAAAAATAAGTGTGCAAACACTTATCTGTGGAGAGATTCATGGTCTCCCTCCTCCTCTCCTCATCTATGTGGAGAAAGATGGGGGAAAGCCAAAGCAAATAGCAGAAATCTATTTGTAAGTTGTTTAGGGACCTTGTTGATAAGTAATTCTGTTCCTGGTGGAAAACTTGATTCGGGGCCTTTCAGTCCAAGCCTTGCTCTCTTGTCAGCCAGTGGAAGACATTCCTTTTTGACCTGAAAGGGAAACGAATCAGGTTTCTTGTATTTTTCAAGTTCTACAAAATGTTGGCTTTCTTCTCAGGTATTTCTTTGACTGAGTGAGAAAAATAATAAAAATGTGTTTCATTTCTGTCGTGCGTTGCAGCTGGAGTTCTCTAAGTGCCTTAGAACCTGTGTGGATTTAGCTTTGCAGCATCGCTTTAGTGCTGGTAACACTCATTTCAGCATTATGGATGGGGAGGTGAGAGGAGCTACTTGACATTCTCAGACCAAATCCATATGAGCGCCAATCTCCTCTCCTGGCACTGTTCCCACAACGTTATTTTTCTCCTTAGCTGTAATGGGCCTTTAGCAGCGAGCTGGGTTTCCCCTCTAGTAGGAGCACTTGAAACAGCTGAACAAAAAGTGTCTCAGAATTGTAGTTAGGCCTGAGCTGCACAGCCTTCAGCACAAGATCTTCAGGTGCTGCCAGTCACTCTTGCAGAGAGATGTGATCTGTTCACCTGCCATGCCACCTTGCAGCAGGAAACAAAACAGGTGGATTTTGGTGATTACCAGATGTGCCTCATTCTGCTCATGTTGTAGGTAGGACCTCGCTGCAAATACGTGTTCTATCTGTATTCTGCCTGGAAACTCTCTCTTAGTACTATGGTTGAAACCCAACAATCCTTGAGTATTGTCTCCAGGAGAATAAAAAAATTGGGCTTGTCCTGACAGCCCTTCAGAAATGCTGGTGTGTTTCAGAGTCTTTAGAGATCTCTACTGTTTCAAACATAAAGCAGTGTCCTTTGCTAGTGTAAAATAAAGTCAAGCCTCCAATATCCAACACTTATTCGGTTTCAAACATTTCTTTCTGAGTATAAGTGATAATTTAACTCTCCCACATTTTTTCCTCCTTCTGCTCTCCAGTGGGAATTTTCTTTATTTTAACATGTAAAGAAAAGAAAGACTTGCACTCTTAAATCAGGTTATTTGCTGTCATTAAGATGATGGTCTCCTGATGTGCCACAATGATTGAGTTGAATCATGGTCTCATTTCATTCACTGGCAACACAAATTACAATTGCTGTGGAAAAGGTAGGGTGGCGATATCTGGCTGAGAGCCTGAGTTTTTAGACCATGAACCAGCAATGGATATAATTGCCTACAGTGATTCCAAAAGGCGGCTCCTTGCGACAAGTTACAAGTTGTCTTAACCAAATTTATTCCTGAACCAGTGAGGTTAAGGGACTTAACTCCCCCACCTTTCTCTCTCATTGCTCTGATAACAGATTTGTTAGCTCTCATTCTGATTATCACTTCCTGCTGGCAGCGGGGGAGAGGTCCAGCTGCATTTTGTACTAGAGCTAGCTGAAAAACTTCAGGTGAACTTGTCCATACCCAGGGCTCCATTCCCTCTGAGATTTCATTCACACTGCTTTTCATCCAGTGTCAAAATACAAAATATGTTCTGCAAGTGGCATCATCTTTTCCCCTTCTATAGCTTTACAAAGTAGCACATGAGATCTCCAGTTTGAGAGCAGAGGAGTTAAGATCACAGAAAACAATAAGACTAATTTAATTAAGTGGCGAATGACATATGGAATGCATGACTATGGTCACTGTTGCTTTGATATTCCTGAAAGTAGCTAGAATCAAATAACACATAATTTATTATAGCTTATGAAAGACCTCTGAAATTAACACTGATTTTTTTTTGTAAAACTGGTGATGAATTTGCTCATCAGTCATTTCATTACGATTTAGCCTGTTCTGTTATCTCATGATTCTTGTTTAAAAAAAAAAAAAAAAAAAAAAAAAAAAAAGACCATTTTGAATGCATTTCATCAAGGTATTCTACCTGTGCTTGAGTCATAGGGAAATCAATGAGCTTCATGTACTTGCATAATTTTAAACATACAGGAGAGGTTTTGTTTCAGAGGGAATGCAAAATCATTTCTATGTTCTGGGAAAAATGCTGACATTCTGAAGAAACTGTTGTCTGAACACAGAACGAAAACACCCCTTGAGGTTTTGTTGTTGTTGTTGTTAAACTGAAAATAGTAATGAAGCAATTGCTTCTGGTCAGCAGAGTGCTTTGTTTCCATTCCAAGATTTTATTACTGAGTCTTCAGTTGTGTTGTTTTTGTTTTGTTTTGTTTTGTTTTTCCTATACGTAACAAATTTCTAAACAAAAATTCATATTCAAATAAAGAAATACCAGCTTTCAAATATGTCAGAATTACTGCTGTGACATCCTGAGCCTCTGGCAGTGCAAGCAGTCTTGAGCTGAAGTTTCTTCAGCTGGGAATCGGCACATCTGTGTGCAGGCAAACACTGAAGTCATGTGAAGAGGTTTAAGTAGACAGGAAACAAAAGAGAATTTTGACTTGGCTCATGCCTCTGAAGGAAAAAAATGGGAGAAGTCCTCCAGCACTGGTCTGTAAAGCAAATTGATTTCCATTCAAGCAAAATTGCCTTTTGCATTGAAGAAATGATCACATGCACAAGAGGGAGTGGGAGGATAATGGGCAAATTGAGCTTTGCTCTGAGCCTGATCCTGCTGTGACACATTGAGGGTGCTCTGTCCCTTGTTCTCCTCCCAACAATGAGAACTCAGAGGATTACAGGAGCAAAACATCTGGTGAAGTGAGCGGTGTCATTATGTGTGCAAATGTGAGGCGACATCTTTAAAAAAGAAAAGGAGGAGATATTGATTCAGTTCTGTGTCTACAGCTTGCTGTGATGTTGTTCTGTGAACGTGAAATTAGCACAGGGATGGCTCATGGCAGCTCTGCTTTGTTGTCACTGGTGAGACAAAGTGGAAAGACAGAAGTGTGGTTATATTTGTTTTTCTTCTGTTGAAGAGAGCTTTCGCCTCTGAAAAGACACCAGAAGTGGTTTAAAAGAACATCTTGGAAATGATTCAGTGAAGCAACTTGTGAGATGCTCTGCAGCTCTCTCAGGAGTGTGTTCCTGTTATCCCTAAGCTCAGTCCCCGGGGATGTTGCCTCCTTTCTGTGGTGCCTATCGAGAGCAGATTGCTCTGAGTTAGCAAAGCAAATGTTTTCACTGCAAGTGTGTTTGGGAAAAAAGACTGTTTCAATGGTGTTACGGAAGACCTCCAAGTTTCAGAGCCTCCTACAGCTGGCATACCCAGGTATTGCACATGCTAATTATAAGCGTGGGCTTTGATGTATCCCGGAGTAAATGAGATTACAGCCATGCTCTGACCGTGTATGAGAGACCACACCTTTGCCTGTAACTTTTGAACCTAGGGACTGATTTCTGCTATGTTTGATGGAGAGGTGGACAAGTCCTATGTATTTAACTTCATACACACATCACGAAAGTACACATTGGTGGAAGGGGAAGACTTTAGAGATGTCCTTTGTTTGTTCCCCTAGCAAATGGTTTGCTTGAAAGTTGTTAAACATGAAAAAAAATCCCCATATGCAAGGGTGACCCTCCACATACTCCAGCCATATACATAGGTTGCTCCAAAACTAATGCTTTCCATTTATTTCCATGGAAACTACAACAGATACAAAGAGCACAATAGCACTGTTTGAGAGAGCAAATTCTCAGCTACAAAACACTATTCTTCAACTTAGTCACTGCCATTAGCTCTGCATTTTCACCAGGAATGAACATGAGCCTGCATGCCGTGCTCATAACAATCTGCACCAGCGGAGGTGCCTCGCTGTCATCACTGCTGAAACGCACTGCTACCGCCTCACTGTGCTCACAGCCACGGTTTGGTCTCCATCAACGTTCAGCAGGTGTCAGTGAATGTCAGCTGGTGCCATTTTTTCTGCACGGAGGAATTCAGTTCCACCCCTTTGCTGTATATGCCATTCCATGTCAGACACCATTGTGTCAGAGTGCCCCTCTGCTGCCATCTGTCACACAGCAACAAAATGGAATGGGATATTGGTGGGAAGGTTCAACCTCTACTGCCATCCCATCAACATCCACCTCTGATGTCCTGGGCTAACATAATAAAATAGGAGGCATTGCTTTCGGAGCAGCCCTCATATATCTGAGCACTTGATTTGCAAGAAGAAAGGAAAAGGAGCAGGTGTTGGCTTCCCAGAGCTGACCCCTGCCTGACCTGTTGCTCTGACTTGATTTCTCCTTATATTTTATTTCTGTCTCAGATGACAAAGCAGTCTGATTAGGAGACAATGAGAAACTGAAATATCTGGGTGTGCAACAAGTTCAAGTAAAGATAATTGAGAAATAAAAGCGAAACACAAAGAGCCAACTCTTCTCAGCATTGGCATATGTCTTCTAAAATACAGAAAATCTTTTAAATCCCTCCAGATCTTGTTGGCTGCCAGAGGTCAGATTAGTCGCTTTAGATCTAAGGTGTACCCGTGTAGGTTTTCTCTGTTTCAGATTGATAAAGGGCCTGTCGGTTAGTGAAATGCGGCTGATTCATTGCTCCTGGACTTTTATAGCTAGATGAATTCTTTTTAAACACAATGTGCATTTCTGAAGGAGATACCTCCAAAAATGGCAATACTTATTTTATCTCCCTCTAAATGGCTTTTAGGAAGATACAGCATGTGCCATTCATTTTTGTGCCTTTATAAAAGTGTTCCCGAAGTGACAGGCAGGGTCACTCTTTCACGTGTGCTGGCTTCCTGAAACCTGCTGGCATTAGAAAGGTATTGCTTAATAGCTCTGTCTTTTAAGCTGTAAATAATTCAGTTCCTTGGGCTGCTGTACACTCTTCTTAAAACTTGGCACCACCTGAGTGTTTAGGCAAACCTGATATGGAAAGGACACTGCGTAACTGGCTGAATTTGAACATAGCTCCTCATGGCTTGGTGGTCAGTGCTGGTTAAAAAAATATATCAAACTGAAATATTTTCTCTGTCATCGAGTGCTTGTTGATTTTTGGCTGTGCAATGCTATTGCCAAGAAATAAAGCATCAAAACATAACCCTGGAAATGCTTGGAAAAACAAATCAGTTGCATTCCCTGCTTGTACTAGCACATTAAGTGCTGCCAAGTCCTTGATAGAGCAGAGGCCCCACTGCAAGCCATGGTGCTGGGAAGCCAGTGCTTGAGGATGCTCTGTGAGGATGTGTCATAAAGAGCGTGACAGTGCCCATGAAAGTGAGGGCAGTGCCTCAAGGCAGAGAGTCTGCTTAGCTTTCTCTGTAGCAATGAAGTACATAATGAATCTAAATAGCAAGATGATCCTGGTTAGCTTTGCAGCAGTAGTGTATTTTCCTGTACTTAATTATTTAAAGGAAACTGTGTAATGGGTCTTTGGGATCACGTGACCCACTAATCAATCCGTTCACTTTTGCATAATGCATGGGGCATCAATGTTATTCCATTTCAAGATCACTTAGGAAAAACTTGCCAGTCTGCTCATTGCTTCTCCACCGTGCAAACACAAACACACAGCTTGCCATGCTGTTTGCCTTCTGTGTGTCTTCAGAGCCAGCTGTACATGTTCCCAAAAATTAGCATTTAAAGATGAAAAAAGAAGTCTGCACACTCCTACCTTTGAGCCAGGTCTGAGAGGTGCCTGACCTCTGTGTGTGTGAGATGCTCCAGGACAGTGCTGAAGAACGTGAAGTCCTAAACATCCATACTCAGCAAGCCTTGGTCTGCTGGATGGCATCACTTCCACCCAAGGTTCTTCACCTGAAACCTTCTCTTTGTACATCTTAAGAACAAACCTTTCAGACCACTGAATGGATCCTTGCCTTTTAAATCCCAGCTGCTGTCATGCTGTAAACTTTGGGAGAGTGCTGCCGTATTAGCACCCGTATCATCCTAACAGAGCTCAAACCCTCTTCTTTCACCCTTAGGAGAGCTCCCCTGAATGACGCTTTTTCCTCTGGGGCAGGCAATGGGTGTTTCCTACCCTCTGGATGAAGAACAGTAGGAAAGGAAGAGGCACAAAGGAGCATGTTCTCCTTCAGCCTTCTTGTCAGAAAGCATTTGGTGGAGCAAAGAAACCCTGTGGTGTAGTCATGTTGCCCCTGGCTGTTCAGCTGATGGTTGTGCAATGTGACCTGTGCCTTAGGTGCCCAGGTGCTCTGTTCTGCGTACAGGGAGGCTGACCTCCAGCTGGGCAGATCCCAGGTGAGAAAGAACAGCTGTAGGGTTTAAGGAGCAGCTCAGCTGCATTTTGTGCTGCAGGTTTGGATGAGGGTACCTATAGCCCAGCTGAATTCATATGTGTGCCTAATCTTTCATTGTCTTTGAGTAGCTGCTAACCAGGGCATTGTCTCCTGTGCAGAAAGATGAACTTCGGGATGGAATATGCTTGTGAGCTTTTTAAAATTGGTCAGTCTTGTCTGACTGATGTTTGAAACAGAGTATCCCTTTTGATGGGATATAAACTTGAATAACCCTTTTGATGGGATGGATACTTGAAAGCCACCAACATGGCATGGCCCTCACATTTTACTGATATTTCCCTAGGCAGTTGTTCCACCTCTGACGTATCAGGCTTTTTCTTTCAAGGTTTTGCTTTAAGCTCTGCAGAAACAAACGCAAGAGGCCAAATCAGCTTCCCAGNCACCCACCAGTGTAACTAGTTATGATGAAGAATGTGCTGAATAAGTTTTGTTAGTTTGAGGTCAAAATGTGTAGCGTTTTGCAGGATTGCACCTTTAATTAAGAAAAAAATCCACTCGGCCAACAAGTCATGCTCATTAAATATAATGCAGTCATGTTCCATCCCTATTTACATAGAAATGCCTCTGAAATATGATTAAGCCTCTGCTGAACCCTTTTTATTTTAGCAATTGCTATAGGATTGTCCATTATACATTTAGGATGTTTTTATTGTTGAGAGCACAATTTGTGGCCATGGAAGCTGAAGAGGCCAATCAGTGGTAACACTTGAGGATATAAGCTGCTTGGGCCAGAGGTCAGGAGAATTTCTCCTCTTTGCACTACGATCATTGTGCTGTTCTATAGGTGCACTATGAGGACTGTTTGGGTATTTTTTTTCCCTTTATGCAGAGCACTGTGAATTGGTCAATGCCAGAGGCAGGATAACAGAATTGATACTGTCATGGGCTAATCCAGAGTGCTGTCCATCATTCTTTTTTCTTTTAAATAATGTTTGCTGTTTTGACCTCATACTGGAGACTTTGAAATAGACTAGGTCTTGCAACAGAATATGTTCCCTCTCCAGAATATGACTCTAAAAAAAAAAGATAAAATCAATAATACGTAATAGTGCCATGTGGCTGAGATAGAAAATGAGATTCTGCATACTTACAGGATATAAATGTTTTTAAAACTGTTTTTGAAGAGACTATATAATTCGTGCAGGCTCCTGGAAGCAACAAAATATGCAGGGAACCTTGTGAAGGGAGGATCATCTTTGGCAGAATATTGTGAGCTTCTCACCACTGAACTCTTTCAAAGAGTGCTGGAGAGTCATCGATCTGGGGAATCAAGGAAAACTTAATTCCAGCAATTTTCTCTGCCGTGTTTTTAAAAATATTTTTCTCCTATTTTCAAGCAAATAGTATTTGGAGATTTTCTTCCAGAATGTTGTACCTTTCTGTCTGTCTGTCTATTTCCTTCACCTGTATTTTGATAGCCAAGATACAATGCCCTGTACATTTGACCCTTTTGCCTGGTTAAATGGGCTATACGCATCACAGTAGGGTTAGCGAAAGTAAAGGGTCGGGAAGGAGAGAGGCTTCAGGAATGGAAGAAAACCTGCATGTGTTACCAGGACTGGTAATGCTTCCTTTAGATGTTTACTAGTAGTCTGAGGTGCATGTTGCTTGTGTTGCAGTCATTGCTGTGTATGTATAGGAAAACACAAAGTACGTGTAGATGCTTTGCAAGTACATGTATCCTTAGGGACTGACAGGGTTTCAGTTTGCAGAGAGAAGAAGACATTATTTGTTTTTACAAAAACTGCTTGACTCAGGCTTTTGCTTGGTCAGTTTTTCCGAGTTTATTTTCTTTTTGTGTTTCAGTTGGCTTCATCATCTTCTTGCTGAGCTCTGTGGGAACAGACTGTTGCTTTTTCACTTGTGTGAAGTGCATACGCAACAGTCGCAGGTTCACAAAGAGTCTTGATAGGTAAAACTTGATAGGTTCACATTTGAACGTTGGTACATTTTACTGCTTTCGTCACAACCTTTAGTTCACGAGCAGCACATCTCCAGAATTTGAGATATTTGAACCTATAGTTTCAGCTTACGATGATCTGTCCTGTGCAGTTTTGTTAGGTGAAATCCTGATCCTCAGTGAAGAAAGAAACGTGGTAAGGACTAAGACTTAGCCCATTACATCTAGTGGTAATGATAGGTAAGTGAACATTAGCTGGTTAATAAAATTTTGCAGTGCACAACGCAGAAATATATCATAGATTTAATGACTTGTTCAATGAATGTAAAAGCTGGTTGCATGAAGGAGATTTATTTTTAACTGATTAATACCATCTGTCACTAGTTTTCACTGTGCTGCAATAAAAGTGTGTTTCAGATCCTCAGCAGTTCAGTCAAATAGAAAAAGGAGTAGTTTTGTGATGGCACTCCCCAGTTCTACCCTTGGAATTGCCTCTACAGGTGGTGTTGTATGTGCAGTAGAAAGTGCGCAAAATATGGATGAAGCGCAGCTAAAAGCTTCCTAAGTGCAGTCTGCAAAACCTTTCAGGAAGAAAGAGTTAACCTGGATTTTGGGAGGTTGGTATACTCCATGTCTGACTGCTGCAGTTCCCCAGTCATCTTCTACCCTACAAATATATGGGGAGAAGTATTTGCCCATGGCTATTCCTGCCTTTCCCTTTACTCTGTGCTCTTCCTAAAGACCACTGGAGGGAAAGAAAAGATAAATTTGAAGGCTTAAACAGGTGGAAGGGTTTTTCTTCTTCCATTCACTTCTTTAGCCCATGGGGGAATCCCAGCGTGCTGAAAAATAAGTGCTTTGCCTGCCAAATGAGGCAGAGATTAGCAAAATGGCTTGGAGTGTTTTGGTGATGTGATTTTGGTCATTCTGAGGCTATAGAGCAGTCAGCACCTTAATCTGGAAGTAAATATGTTATGTTGAAGCTAAATTTGCAGTAGTCTGTCAGAGAAGTTAATGGGGCCCCTTTCTAGCTAAGGGGTCGTAGTGATTATCCAGACCCTAGATATTAATTTCTTTTTTTCTGTCAAGCTTTAATGTATGTCTCTCCTCTCCTGGGAGCACAGGGTATCTCCTTATCTGCAGAATCATTTTTGTGCACTGTCTTGGTGTACGTTTCTCTGTTCTTTATCACGTTGGGTCATCTTCAGCAAGAGGAGCAGACAGTTTCCTCTGGCGTACCCTAAATATAGCACTCACTACTTAGCATATTTACTAGGAAGAGTCTGAAGCTTCATTCTAAGTTCATTCTGACTGAGTGTAGTTCAGGTAAGTCCAGGCTCTGACAGGACCAGCTACCTGTTTCCTTGCTGGTATAATTTATTTGTGTGTGCGTGCAAGAAGAGGGCACAGGAAGTGAACTGACTGTAAATGTGCCACTGCTTTGATTTAAGTATTCTTACACTGTGAAACCCCATTAAATGGGGTTTGTTGAATTAATCCTCCCTGTTTCTATCTTTTCCTTCTTTCCCACAGCATTGGGCTGTGCTGTTGTTTTAGACTGTTAGATCCTTTACTGTTGGTCTTCCTTTCCATTCTTTCTCTTGTTTTGTTTCCCTTATCACTTTCATTCCATTAAGGCTTGACCCTGAGCCTCAGATATAAGGAAGCTCGAACCCAGAGTAAGTCTGGATCAGCAGTGGACTTCTGTGTCTAAAATCTCGTAGGTATACAGATGCCTCTGCATGCTCTTGTCTTTGATGGGCTCGTTGGAAAAACATGGGTTTTCAGTTCCTTGACATTGATCTGCCCTCGGCTACAGAAGCTTTGAGGTATAAAGACCATGCATAAAATGCAACTGTGATCTCTTACAAGAAAAACAAAATGGTTTCTATGCCGTTGAGAATGGGAATGATGAGTAACAACCTAATTATTGACACAAGTTTCTGCCCTTATGGCTTCCTTTTTAATTAATGTCTCCTGAATGAGTTTGTAGCTTTGCTGGCCTGCCTCAGCCTGTAGCACCTTCTCACTGCAGGAGTGACAGATGCTGGCTTACCTTCAATGCCAATTTTTCCTTCAAAGCCTGAAGCATTTTACAACTCCAAAACATTTTCGTTTTCAGCTGAGGTGTTTCTATATCATTCTGAAGGAAGACTGTACAAATCCCTGGTGGGTGGTTTTACCCAGAAGAACCTGCCTAGATGCTTTTGTTGGAGGCTGGGAAGCTGACAGCCTACTGAACATTGTATTGCCCCTCAGCCTTTGTAACCCAGAGTGTGCCTCTTTGCTGGTGCCCTCCTAACTGTTAGCACGCAGGGAATTCTGTTCCCAGACTTGTTACTGTGTTTAACAATAACTAGATAACTTGCAAGTTTAAGTTATTTAGAAGGTTTCAAAGCCAACTTGCTTGTGAACATGTACTTCTTGTTTTAGTATCTGGAAGATGAAGGTCTATCTCTGATTCTTGTTTTGTTCTATCACTTGTTTTTTTTTTTTTTCCCTGTTTTACTGAACATTTTCTCACAGCGCAGTTTTGGATAGGAGCTGGCAGCAGGGAGCTGAGCTGCTGTTTCAGTCTGCTGAGCTACAGCACAAGTGCCCTAATGGCCTGCCTCCCTGCTGGGTGCTGTGAGAATGTGAAACACAAAGCAGAAGGAAACTGAAAAAGTGCACCCACAGGAACAGTACTGTGATGAGCTCTGTCAAATCTAGGCAGAGTTTTTTCCTCCTTCAGTGGTTCCTTTGGTGATTGGCAGTTCACCTTTCCTAAACTACAGGTAGAACATTGCTTAGAATGGATTTGTTTTAACGAAATTTCCCTTTTCTTCCTTCCTCTGATATGAAATCTCTTTAATATGACAAGAAGAAAGAGGAAAGAGATAATATTTTGTTGTGTTTTGTTGTTGTTGCTTGTTTCCTATTCTAGTTCAAAATTAGTAATACAGAAGGTCAGGATTTTGCTATAAGCAAGTGATCAGGATGTCAATCATGTTCTCTTCCTTCATGCCCTGGGAAAACCAAAAGAGGAGACTGTTTCTGAATCTTACCAAGGACTGTTAATGAGTAACAAAAAAGAGAAACATGAAAGAAAAAATGCTATCACTGTTATAAAATTCAGCTGATTTGTGTTGAATGCTTTTCCTGGTGCTTTTGTCAATTTCCTAGATTGATAATTTGGTGTTTTCTTGATTTAGTAATGCCTTAAGCTATTGAGAATTACTGCTTCATTTCGATGGCTGTTGTGTTCCATGGATTTCTGTTCATAGTGCTTTTGAGGTACTTTAGGATTTTACAGAACGGAAGGATCAATATTATACACATAAATGATAGTTATTGGTTTTGTTGTTCAGACACAAGGTTTTCAGCTACAAAGCAGGCTGATGATTCGGTGAGCTATTCAGCATTTTTTTGTTATTTTTTTTGCCTGTAGGGTGTTTTATAGAGCCATTTTGTTTCCCTACATTTGTACTTTGTTTCACTTGTCCCCTACAGTCCTTTCTGAAGACAAAAGTGTAGAAGATAAATGTACAACATTGTAAGTAGGAGCACTGAATATGTATCTGATGCTCTAAAGAAACATCCAATTTAGATTCTATCATGGAAGTCTGGGACCTCAGGCAGATCTTGTCAGTCTTGTCATTTGGTCTCTGAATAAAGATCTGATTATCTCTGGTTTTGGATTGGCTTTCTGTGGCTCGCACAGTGGACCCTGTTACTGAAAATGCTTGCCTTGTCTATGGCTGTAACTGCCATGCTTGGCACTGTTTCTAAGTGCATTTCCTTTGATCAGCGAAGTGCCAAATAATTTACTGTTGTTTGGTATTGTCATTTGAAGGTGTTGATTCTGTAAGGTTCTGTGAATGTATTTTTGCTACACAAAATTTTTACACTGCCATGTGGAAATGCTCTATGCTTTCTGAGGCTCTGCCTGTATTTGGCCACATTCTCAGTCAGACTAGCACTGCTTCCTTCAACAGATGTCATTTTTCACCAGTTGAAAGATGGATGTCCTGCTTAGCATGGCATATACACTTAAACTTACGTCTTGAAAAAGAGTGTGTGAAAATGTTACAGGAGAAGGGAAGAGACCCAATAAAAACAAAGACTGTCAAATCATTACCAGTCAGCTCTAACCAAGAGTCCTGGTCAGTGTGAAATTGATATTTTATCTCTGAGAGAATTACAGTAGGTCAAGGGAAGAGTTAACCTTGAAGTCTGTCGTGTAGGTCAGCTGGACAGTGATCAATGCTTCAAGAGTGACTTAAGATGCATTTCCAAATGGGCTTTGAGAGATTGTTTTCATGTTCCTTCTTGAGTATTTATCTTCTATCCAGGAATACAAATGCTTGGATAGTTCCCAAATAGGCCACTGGCACGCTTGGACACCCTCCAAAAGGCAAAAAAATCAGATCCTCAACAGGGGTAAATTACAACAGCTTCACTGTAGCAAGTGTCTCAGTCCTGTTTGTTTAAGTGTTTTGGAGCTGATGTTGTAACAAGGTAAGAATTAATGCAAGTCAGCAGTGATAAGCTTACAGTTTCTGCTGGAGAATATGGTGTGTGGGTTTGCTGTGGTGGTTTCCTGCTGTCAAAGTCTGAGTTTCCTAAGGTTCCATCTAATTCAACTTTATCCTTCATCAAGAGATAACATTTGAAAGCAGTCAGCATCTCTGATATCTGCCTGTAATATGTAATGCTGGAAATTACAGAGAGAGACACCAGCAAAATAGACTAGTGCCTTATTTTCATTGTTGTATTGCATCCAAAGCAGTGATAGTCAGGGAGCAGCAGTGGATTAAGCTCTAAAAGTACAATGTGGGATCATGTGTTAGCTAAGTGTTGGTCTTAAAACTTGAACTTGAATGTTCTTTCTAGGTAACTCTCTCTTTTCTCTGTAGACTTTAATTAGTGTCATATGTTGGTCAGGGCTATGTAAATGCGTGGCTTTGGATGAACCTGGGTGAAAAACATCATCTGCCTCTCACAGACACTTTCACATCACTTGATTTACAGTGTTACTGTTTTGACATTTTCTTCCCCATCACTAGTTGCTTATCAAATAAAGAGTTTCTATTGAATACATTAATGCTCTGCCATTATTTAATCAGTGATAACTTCATAAACATATCAGCGATATCCTTCTCCTTTGGAAATGCACAGGAGTTCAGTGGCTGCAAATAAAAAATGGAGAGGAAGGATACAAGTAGGATGGATTTGTCTGCGTTCTCAATAACGGTAATGAAGAAAAGGCAAATCTTTCCTACATTGTACAAGTATATTCAGCTTAGAAAAGTGGTGAATTGAATAGTTTTGTTGAACATGCTTCTAGTTTTCTATGGTAGCGGTTACACCAGAAGCATTGTCTTTAGCATAGAGCTGGTGAGGCATCCCTTATTAGAAGAAAAATAGATTAATAACAAAGGCTGGTTGTAAGCATCAGATTTCATCATGGATCCCTTGAGAAAAGTTTTCTTATTTTGTGCAGCAGAAAGCAATTCCTGAGAATTCTCACCAATGGGCCTCTCATGACCTTTGTAAAAAATAGTTTGGAAACAACCATATGTCCACTAGGACAGTGTACTTATGTGGGGACTTCCAACTGAGATTTCCAAGAGTGATGGTAGAAAGTCCATTGATCAAGTAATGAGCTTCACTGAACAGTGTTCCAGCAGGGAGACAGCTGGGTGTGGTGTGGCTAAGGGGGAACACAAAGATATTCTCTTCAGTTCTTACACACTTGGCTGCAAGGGCCAAATCAGCCTGCCATTCACCAGAAAGTACAGTAGCGTTATTGTTACTCTGTTGATATTCCACCTCTGTGTTATATTTTGTATACCTTTATTCAAGAAGTAAGGATACTGCCTGAATGTACACAGCAGGGGAAAATGCTGAGCTGCGCTTCCTACAATCTGTCACAATATTTGTGTTATAGCTCAACAGCTTTCCTATTGTACTGGAAATTTCAGTCTTTAGTAAGAGAAAAAATTGCAACAACAACTTGTTAGGAATACGCTGTACTTCTATACTAAAAGCATTACTTTTCCAGATGTAAGCTGTACAAGGTCTCATTTTGAGATGTAAATTTAGGATTGGGACAGAGACAGCTTTTTGACAGCTCTATGAAATTAATGCTTCCTTGTGACAGTGTGTTTTGCCACTTGCTGTATATAATAGTTTCTTTCATTGCCACTTATGTCCTTTGCAGTGAAAGAAATTTGCCTCTATATGACAGTACACTTTGAGTGTCGGTGGCTTTCATATTCTCTATTAAAGAAGATAATTGTGAGGAGCAGATCAGACCTCAGGAAGGGCTTCTGCACTGAACCCATTTCAAAGAGGGAAGACAGAGCTGTCAAAACTTTGACTTTCTAATTCCTAAAGAGCCGTTAATTCACTTGGCTGCATCATCTACTGGGAGTAGAAATGAAACTCAACTTGCATGACCTCTGGTGTCAATCATTATGGGCGGCATCTGCATTTATATTGTCAACGCACAAACTTTCTTTACTTCCTGAAGCATGAAATCACCTTTCAGATGAAGTAAGAAATACAATCGCCCATTCTTGAGAGATGTAGCAGCTTGGTCTAAGGCTTCAGTTACACAGAGAAATGTTTGAACACTATATTCTGACTTCAACATCAAAGTCAGTCTCTTGGAAGTTGCCTGCTTTGGAGAAGTTTCACTCCTTCATTTAAAGAGATCTGTTAATGCTCCGTGTTATTTCAGAGCTTCTAATTCTCCATCTCTAAGCCAACGGGTGGTTTATCACTGATGTTGACAATCTCAGATCAGAACTTGGCCCACAGTGTCCCACAGTATGTTCTCTTTTAGCCTATATTCCTGTGGCACAGGAAGAAAAAAAAAACAAAAAACAAAAAACAACAAAAAAAACCTGGCAATTCTTCCAGGTATGCTCTCAGTAGTAATTCTGCTTCAAGCTGCTGGCCCTCTGAAAACAATCTTTTTCATTTTTAACTGAAAGGGAGAGAAATTTACTTCATTTTCTAGCAAAACCTTTTTGTTCTTGAAAACTCTGTGGTGTTTCAGTGTTCTTTTATTACGTGAATTGTGCTGTAGAGAAGCTTAGCATCAAATGAGGTAAAACAATATTTGGGAATTCATGGAAATGGAGCCACCAATTTGCTTGACAGTAGCAAAAAATGTAGGGAGATTTACTGTACAGGGCATATTTAGAGCTTTGCTTTCAGAAGGGTGGGTATGCCAGAGAATGGGATGGGGCTGAGAAGCTGGTTGAGCTCTTCCCAGTCACAGACCTCTCGAGTGGATTCAGTCCAGCTACCATCCATACCACTGACAGAGCCCTCGAAGCATTCATTGAGTGTGAAGAAGTACATGAGCTTTAAAAATGGAACTTGCAGTTCAAAAACTAGAAATTTCTGTCAGAGTCCACAGATAAGCCTGCTGAGCTTGCTGTTAAAATGTGGTTACAGTAGGATAAATCTGAGTCATAAACTGGTACCTCCTTTACTCAACAGACTTGATATTTTTGGAGAATCAGGGGTCAGGCGGGAGCCCAGAGGGTGGCAGGGCTTGAGGAGCAGGTTGTCATGCCTCTGTCAGCAGACTGCAAGTTTGTTTATGGAAGACACAAATTGACCTGAAGGTGAGATCTGCCTGATTTTGTGATCTCAATCTGTTCATATGGACTGACGTGAGCCCAGCAGCGTTATGCCATGAAGCTCTTTGCAAGTCCAAAAGCTCACAGAATCTTGAATTTCTTTGTCTGTCCCTGGAAACATACTTGAAGGGACATGGATATAATTAGAGGGTGAAGCCTTAAAGAAAATTTATTCTTCATTCTTCAAATCAGAAACTGTAGCCTGAGGCTAGGCTTGCAAGGAGGTTCTAGTTTTTTGGGGGCATAATCTAGTTACCTGTTGTTCAACAGGATGCAAATATAGGTGAGCATAATCCTTTATATGCAGAGATGGCATGAGAAAAAAAGAAAAAGTGAGTTCCAAAGAATCTAGACTGCAGGATGGATTTTTATTTGTTTTCCTATGATAACAGTTCCTACCCATGCCAGTTTTTTACATGGGCTCTCACCATGTTGCGCTGCTGTTACGCTGCCCAAGGACCGGTTTCATGCCAGTTTCAGGACGTGTTGGATAGCTCTTGCTGTATTTCTGTGTTGTTAGTACAACTTCTATTGTCTTCTTGACATAATGAAGATGCTAGCACACTACCCAACTGTCCTTAGATAACTGTGTGTCCTAACATAATATTTGTCAAGTTCAGTGTGACAACATGTACTGCATCTCCTTACAAAAGACCTGTTGTTCCTAGTAAGATAGTTTGGGTTATATGCTGATGAGCACATTAAATAACTTGTTTAAAATGTCACCTGAAGCAGTGCAGAATATCAACACCAACCGTGAATTTAGCCCAGATACTCTGAACTTGTATCTGATATGCCTCGTGTTTAATATGTTCCATGGAAAAATTCAGCAAAACATCAAAGTAGCCGTTTCCCATGAGCCCTCACATTCCAAGGAGCCAGGGCAAGGGAAAGCAGCCAAGTGAGCTCCTGCTGCAAAGCCGTAACTCACTTACCATTGAGTGATGAGTCCGTCATCACTCGCTGCTCACAATTTTAAGAAGCAGGAATTCTTCAGCCAGACCCCAGGTGTGCAAGCTGGTGACCCTGCTAATCTCTTCTGTACTTCAGTGTCATCTGTTCCTTTTTTTTTCTTCTAAAAACCATCTGTACATTCTGGCTAGCAGGAAATGAAAAGAACAAAAAGAAACTTGTCTTAGTAAGTCTAGTAAGTAGGGCACCTTTCTTCATGTGAAACAAAGTACCTTTTCTTTTCTTTTTTTTTTTTTGAATTCAACCAGTCTGAGTTGGAAACTTGGGAATTTGAACAGGCTTTGGAGAACCTTTACCTGCAGAAACCTCTGCAAACAGCCCTTCTTATTGCACTTAATGTTACCACTCACACCTGCGAGAAGGCTTGCTGTTCGTGCTGCATCCTGTTCCAGTGGAGATGCACAGTATGTCGGAAAGGAGGAAGAAAAGTGCACCTCCTGGCTTAGAAAAGCTACAGATATCTAAAGATAAATTCATGTGACTGTTGCATACAAGTACATGCCTCTTCTGTGCATGCATTGGGAAATACGGGTCTGGCCCTTTGGAAATTCCCCCAGTGAGACATGTAAGTTTGCTGGAGGACGGAGAAGTACAACATAAGGGAGCAAGAGTGAGTTTTCGTTCAGCTTTGAAATATCTTTCCCAAGAATTTATAAATAAATTGACTAATACTCTGTGATAAAATGAAACAGTAACTGGGCTATTCTTTAAGGCATGCCTAGGGGCTGCCCTCAGAATGAGGTGTGCCATCTGTGTGGGCACATACCTGCTGTGTCCATCTCCTGTGTGGCTGGAGGGCAGGCTGTGGAGCTTGGGGTGCTTTCTACCTTCATCTGACTGCCCTGAAGAGCTGATTCCAGCACTGTGCTGCCTGCTCTGCTGCTGGGCTTGCCAGAACAGGCAGCCTGCCAACTGTTCTGGGATCTGATGGGAATGTGATGTGGCTGCACGTGCAAGCAGGGGACTGCTGGCCGCTGCTGAGATCTCTTGGTAGGAGAGGTGGAAATCTCCGCAAGCTATCTTTAAGCATGGCTTTGAGCTATCCCAGATGTATTTCCACAGCAAAAATCTGCATTATAATGCTATCACTGCTGTGCCCGTGAGATAGAGTGAAGGCTGTCTGGGTGCACGGTGTTCATCTCGCTGTAGTTTGTTCTTTGTGAAGTTGGACCACAGATCAGGAGAGCAGCACTGCTCAGTAATGTGTTCCATGTCATTGCTGTACTGAAGGTTGGTGCAGTGTGAGTACAGGTTACCACTGTGTGTGTATGCTTTAAGTGCAACACAAAAGACACATTTTTTTCAGGATTATGCAGTTCCTGAAAGTATATTCATGACTGGAAGTTAAATATAGAACTTCAACATCCTCAGTGAAACAGAAGGTTTTAAAAACAAATACTAGGGTGCATTTTACCTCCTCTCTAAATGAAAATGTAAAATATTTTTAAATAATCTTTTTTTTTTTTTAATGCTTCAGTACCTTTCTCTCCAGCTATCATTTATGTAATATCAACAAGCTCCATTGCTTTTGCTGTTCTGTTTTGTAGAATTCATTGTGATTGTGAACCTTAGAAAAACGCGTATATGGTTCAGGAACCTGCAGTGGTGCTTCTTGTCAGACTGTTCAGCTGATTTTCTGTGTTTGTTAGTTTTCATAAAGCCAGGTAGAAAGTTCCTGATATCAGCCAGACCTTGCTCGGGACCAAAGGCACACTTGTTCGTACTCATTGATCTAGACTTGTTCTAGATATTGGATGTGAATGAGGGAAATCAAAGGCCCTGCAGTCTTTCTCCTGTAGCTACAGAAGCTTAAAGATCTTTTTATGAAGATCGTAGTTCTGAATGTTAAAGTATGTTGGAAAAAATCTCTGGAGAGGGGAAGAATGCTTAGTTGTAGCTTTTTGAATTAGCAGCCAATATTGTGTGTTTATGATAAAGTCTTACTGGAAAAACTAGAAATATTTCTTAAGCTCCAGATGGCTGCTTTTCTTTATGACTTGCTTTAGGGTGCAGACTTAGTTTTTATATATTTTGATAATCTATCCTGATTATTCAACTAATACTCATTGTTCTCCCTGTACTGCAACAATGCCCTTTGAGAAGCTGCAGCGTATGGCTTGCTGGGGAAATTTCAAGGTTAAGAAAATCTTTTTAGCTGATGTCTTTCATTTCTTTGTTTCTCTTAAGGCTAAGACCCCTGACTTTGATAACGTCCCTTTAAACATTTCCTAGTGACAAGGTTCTCACTCTGTGCATAGTCTTTCAATGGATGAGCAATAGTCTTGAAACAACTTCAAGAGTCTCTTCCAAAGACCATCCAATATGTTGGATCAAGTTCCAAACCAAACTAAACCAACAACAAAAGTAAAAACAGGTGGGAGAGTTTGTTGGAAAGAAAGTGCGAAGGACAAAGCTACATGATTGTTTTGTGTAGGTGACAGAGGAGATGGGAGCCGAGAATCCAAAGCCCCTGAGCTGCCGAATGAGATTGGAACAGCAAGAGGGGCACTGGCAGGGCTCACTGTGGTGGGATTGCAACACCTTCAGAATCAGAATATCGTTATCATTAAACAAGCCTCCATTTACAAGGCGGAAATCAGGAGCATTACAGGAAAGAGTATGGTTCCTGAGTACTTTTTACTGGACTCTGCAGCAGTGCGGACTATCAGAAACCTGAATCCAAATGCACAGATTCCAACTGAAGTTCTCTTTTTCACATTGACCTTGCTGGTTTTACTTTTTGGTTTTTTTTTTACTTTTTGGTTTTTTTGGTTTTACTTAGTTTTTTTTAAACTTTTTTTACGTTTACATTTCTGTGGAAGACAGAAGAAACTGTAAATGTGATTCATGGACAGGGTAGTCTGAGTATGGGCTTATGCCAAGTGACTTATTCAGAGACATCTGCGTAGTTCTGACTTGAGGAAAGAACTTACAAACAAAGTGTGAATGAGTGTGCAGTTTACTCAATTGATCTATGTGTGCAGTCTAATGCCGAGGTTTTTCATTTAGTATTCACTTCACAAATGAGAGATGTAAAATGTTTAAATTAAATGAAGCAGAAATTTAAAAAAATGTATTGATTCTCTCCTTTCCTTCCATCCTTCTTACTAAAAGTTTTTGGCTCTTTTACATTAGTGGCTGTGGTATATATTGGCATTTACACTAATGAAGAGCCCACGATGTTTCCCTAAATGTTCCACTACAAGTACCTTGTTAATAGCTTCCATTTATCCAGCAAAAGAAAAACTCCTGCAATTCCAACACGTTGTGCAATAAACCAAGGACACAGAAGGGGCATGAAAACAGAGTCTCTCCTTAACTGTGCCATCCTTTGTTCCAACACAGTCAAATACTTTGTTCAAGGAGATGAAACCCAGAACTGCAGGTCAAATAAGCTTGCTTAAGGATCTGTGTTTGTTCCACTCTAGTGATGGAAATAGACGAAAATGAAATTGGAGTGTGGCCCTGTGGCATGTATCACAGTGGTTAGTGGTAAATTTGTCTAGGAAAATATTGTCATGTTTTAACACAACATAATGATTCTACTTGGTGCTTGTTCTTCTTGCTGAGTGAGAGAAAAGCTTATTAGCATAAATAAGCTTTCTGTTTTATAACCTACTTTTCTATAGCATGGGATGAAAATGCTAAAACATGAACTTCATTTCATCAGGTTTATTCCATGAACAGAAAAAAATACACAACTACTGATCTTCCTCCTGTTCATATACCAGCAAGACTTCAGGACAGCAATCTCTGATGAGATTCTGAAACATCAAATCAGGAAGTGATGAGACCAAACTGAGAAAGAGCTTCATCACATCTGATGGAAGATGGAAACCAGTGAGAAAGGTAGGATAGCTCCTTTAGATTGAGTTCTTTTGCATTTGTGAAACATGAAAAACAAAATTAATTCTTACAAGAAAAACAGAATTGAATCTCACTTGGATAAGTTCCATGGACATGAAGAGGTAGTAGAACAAGCACTATACGCATGCTTAGCTTACAAAACTATTTGGCCAGCATCTGTACAGATAATCGCACTGATACATGTGGAGAAGATATTAACACAAAATAAATGTGGGGCACTTATGTTGACAGTTGCTTTCTTAACTTGTCACTGGTATTCATTCAAAAAAATGTAAACCGCAAAATCCGTGGCTAATTGTGAAGGATTTGGTCTAGGTGATCTTGGATAAGTCCAGCAAAGTAACAGCAGCAATGCCAAGGATATGATTAAGGTATGGTTAATCTCCCAGCCTGGACTCCAATGGCTGTTTCACTGAAGAGTAAAGATTATTTTCAGAATTAGTCGCAAAGAATGAGAGTAATTAATTTATCTACTTTTAACAATTAGTTTTTCTTGACTTATTATAATGGATTCTGTATTCATAATCCAATCAGCAGTTCTAAAACGGCCATTCAAAGCCTGCAAATCATAAAGATTAAAAATATACAAATACTAAGTTCATCTGATTAAAAAATCCATCGGATAGGAAATCAGTTTTATCTCAGTGAAATTGCATAGTATATAAGAAATCATAAAGATATATAAAAGTAATCGGTGCTGAAATTTAAAACATCTTTAGGGGACATTAATATTATTTGCATATATTTGTCACTAACTGGTCTGTCTGTATTACACTATGGAAGACAGTTTTCTAAAGCAGTCCAAATTCTTTAAGGTTTTCAGTGAGACTGCTGCCTTTTGAGTATTTTTTATTTTCTCTTTCAAATTGGAAATACTTAAAAATTTCAGTTTGGCTTGGATTCAGTGTTAACTTCCATGAATCTAAAAAATATAATTAAAAGGCTGTTTAGGTTGACTTTAAAGGAAGTTAAGCAAATGCTTTTTGGAGATTGTCTACTTTTTGTGGTTGTTTATTTCTGTCAAATATTAAAAAAAGGAATAAAGCAAGTGATGCAAAATGCAGTTGCTCACCATCCGCTGACGGATGCCCAGCCAGACCCTGAGCAATGGTTGCCCCCATGGCCAGCTCCCCTCCCACTTACTGCTGAGCATGAGGCCACATGGTATGGGATATCCCTTTGGCAAGTTTAGGCCAGCTGTCCTGGTTTTGTTCCCTCCCAGCTTCTTTCCCCCCCAGCCTCCTCACTGGCAGGGTAGCATAAGTTGAAAAGTCCTTGATGTAGTGTAAGCACTGCTCTGCAACAACTAAGACATCAATATGTTATCAACATTATTATTATCCTAAACCCAAAACACAGTGCCATACCAGCTACTATGAAGAAAACTAATACTATCCCAGCCAAAACTAGGATATTTTTATATGCTGGCTTTAGAATTGCTCTTCCTGCTCGTCTGGTGAACAGAATTTGATACTCTAGCCACGATGTTTGTTAGCAGCTGCAAAACCCAATGCTACTATGAGGCCTATTTTCGCTAATAAATGCCCTTATAATCTCAAAGTATTCCTTTTGAAAGCTACTGGAGAACATTTTGTTAGCAATTCAGTTAGCTTTCCTGTAATCTTATGCTGTTTTTCAGCAAGCCTTGAACCACAGCTCTCTGAAAGTGATAGATGATTTATTCTTGCTGCAAGAGGCTGCTGAAGTTGCTCATTAACAGTTATTGATGCCATAACACTTTTTGCTATAACAGACTTTCTTTTGATTATTAGAACTTCTTTTAGCTTCAGTTCTCAAGAGCTTACTCGTAGCAGCTTAATCAATATTTTGGTGTTTCTAATGGGTTTTTTTTAAAATAATTTGTCCCATTTTTCTTTATTTACTAAAATGTCTATTGCAATCAAAAGAACTGTTTCCTCTTTTTTTTTTTTTTTCTCCTGGAAAAGATTTTTTCAGTGGTTTCAGTAACTCTTTGCAGTGACTGGGAATACAAAATTCCATGTATTATGTGTTTCTTGGATACGTACTTGAAATGTTCTTAGTGCTTGTAAGTTATTATATATAGTGTCATCCAGCACACTGTGTGCATATGACAAACAGGGACTAATCCCTGTATTGATTTGGCTTTTGAATAAAAAAAGGTATTAGAATTTTTCCATTCAGTAAAATGGGAAGATGATTAGAATAATAGCTTTTTTTCTTTTAAAAAATAAATAATTAGTATACAAATAATTCAGAGGAGCTGTTAGTACTGCAAGTTATTACATTTGTTTGCTTTTCTTTGTTATAAGAAGATTTATAATGAAATGTTTTCAACTCTCTTGTGTTAGAGCTTTGTTCTCTATAATTCTTAAAATTTTTATAGCAAGACATTTCTCTTGGGTTTAAGTCATTGCAAAAAGCAATTATCAGTTCTCAAGCATGGCATTTTTTCCCCATGTTTTCTGTAATTTGTGCTACTTTTTCTATTGTAGTCTGTGCACAGTATATCTCGTGGATTCTTTTCTATTGCTTTGTGCTTCCAGAGGGGGGAGGAGGGGGTAGTTTTTGATTTTCTCTTTCTTAATGAAGAGAAAAATAGTGCTGCTTTGACTCTTTGATTTACAGTCATAAAACTGCCTGAAGTTTATGTGGTAAAAAAGGACCAAAGAACTTCTGACCTCCTGGAAAGGAGCATTTCTCCCTGAATTCACCTCCCAGCTCCTTCCAAGAATCAGTCTTTCCCCTTTAAATCTGTCAGTTCAGATTAAAATCAGACATCAAATTTTATACCAGTAAAAGAGAAATCTGATTATATACGTTGGTTGCTCCGAAAGAAATGCCTTCTGTTTATTTCCATGGAAACTACAACAGCTACAAAGAGTACAGTGACACTGTTTGATAGAGCAAATTCTCAGCTACAAAACACTATTTTTCAACATAGTTGCCACCATTAGCTCTGCATTATTGCCAGCAATGAAAAAGAGCCTGACTGCCATGCCTGTAAACATCTGCATGGCTGTCTGGAACGTGGCTTGTCTTTCACATCACTGTCACCGCTGCTGAAATGCACCACCAGCACCTCACTGTGCCCACAGCCCCTGTTTGGTCTCCGTAAACATTCAGCAAGTGTCAGTGAATGTCAGTGGGTACCATTTTTTCCATATGGAGGAATTCAGTTACACCTCTTTGCTTCCATGTCAGACACCATTGTGTCAGAGTGCCCCTCTGCTGCCATCTGTCACACGGCAACAACATGGAATGGAATATTGGTGGGAAGGTTCAACCTCTGCTGCCATACCACCAACATCCGCCGTTGATGTCATGGGCCAACATAATAAAATAGGAGGCAGTGCTTTCAGAGAGGACCTCATAGATATTGAAAAGTTGATCTACGTTTCTAAATTCCCAGCTTCATAGAACATGAGATGGCAAGGATGCACCTTTGAGAGTGTGAATGTCTATACTGCAGTCTGTCAGACTTGATGCTGAAGTTTCCTGACTACAAAACAGATTTGTGCTCCATGTTGTAATATGGTAATGATCATATGTCTACTAATACACACATGCATTGGTATCTCTGCCTTGCTGTAAGATAAATGGGCCCATATTTTCATGAACTCTTTGACAGCGAGCTCTGCTGTCTTTTTTTCCTAGTGAACTACAACTGACTTAATCTGCAAAAATGCTGTTGTGCAAGTGTGTTCATTGTAGTGCTTGAAAATGTGGGTGTTTGGCAAGGGACTGCCCAAGTTCTATAATCTTCAGGAGTTTTTTTGGGTTACCTTCATAACACTGTGTAGAGGATTCAGAGAGGAACGTGGAGCAATATTTTTTTCACCGTGTTGTGATACCAGAGGTAGATTTCCATATGAACCCTTTCAACGGTTAGGCAACTGGAATGATTTTTTAAGCATATTTCCAACTAATCCCACCTTATTCTGGGGGAAGAAGTTTGATTTCCAGCCAGCCTGATAAGAGAAGACATACAGGTGCTTTAGGAATACCTTTGTTCATAAGAGTTGCACTATGACTGTGCACTCTGTGCCAGGAGCTGAAAGTGCTTTTAATTCTACAGACAACAAAAGGCCTTTTATTAAACATACATTGGTTCCCTATCAGAAAGTGCTGATGGTCTGGGATCTGTATTTGAAATCCTAATAAGACTGAATGAATTGCTCATTATCATTCAAAATTTGAACAAGAGACCATAACTTTTTCCACTGAAACATTGGAAGGTTCTGTAAGGTACTCAGTAAAACATTTCTGCTCTAAGGTCCTCTTGGATGACATTTCCCATTGTTGTCCTGCTTTGTTATTACTTATTTTCATTTCCCCTGAAAGAAAGATTATCTTGCTTTTGAGGATGATTTTATAAATGGAATTAGTCCATTACAAAAGCAGAAGGAAGGTTGTTTTTAAAAAAGTCTTACAGGATTCAGTCTAATCCTTAAATCTCTGAAGTTGATAATAGGATGTTTCTCCCAGACTACAGTGCTGTCTGCTTGTGAGTTTCCAGAGATTCATACAAATAAATTTTGAAGCAGGTGAATATTCTCTTCAAGCTTCACGTTATCTAAACACAGATCTTCTTTAGGATTTAGCATTTGTTGTTTTCATTTGTTTATTTGTTTGCTTTTAGCAGCAGTAATGCAGAGAGGAGTTCAAAACCCAGAGCATTTCAAGGTCTGATGTATCTGTCTGACCTGTGAAAATTACCATCTTAAATAATGGCAGGACAAAGCATGTCACATACAACTTCTTAAACAAGACTGGTTGCTTATTTTGTGAATAACTCTTTTTCATATTTCCATGCATTCCTGCTAACAGGCAAACCTACTGATGCTGAGCTGTTCTGCAGATGATTTTACTTACTGGGGACTGAATTCTGTTTGTGTGTCAAGCTTGTGACGTGGCTTTGAAATTTTTGGTGTGAATGCCTTGCTTGGGTGACAACATTAGGTCTATAGCAGGGAGAAGATTAGAACAGAATTGTTCTGCGTAGTGGCCCAGGCTTTTAACTACCTGAGAAAGAAACAATCTTCTCCCTTCTGTAAAGCTGTTACAACAAGTCTTAGTATCTTTTTTTTTTTCCCCCACAACTGTCGAAATGGCACTTAGTAGGTTTATCCAACAGGAACTGGAGGTGCAGTCACTGAGCTGATCGGAAAGAACTGCTGGAAAAGTGGAAAGAACTGAAAAATCAAACAAATATTTTTTATTTTCTGATCTTTGATAGGCTGCCCAAACTAACAAAGTTGAATTCATTTGGGACAAACGAGATGCTTTTGTTTTTCTGCTTCTTTCAGCATTGTTGTGTTTTCAATGACACTCGGCTATTGCAATTGGAGTACAAAACAACTTTGCATCAAATCCCTCTGAAACCTAGATATGCCTCATGTAATTACAATGCCACCCAGAAAATGCTTGTATATCTTACATGTGTATAATTTCTTGATAAATATCCTGAATTCACACAAAAGTTTTCTTGGTTAGAGGGCAAAAATGGGGAGGTAATTTGTCTTTCCTGCACCTCTTTGGCTTTGACCACAAGAGCTCAGCCTGAAACAAAGTACTAATCCAAATGTACCTGCTTTGAAAATATTTTTAAAATGCAAATCTCAATTTTTTTTTGTATCAGTCAGCAGTATCAGACTGCTGACATGAAAACCCCTGCAAATATTTTATCCTTGTGCTCCCTGCTCTGAGGGACATACACCTGCTCACGTGAGGCACAGCCTGTCCAATATTCATGCATCCTGCAGGTTCAGTACACTGGGAATAAACCTTAAAGCAAAGCCATTTTTCTTCAAAGGTCATTAAAGCTTTCCAGAGGCCTGAAATGTTTGGTAATGTTCATGTAGTGAATTAAGCGGTGTCACATTTGTGATTAATGTCAATTAAACAGCTTGGGCTGATTTTGTATGATCTAAAGCAATCTCACTCCATATTGTCTGCTGTGGGACATTGCTGCAAATTTGGTTCTGGCTGTGGGCTCCTCTGGAGCTAAGATGATAGATTTTGGACATCATTTGCGAAGACTGGGAAGTGAATTGTTCAATATTAGTGAGGCTGTTAATGGATTCTTTGTACATTAGTCCACTTGGTGTAGAATATTTTATTCACTGCTTTACAAATAACATGAAAACACAAAAGCAAAAGTGAGCTCAGCTGGGCCAGCTTTATTTCCTTGCATATATTACCCTGCATCCTGGCTCAGTGATAGAATCATTTGCTTTCATGGAAGTGTAAGCATTTGCAGGATTAAATAAATAATAGCAATTTTAATACTATTAAGTGGAAAGCAAATAACTCCCTGAAAGCTTGATGGGTACTAAAATGTAATGGAAAAGTGCCATGCAACACATCCTACAGAGAGCTTGCACTTTGCCTGGTTATTTATATTATGGAAAGTTAATAGCAGGAATTAATAGGCTGTTTAGGGATTCTTATTAGCAGTGTAAAACAGAGCTTTGCCACTGCTGTCCTGGCTCCAGAGCTGGGATGCCCTAGCTCAGGAAGGGTTTCTTTTGAGGGTGGAGGAAGAGCTCTGAAGACCACTATCAGAGGAAGTGTGGTGACAGCTGCTTCTATGAGGAAGGAACTTCAAAAAGCATCAGTTGCCACTCCGTGCACCCGTATCGTCAGCAGTAGCAGCCCTCAAAATCCCTAAAAGCAGGTCTTTCATCATTCTCTTAGCAGCCTATTTTCATAAAGCATTTGCCTGCTCTGTCTTCTCCAAGCATGATTTGCTGAGGTCTAGTCCTACCATCAGATGTGCGCTGTCATCTTGTCAGGTACCACGCTATCTAATAAAGCATGTTGAAAGGGTTGATTACCTGCATTTAAAAAGTGATCCTGTATCAGTCTAGGACCGGAACATCACAGAAGCTATTTTGTTAGTTTTCTGAATGCACATCCCCCACCTCAAATATAAGCCAGCAGGAAAAACAGAGAGGATGTAGATTGAAATACCAACCAAAATCCCTTCTCTCCTGCCTCACCAAATCTTTTGGTTAAATCCAGCTCCCTTCCAAACTACAGTGGATCTTGGTATGGGATCCAAAGGTCAGGAGAGTGCTGGCTCTTGATGAGATTTCACTGCAGCCCAACATGTGCTTTACCCTATTTCACTCGTGTTGTCAAGGAAGAGATCAGTGGGCTACAACTTCAAAATTGATGTGCATAAATTAATAACATAAAGCTCTTCATCAGTAGAATTTAGTGTTAAGTAAGAAATTCCATCTTTTGGTTGCCGTGTTGGGCTTGGGTATTGAATATCTTTCAGTCGTACTCGGAGAGCGTAGGAACTCTTGTGTAAGTAAGTCAGGCCTTTTCTTTGGGGAAACCACATACTCAGCACTGTGTAAAAGGACAAGCTGAATGCAGTTTTGAAATCAGTCACATTCACCCTGAAATGTAAAGGCATTGGACAGTGATTGATGCAGGAAACATTTTTCACTCACCAAGGACAGAACTCACACATAAAAAAAGAATTACTCAAGAAGGTGGTACTTTGTAAATCTGATAAAATGCATATTTTCAACTGGAATTTGGGGTGTCAAGTAAGTACTTGTAAATTTATTCTGTTACGTAAGTTTTGAAAACAGACTGGAGCAGATTTTTCCTCTCTTCTCATTCTCATCATTTTTATCTCTTCATATTGCACATGAAGTCCAGACAGAGGCTATTGCTTGCAGTAGTTTTTTTGAAAATTCACCAAGAACAAAGATCTTTCAGCTGAGCTGAACCCCAGATGCCTGTTTTATAGCTATATTGATTCATTTCCCTCGTATTTTATCATTTACTCATCAAAAATTGCAACAAAAAGCATTTAGAAATAGTTTAAACCAAAGTCTTTATGGAAAAACAGCTTAAAAATTTTCAAGGCTTTTCATTAAAAGCACCTTTTCACTTTTGTGAAGCTATGAATGTCTTATTGAAACATGGCTTTATATTCCAGTATTTGCTGAAACCGAGGTCTAAGACATCATTTTTTTCACACAAGTCTATAGTCTATATTGCTTCCAACTGCTGTTGTTCCTATTCTAAATATTTCTTTTAGCAAATCCTCTTTAATTTTCATCCAGAATGTTGTATTAGTTTGTTCTTATGCTGACATGGTCCTTTAGTTTGAATAGTTTTTCTTCTTCCATGCTGCTTACTGCTCTGGGAGTATTTGTAGAAGGTCATTACATTCTCTTTCAGCCTTCATTCTGGTAAAATAAACAAGCTAAACTCTTAGTTTTCTTTCATAAGATGAAGTCTGTGTTACCATCATCCTTGTATACCCTTCCTTCACCAGCTTCAGTTTGTCCTCAGCTCTCTTGAAGAATGAACACAACTGTGTCTACATGTTCCCCATAATGTTGCACAAATGTATTGTAAATCCTGTTAATATGCCTCTCTGATTTCTGGAAATGACTCTCCAGATTCATGCTAAGGCTTAATTTGTCTTTTCTTTGAGGCAGAGATTTCACACATTGGTGACTCATAGCCATTCTGATACCCTTAAGGGCATTCTCTTACTCTGTCATATGGAAATCAAAGTATTTTAAAGTATTAAAAATTAAATTAAAGTATTTAAGTCCATCAGTTCTGATGAAAGCAAACACCTGACATTTTTTGACCACCTCAGAAAGCTTTTAGATAGCAGGCTGCTTGATTTTCTGAGAGTTTACTTACTGTTGGGCTCTACCTGTGAGGCAATTTTGCCATGCAGAGTCCAGTGAGATACGTAAGACCTCCCACCATGCATACTGAATTCAGAAGAGCAAGTCTCAGGCAGATAATAACCAGATCTCAGGATTCTAGCCCTCACCAACTTGGTCTGAGGTAAACTCAAAACAGGGACGCTGACATGTGTAGTAGGATAACCAGAGATCCAGTTATATAATGAAATGTAATAGTCTATTTGAGTTTGACTTGACTGATTATTTCTTCTTCTTCCTCTTTTTTTTTCCCACTCTCAAATATTCCCTAGAGCAAAATTCCTTTCTTAGCAATAGTAAATATTATTGTGCTTCTGGAGTAGTGAGATGTTGTTACACGAGAAAGCCTGTATGTATTTATCTTTGAGATTGTATTAAGACACTAGCAACAAATACAGCCATTTATATGTCTCTTCATGGCTCTCCTATTCTTAACTGTCAGCATTTTCTTGAAAGATATCTCCACTGTACATTGTCACCTTCACTTTTTTTTCTTAGCTAGCCATGCTTTTTATTTGAAAAACAAGAACCAAATATGTAAGAAGAAAAAACCTTACTCTTTCAACCCTTAGCCTTAATAGTCGTACTGGTAGCCATTATAACACTAATCCATCACGCACAGATTTTTTTTGTTAGCATCCCTCAGTGATGGACAATTTGTCAATTATCGTGTTATTGAATGCCAAATTCAGTGGCTCAAAACTTCCATTTTAAAACAATGCCTTATCTTATGTCCAGTCACCTTAAAATATTGGGCTTAATTCTATGGTAGATGGATGATCCCTCTTCTACTACTACTGATTTCACAAAGTGGAGTTCCTTCCTAGAAACACTCCCCAAAAGCTGTCTGTCGTGATTCTCTATCACTTGCTATTTCTCTCTCAGTGATTTCTAAATCAATTCCCTCACAAACTGATCTCACAAAGAAACCCAAACAACATGATGATTCTCAACCTACTTAAGGTTGATATGTAGTATATGGAAGCCCCATTTCATATTAAATGTACTTGCTTCCTACAGCACATTATTGTCAGCCTTCCAGAAACATTGCTCAGGAGTGAAAGAAGGTTAATTCACTTACAGGAACAGGCCATTTTTCATTTTATTGTTTAGATTCACTCATTGTTAAATTATTATCTACCAGTTAAATGTCAGGTTGCCCTCCGCTGCCTCCTCCAAGGTGCAATTTGGCATGAGTTGTTTAAGCCTCAGGGGAGGTTTAGATTGGATACTGGGAAGAATTTGTTCACAAGGAGTGTCGTCAAGCATTGGAAGTGGTCGAGAGTCCCCGCTCCTGGAGTTAAGAGAGAATGAGCATGGCACTAAGAGGCTGGATTTAGTGATGGGACTCGGTGGGTCAGACTGATGGTGAACTTGAAGGTCTTCTCCAACACAGATGGTTTTATGATTCTATGAGTGGTAATCCTCAGTGTGTGTGACAGCGTATATAAATCCAGGCATCCCTAGGGTATATCTGCTTTTCTGTGATATCACACATAGTACTTTTCTGTCCCAAACCAGCCTCAGGGTGTGAAATCAACCTGATTGATTACAGAGGTCATGGTTTGGGGATCTTCTGTTCCTTCCATAGGGCTGCATCCGTTGATTTGTAGTATGTGCATGCTGAGTTTGCAGTGTGCTGCATGAACTGGACCAGAAAGCACACATGGCAGGGAGAGCAGCATCTTTTAGGAAGGTAGTTGACCTTAGCTCTCTTTTCTACCAGTGGAAAGGCCAAGTATATTAGGTTTCACAGCTGTGTTTTCAATTGCTTATTCCAGAAAAATCGAAGGCAAACTCAGTAAGCAAATGATTTAAAACCGTATGAAATGTTCAGCAGAAGGTAAAAATAAAAGTTGTCGGACTGGCTGGGACTTCACAGCTCCTGGTGCTGCAAAATTATTTCCATGATACAATGTTGGGAGGCAAGATATATCAGTTGGTCAAGGACAAAGGTCTCTGATAATACTGTAGCACACTGCCTAGCTCTATATAGCCCTGACTTTTACTATGTAAAACTGCTAAGTTTTCTACTCTTTAACCATGGGATAATATGATGTTAGTTATCCTTTTCTTTGAGTTTAGTGTAAAGCTTTGGAAATGGATATGTTGGGAAGTGCTAAAATGAAACCAGTTTCTTCAGTCTGTAGGAAGCCCAATACAGGAATTCATTTAATTTTATACCCTTGTGTGTGCTCTGTAAACATGGTATGCTCTCTTATTACATTTCCACCTCCTTAATTGAAAAGTTCATACTGAAGTTACACGTGGGAGTTATTGGAAAGTGATGTGTTTTTTCTTCTGCTCAATAACTACAATTCCCAAGCAATTAAACTTTTTCTATTATACAGCCATAGAATCTCTGCTGAAAATTTCACAGGAACATGTTGCAGTTGTAGAAGAAATAAAACCTTTGAAAAACAGAGTATTTGTAGTAAGGTTAACCAAACACCTAAACATTAAAATTGTTTCTTGACTTTGGACAGCAAGAAGTGTTGGGAGATATTTCATACTGTACTTGATATTTTTCTGAATGCATAGAAAATGATACTTAAAGGCAGTGGCCTTGTTTAGAGCAATGGAAGCACAAGGCTTTGATGATTAATGGGCTTGGGAGTAAATCTATATATATGTCAGTTCTGCTATTTTCTGTAAATTTGTACAAAATTATTTTACATGCATTTTCAGTCCATGCATTCTAGCTTGGAAAGACATCATGAGATAAGTTGAGTGTCTTCTGCTTTGGAAACAAAATCTTGCTCTTTGGACCTCCAGTGGAGTATACCTATGTAGTCAGAGAACACAAATATAAACACTGTTCAGGTAGGTCTCTGGGTATAGGGATAAAAATAGCTTTTATGTTGGAACAGAACTACTGTTCCCAGAAGACACATAAAACTTAATTCAGAGTTCACGGAGGTTAATAAAAAGCTTTCCACAGACTTTTCTACTCTATTTCTATATAGGATACTGTACCATTCTCATTACTGCAGAACCAGTGGTCTTACAATAGTATATTTAGGCAATGCAACTATAATCTATCACATTTTCTTTTTTCATCCTCTCCTTAGGAAGGAAATTATGACTGTTGTTTTTCGAGCAGCATTTTGCGTACGTGTTGCTTTGTGTTCATATTCGAATAGGAAGCAAGGTGAAGATGTGCTTTGCAGTTGGAGAAGTTTTTGCAGGTCCTTAGCTTCTGAGAAAGTACAGTTTGAAATCTAGTCCTCAGGAAAGTTCTGTTGGCTTATAGCCCCTGAAGAAGGATTAGCTGTGCCAGAAAATTCTGCTTTTTTTTCAGGCTCTTTTCTTGGGAAGTTTCTTTGGATGTTGTGTGCTGGGCCACTGAATGCTTTGATATTTATGGCTCTTGCTGACTTGCAGTCATAGGAATGCAAAGTTATGTAGATACAGGACCACAGACTGAAAGCAGTTGGTTTTTTTTGTTCTGTTTTATTTGTTCCACTGCTCTTTTCTGCATCTAGATAATGTGCAGGATATCTGCACAGTATTTTGTTGGGCTTTTTACAGAATAATATATGTGTTCTTGTCAGGAATATCAAATTCCTTTTCCTCACTCCTGCTATTAAATGCCAAAGATAGATGGAAAAGTACCTCAAGAGAGGAACAGGGATACTAAAATGAGAGCTGTGCCTGAATAATCTGCCAATTCTCCATCCACCCTGGTTACCTTCTTTGCTATTTCCTACCTGGCACTTGCACCACACTTTTGTATCTGCCTTGTCCACACGGGTCCCACCTGACACAAGGATTCTTAGTTCCCTTCCCAGTCTGCAGTGCACAATGTAACATGGGCTTTGCTGAGGCTGCTGCTTCGCTACATGCACTGATGGTTATATGGTCTATCTCAGAGGTAGACATTCTTGGATCTCCTAGGGTAAGTATATGCTCACTTTCAGATATTCAGCAGTTAACTTCAAACCTCTGTATTGAAGATTCCTGCTTAGTTCTTTGAATACACTTCTCTTTCAAAATTTCTTAACATTTCCTAGAAAAAAAGAAAAAATACTTATTTCAAGATATGATCTGAAAGCTGATCCCCTATTGCTGTAAAATCTAGCGTCAAATCTCTGTGATGAAAGCATATTTCATACTGCAGATTCCTGTTTGTACCAGTGATGGTGCTTACAACACTGTTCCTTTTTAGTAATGGCTTTCCTGAGATTTGAGGACAAACAATCATGTCCATTTTTTTTTTCTTTTTACCCAAGACATTATGGGCTTTTCAATAGCATTTAATCACAAGGAACATATTCTTTGTCGGTGTTGGCATTTGGGATAATTTTCAATACTTTGTAGGAGTCAAAGGATAGAATTTGCCTAGAATGAGCGCAGTAGGTAATTAGCACAGAAAACTTGGCCTCATTTTTGTTGTATTTGATTAGTGATCATATTTGTTGTTTTCTTACTATGGTTTCAGAAACACTGTCAATTATCATTCATTGAATTTCTTTTGCTGGCATCTGTCTAATTCTTTGTTTTTCAAAGTCAAAGGGTGAACATGAAGTTCAGAATTTCATCACAAAAGCTGTACAATGTAGAGGAATAGACACCTAGAGAAACAAGCAGAGTTAAACAGGATTTGACAGGTTGCAGAAAAGAGAATGAACAAGATGCAAACAATGAACAGCAACTACTTATTATTTCACTGGTCACCACAACACATTAAAAACTTTCAAAGGCTGTGAAATTAATTGCATGCAGAACGGCACTGAAGGTGCTTAATATTTTGTCTCTCTGGGACAATTTGCTAGAGACATCTTTTGAACTACAAATACAAAGCAGGAAAGATGGGGCTCTCTCTGGCTGTGTCATTCTTCATTTTAATGAGGAAAAAATGTCACACTGAGCAGTGTGAATGTGAAATATTACAATATGCTTCAGTTTTATGTCAGAGCAAGTATGTTTCTTAAAAGAGCCCTAATGATTCTAAATTCTAGACCTTGTTGACAAGACATCTGCTTACTTGGCCTGTGGTTTGTGCCTCATGTATAAGCTCATTATCATATATATTAAAAGAAACCTATTAAAATATTTGCATTTTAAAATGAATGATTAAAAAAAAACCCACCCTGCCCATCTTTCAGAAACTTGTTCTTTTCGTTGTGCAAAACATTCCACTGGGGAGAGAGAAATAATACTTCAGTTATGTTCAAGGCATTTAACATTTGGGTAATTCTTATAATTACTTTTCTCTTTAATTGTTAAAGCTGGAAGGCTTATATAATATTACTTTTAAAATTCATCGTTCAATGTAAATAATCTTTTCTATACCCGCAGACCTCTCAGCTGGATGCTGACTATAACCCTAAGGGTGCTCATTCTTTTGGTCTTATTTATTATTTTCTCCTCATCAGTTTTCTATTATTCTCTTTCCTTCCTCTTCAGCTGTCTAGCTGCACATGCAATGGGTGAAATGACACTTGAAGCCTTGCTGGTTGTTTATTTAAACAAATCATATTGAGATGAAAAGAGCAGATGATTGCAAAGATGTAATAAATCCTATCTAGAAGCTCTTTGGGCTCTTGAGAGACTTCAGAAAATCTCCCACCTGGACTTGAGGCTCTGGGACCTTTGTTTTCACCCCTCCTGGTCTAGCACGCAGTGCAGGAAGTTCCTCTTGCTTTGGCTGGCAGGGTCTAGCCCATAGTTTTCTCCATGTGAGAGCAGGCTTGGGTGGGTCTGGAGCTCAGCCCTGTCTCAGCTCTGTTAAGTTCTGCTGAGCTGGCGGCCTGCAAGTTGCAGGCAGTTCTTTTGGGTCTCTTCTGGTAAAACTGGCAACCACAAGAGAAATATTAGAGTATCTCCATTGGCCGAGGGGCTGCCTGCTGTCCAGGCTGTTTTCTAGGTCTTGTTTGTTAGGAGACCTCTGCACAAAGCATGAGAGGAGTGCCACAGCATGTAATGGGGAAGTAGTCTGCTGGAAGTTTCTGCTGCTTTCCAGCACAGAGGCATCCATGTGGCTTGGATGGCACGGGACTGCTACTGCACCCACTGTGACTAGCACCCACTAGCACTGTGCTGGGACTTTTATTTCAGCAGTTTTCCCAGAAAGGAGATGCAGCAAAAACAAAACAAATTTACTTTGGAGTACCATGGGTTACTCTGAGAGGAGTTTTGCTTGGTGGCAAGGCTAGCAAGGAGCTGTTTTGGCTGCTGAAGTTCTCATGCCTAACCAGGAGACATCTTTATTACCTTCTACTCCTGTTCCACTCTCCTCTCTTAAAAGAATAATCTTTACTGTGGCAGTTTTGTAAAACATTCTTAGTACTTTCTCAGGCATTTAAACCATTTTGTTGCATATTGAAAGCAGCTATATGTGGAAAGGAAAGAGCTCCTGCTGATTCTCAAAAGCAGTATGTATAACATCACAGCTGGAAATAACATGTTCTATGAACTTGATTTATCCCCTCTGCTGTGGGGTATAAATCCTGCTTCCTCACTGCATGGCCTGCACATGCATTTTCAAGGGCCTAATCCTGCAAGGTCCTGAACAAGGTGCAGAGGAAGGATTTAATTAAAAACAAACATTGATCTGGGGATTGCTAACTCCTACACATCCTCTGCTGCCTAGCAGGAGGAAGCACTAAGTAGAATGGTACGGATCAATAAAAATATTTCCTACCCACTGGAATTATGAGGTACTTGCAGTACCTAATACAGTATTTGAAAATCAGAATTATAACCCATGCAAAGCAGAACATGATAATGCCTCACTTCACACAGTCTCTTTGTTCCATTTCATAATGGTTAGTGGACAACAAACTTTTATGACTTTCATTTTATGACGTTTTCCCTTTTGCACAATGCATTTTGTTGCCAAGTTTCACAGACTGCCAACTCCTTTGTACATGGACAGCTGCCTGGTCCCTATTTTTAGACTGTCTGAGTTATCCATGTCCTTAGCTTGCTTATTGTCCCCAGTCCCTGTGTTGTTGAGAAGGGTCATAGGTAGCTGAGGCAGAGAAAAAATTAGATATGTGCGTACCTTATATGACTGAAATACGTAGGAGTTAAATGCAGCTGGGTTGCTTGCTGTCATGCAGGACTAGAGGTAAGTGAACCGCAGGTGCAGCTGTGTTCCTAGCTGCTAGCCCAGGCTGCCATTTCAGTCTTACCTCCAGTGACATCTTTGGATGTGATGTACTCTATTGAGTATAAAAAGCCAGGGAAGCTGTATTCTGTTTCTTATCTTAGAAAATCCAGTTACTGATTTAGGTGCCCTAACATCCAGTCTGTGATGAACATCAAATATTGAACTACAAAATCCTGAGTATCTCTGTGTCCTAACTGTGTACAGTACATGCGACATGATTATTATGAAGGTAGCACACCATGATCAGAAGCCTGGGATGCTTGTTACGGCATAAACCCACAGCAAGATGTCCCCATCCTGCAATTTGAAACAGCTAAGATGTGTGAGAGGTGGGAAGTGTTGTTTGAACAATGGGGAAGCTGAAGCATGCTCATTAAATATTTCACCCAGCATCACACAAGCGGTCGGTGATGGGTTTGAAAAACACTTCTGCCTTTGGTCTTTTGCCTGTAATTTAGCAGCAAGGCTTCTGTCCTGTATGTGAACCTAGTAGATATATAGCCCAGTGACAGTTACTGATTAACAGAAAAAGCTGTTATGCTTTATAAAGCGTTGGAGTATTTTATTTTTTTTCATGTCTGTTGTGGTGTCCTTCCCTCTCAGCATGAGAGAGAAAGAGAAAGAGATCCTCTAGATAGCGGTGTCCTTATTAGCTATGAGTTCAGCCAAGCATGTTCTGTCACTATGCTATGGTTATCTGCAGGACAGGAATAGAAAATGAGTGTCTAATCTTTAAAAAGGGCTTAGGAAGATTACTTCAACCTTTACCCTGCCCCAGCTGAGCTCTGCTGAAGTCCTAAAATGGTCTAAATAACTTTTGTTTCAAAGATGGACATTAGTGCTCCATGCTGGAATCATGCAAAAGGAGGCAGCAGCAACTAGCTGAGGAGAGAGATTTCCACATAAAAACAAAACTGAGGAGTGTTACCTTTTCAACTTTCTTTTTGTTTTAAAAAAAGTGGAGCTGTGCATGTTGGAATAAGCCAGCAATGGGGAGTGAGGGTTGGACGAGAAGGGGAGGACTTTTCCTTGTACGTTAGCAAGAAATGCTAACTCCTAAATCTCTGTATTGAATTATTTCCCTGTGTCATTGTGAAGACTTGGCCTTTCAATGAATTACTTGGATCTTCTTTTTACTAAAACTTTTAGGAAAGAGTAAATAAATCTTCAGTAGTCTCCGAGGATTCCATCTGGAGCAGCAACAGGCTGGAACATGTTGAGTCGCGGCATCCCACGACCACTAGAGAGACCCTTGTTCCTTCAGGAGTGTCTTGAAAACGTGACCTGAGTTTAGGGTGGAAGAGGATGAGATTTTATAACCTTGCGATACTGGCTTACACATATTTACTGTCACCATATGTAAAAGACAGAAGTTGTCTGATGGGAAAGAGAAGATGTAAAAGGCTGTTTCCCAGAAGAGAGTGCTTTCCTTTCGTCTTGTGGGAAGAGAGTGGGCAATGCTATGCAGTTGGAGGGTTTTTTCTTTAACCTCAATTTCTACTAGAAAAATGGTATTTTATGACCATATTTATTTGGTTGAAACTCATTATTAATTTACCTTTGCATTTCCCTTCAATCTGAACTGTATTGTCATACAGAGCAGCTGCCTCATCCAGGTCACACGTTGTGCCCTTGCAGAGCCTTCACCAGGTAGGTGGAAGGGAGACTGCAGGACCTGGGTTCCTCCCTTGCTTGCACACCTCTCTTGTCAGATAGGCAGGGCAATAAGGGTGAGAAGCTGGCTTCTCATGAACCAAAATAAGATTTAAGGAGCAGCCTGTGCTGCGCTGGCTGACTGTAGTATTTCAGGTTGCTTCAGTGAGATTCATCTCAGCTGAACACTAAGTGCCTCCGGCTGCTCCGCTTCATTGGGTATCTACGCACACTGTTAGATCTAACTGCAGTAGAAACTTGATTTGGTTTCCTGCACACACTTCTGGATTCAAAGTGGTGTCTTTCCTCCTTCCTGAATAAAGGGAGAGTAATGGAAATAACTGTGAGTTACCAGGTACACAGAGGAGACTGGGAATAGCATCAGCAGTTCTCCTGTCACACTGCTGCCCTAGGATGGAGACACTGGGGAGAGCCTGCCAGCACTCAGGGGGTCTGAGGGCTCCGTGCCACCATGAGAGTCAAAGGCTCTTGGTACTTGATGGGAAGTGTTCATGGCATTAATCTCTAGGGCAGCGTGTGAATTAGAAAAGCTATCATGCGCTCCTCTCCTTGCTGTTAATTACCTTGCCATTGAATGAAGCAAAACAACAGCAAAAAATGGCCTTAGGAAATATTTAGAGAAACTGGAACACAAGGTTAAAAGTTTCTAATCTGCATTATGGTTGATTGTCTCAGTTGTGCTTGGATTTGGGAGTGGGACAGGCAGAGGTTTCTTTTTGAATATAGCATTTGAAAACTCTGAAAATTTTCGGAGTTGCTCTTCTACTTGCAAACTCCCAGCCCCTCCCTGTCTGCACTGCAGCCCCTCTCCCTGATGTTGACACAACATTGCAGCAGTCTCTTGCTGAAGTGATCTTTAGTGATGCAGGACCATGTATTGTCCTTCTCTATGTTTTGTTGATAATAAGCGTATGTTATAGCTGCTTTTTTCTTTATTATCTGAAAATTTAAATTATTCACAACCAATTTCACTCTAAAGAGCTCTCGTACATTTAAGAAATAGAACATGATTAAATGAAAGTGAAGTCTTGTTTCTAATCTGTACAAGAGTTTGTGCTTCTGTTCCTAAGAGATGTCTTTGACTTACTGTGAGAAGGTGACCTTGTACCTTCTGATGCACGCCGTTACTGGACAGCCACTCTTTCAGCTCAGTAATTATAGTGTACAAATAGCATGCTATGACAATATTCTTTCATAAGAATTTTTTTGATTCTTGTGGCTTACCTGTTTCTGAAGAAGTTTTTACACCTGTTGACAAGAACTTCAGTAACTAGTCCTCCCCATTACACTGAGCTTCTCCAGAGTCCTTGTAGATTTTCAGAAATAACTCCAAAATACATTAGAAATAAGCATGCAAAGAGCTGGCATTTTGGTTTTGAAAATATCTCATGTAAAGTTGGAAAGCGTCTACAGAGTAATACAAGGCAGCAGCTTGCTGCTCAGAACTTCCTGTCCATTCACAATGCAAAATGTCACCTTTTCTCATTCCCTTCTTCCATCAGCAGTGCTGCTTTTAGCTAATACACTTCAGAGCCTGGTGATTAAAAGGCCTTTGCTGTGAGCAGTATGAAGCCACTGCCAGCTAGCAAGTTATCTCATGAACGTTAGCAACGATCATCTCTATATAAATGTGCACATTTTGTTAACCGATGTCATTTATTTCAGTGCATTTATTGCTACAAAACATCAAAGATGGTTTAATTAAGATCTTAAATTTTTTATACTGCAAAGTAGAAATATTTATGAAAGAGCTCATCCGAGGCAGAATATTAAAACAAAACAGGTGTTTTAGCAGAAACACAAATAAAATGTCTATCAGTAAACATTAAAAAAATCAATTATTAATCGTGGTTCTTTTCATTCCTATTGAATTGCTTTCCAAAGATTTTGTGTCAAGCCAAGTATATGGCTCTGCATTATTCTTTTATCCTGCCCTCTGGCCTTCCTATTTCTGTCCTGGGGTGCAGCTGAATAGATTATTTGCATCTTCAAAAAAGTTCTTGGGACTGAACTAAGACAAAGGTTGTAAACTAACAGGGCCAAGCGTCTGAACTTTTTCCAAAGTGCTCTGTTGGAAGAGATGACTTTGCCGTTCACTCTTAACGTTCATATTTCATCACTGTTGAAGACACCAAACCCAAGAACTTTATTATGAACTCTTTGGGAGCCTGTAAAATGATGTGATGTTTTCTTGCTTCAGCTCACATTTCCATTGCTAGAAAGAAATCAGATGAGTTTGCCTACCTGATGAACCTTAGGTTTCTTGCCCAGCCTGGTTAGGAGATATTTGTGAGACTGGAGAAAAACGTGGGGATACAGTGTCAGCCCTTGGTGAGACAGACTCTGCTTGGTGCTTCATCACTGCATTTTTTTCCCTGTCCCTTTCTTGTGTTCTTTCTTTCTTTATTAATTTATTTATTTTCCCCTGTGGTTGTGGCAGATCCTCTGATTAATTCTCAGCACTAACTTTATTTTTCTTTCAGCATCTAAAAATTTCTGGGCTTTTGACTTACTGCAGCCTGTAGGCAGCCTCCAACTTTCCTTTCTATTGATATTGTCACCATCCCACTTGCCTGAAACACTGGGTTCATACTGCAGCACACTATAAATTGCAAATTATTTATAGTTTGCTCACAAATACTAAGAAAATGTTGCTGTTGGCTCCACTGAAGGAATGACTGGGTCAACAAGATTCTTGTTAGAAAACCTCTGCTGTATTTTGGAGAGAAAAATTGCGTTCAGTTGTTTTCTAGATTTCTAATTTTCTCCAGAAATTTGTGGCCAGAGCCTACCTCTGAACTTAGTGTTGAGCAGAGTGCCACCAGCTCTGTTGCAGTTGGTTGATTCACAGCAGGTGGCAATAAGGAACGATGTAATCATGGTAATTAGCAGGAGGGAGGGAGGTGTTCTCCCTTCTGTAGCTCTGAGAACGTATTCCAGAGAAGTCCAAGTTGTCATTGCTGGTTGAGAGTGTGATTGGATGACAAGATCCACATGAGATGTTGCTAGAACTGAGAGAGGTCAGGCACGGGTGGGGGATGGAGAGCCAGGTGTTCCCAATCACCTATAAAGAGCTTTTGAGTGCTGAAGGAGGCACCTGTGTTGTAGGGAGAAGTTTTTGTTCTGATGGTGCATTGAGTTGAGATGTTTGTACCTGCTCCATGTGGAAAAGCCTTTCTTTGTGTGCAAACCTGTTCTGTCTTAGTAAGGATCTAAATGTCTGCTCTGCAAGAAGTGAGGGTACAACAGGAGACAGCTTCCTTGGAAGGGAGTGACAAGTGTGTTCACCTGTGATGCTTTTCCACACCTCTTTGGATTAGAGGGAGCGAAGTTGTGCTGATGTTTGAAGTGGTTGGTCTGCTAAAGGTGAGTGACTTGCTAGTGCTGTTTTGATGACCTCCTTCACCCTATAAAGAGGAAGTTGCTGATGATGGCTGATAGTTTGGTGCAATTAGGAACTGAGGCTGAATGTCTGAGAAAGAGGAGGCTGTTCACTTGGGTACCTGCTCACGGAGTGGAGCCTCCTCTGAGGGTAGCCTGGGACTTGTTCTGTGGCTGCTCTTTGACTTCTGCCCTTTGTATAAAGCTAAAAACACAAAATGAAATACTTATCTCAGGACTTGGATTCCTGCCAGATCTTTTCTGAAGTAGTGAGGCTGTGCAGATAAACTAATCTTTACTGTATTTTCATACTGATGGCAGTGAAAATTTAGTATGCCAGGTAAATATCTTCTGTTTTGTCAATCTATCATCCAGTTCTCCTGTAATTGGCTGCCAAGTGACTCTGTTTTCTCACTCCAAACTCCTAATGGAGCTATTCACGTTTTTCCAGCAACTATTGTTCAGCTCAGTGGGTGAACTTGGCTGGCAAAACTCCTGTTGGTTGCAGTGGAGGCCACATTCCACATACACTGTTTCTCTGTTAATGAGTGAATTTATGATTTTTCCCTTTTCCAGTCCTCTCAAACAATTGAAGGAATTGCAGTGGGTGCTTCTTGGGCTGCTTCCTGCTTAAGAGAGTGAGGGAAGGAATTAAACTCATTAAACCATATTTATTCTTTGTGATGTAAATTTGATGACTTAATTCTAGGTACAAAATGGCAAGTGAGGTTGTCTGCCAGCATTGTTGATATTGCAGTACATGAAAATGAGTGCCTCAAACATAGAGGGTTCCAGTAACTTGAGCTGTGAATGACCTTATTGGAACTCCTTGATCAAAGACTCAAAGCTGTGCACCCAGTGCTGGTTGTGGTAGCAGTCCTGTCTTCATCTGAAGTTGGCAAAGAAGTTGGACTATTGATTAAGATTCTTGCTGTCTTTGGAGCAGCAGAACTTATTAAATTGTGTCTACAGGGATGTGCTTGCATGAATGCTGTGGAATTTTTTTCTTTTGCTAAACTATTCTTTACTTTCAAGTTATAGAAATACTAATCTTTCTCCTGTTTTAGTGCACGAAATCTGTGCTTGCTGGAAGCTGCAAAGAGTGAGTGGCATGATTCAAAACATGGCACAGCTTTGTTATGATGGGAGGAGGAGAAAAATAGCCTTTGTCAGAGCAGCCACTACTTGGGTAGAAATAAAATGCTGCGTGGCTTCACCTGAAGTGTTCCCTCTAGCTGCTTCTCAGCTATTCATTTCATCCATCTACTTTAAGTCAGCCAGTAAACTAACGTGCGAAAGTCATGCGCTAGTTCAGAATCATTTATCCTGTGAATAACATGCTCAAAAGTCCCTCAGGATGGCATTAACCTTTATATTGATTCAAGTGAGGAGCCTCGCGTGATTTCTCTGGCTGTTGTATGCTAGGTGTGAAGGGAGTGCAATGGAACATTATTCATCTTGTAGCAGAGTAATTAAGCAATGTTTTGGTAAGAGCAACATAGCAAAGATGCTTGCTGATACAATAGATAGTAGTGTTATAATTGCAAAATATTGTTCTGACTTTTTTTCATCTTGCCTCTCCTTAAAGCTTGGAGATTACCATACTTGCACTAAAGAGTATTCCTGCTTCTTTCTCATCTCCCTAGTCAGCTGCTGACTTATGTGCAGCTGTATTTTTAACTGCCCATCAGCACTGGCTTTACTGGCCAGAAAGTATTCTTTCTTGTCTGTAACATTTTGGTTCATGTCTTGACAAAGAAAGGAAAGTCCGTTGTGCAGTACAAACTATTGTAGTCACCTGAAGATGAGTAACAGAATAATAATGTTAGGCTGATGCTGCAGGACGAGGTGTCTGCTAGGGTGAGTGGGAATAGCGTGCTGCAATCAAAGGGTCATCAGCAGGTGTCTTTACTGCTCTTTCACATCCTTGTTTTTACTGCAGAGGACTTTACTAGTTCCTTGAATTTATGGAATACTATATTTAGGAATTTCTTTTTCCACTGAAAAAAGTTCGCTATAGCAACATTGCATGGGGTGAAAGTAAACTCTGTGTGGGGTTTCCTCCCACACCTGCATTTGCACAGTGCATCTCAAGAGCAGAGGTGTGCCCTGGTAACAGAAGTGACTGCTTCCCATCCTTTAACACAGCAGGTCAGAGATGTGCTGCAGGATGTACTGCTTCTAACAGGAGATACAGCAGAATCTAATTAGCTAGGAATTATCTTATGCATAAATTAGCCACAGCAATAGATTTACTACTGCTACTTCTACGTATGGTGTCAGCGAGATCTCTGCAAAAGGCTGTCCTGAATTGACTGGTCTCATTTCAGAGAGTTGGTGTTAAGGGAGTTTCCATTCAAGCCCCTTGTTTCTGAGGGTGGAATATGGCCCCATGCCGGATTGTAGTAGGTGAGCAACTGTAACTTCCTAGAAATCTGTTCCCTTCTTTCCATGAGCTGTGATTTTTTTTTTTTTTTCTTTTCAGTCCCTAATGGGCTGCCTGTGTTCTGTAAAAACTGAAGAATGTTCATAGCCCTGGGAATATTTCAGTGTTGTTAGAAGAGTGTGTTCATCATCATACTACGTTGATTTCTTAATGGTGGGGGAAAAAAACAAAACAAGAACAACACTACCAAACCCTCACTATTGTGTGTGATTTACAGTGTCAGAGGAGCTAATTAAAAATACTAGGGAGGGAACTGCCCAGAAGAACAAAATTGAAATTGAATTCAAATGAAAATTTCACTTTGGACTTCCTTCTGCTTTCCTAAGTTTTGGGGAGCATTGTAAGATGAAACTTATTCTATAATATGCCTGAACTAGAACAATGAATACAAAATTGTCTGTGTGTGTGCTTAGTGCAGAACTTTTGTGGCTTGTTTATCTGAATACTTGCAACCTTTAAATGTGGGTCTTAAACTACTCGAATATTTTTTTTGAAATCACGTACTTTAAAAATGCAACTTCACAGTAGTTTTTGTTTTATGAGTAGTCTAAATGTTGTCTTTGGGAAAACTTGCTATTCCTATATCATTAACAACTGCTCTTCTTGATGTTGCTTGTTGCAATTCCTGCATAATTTCAGAGTTCATCATTTTAAATTTCTCGTGTTCCTTTGTCTATAGTGCAAACAAGTGGTTCTACCCTCTTACACTTCTGAAAGTCTATTTTAGATGCTATGAGCAGAGAAAACTAAATCTAACAATGTTAGTAAAACAAACTGAGAAGCTTCCAGGCACGTAGACAGTGTACCACAGGTTATAAATATCTGCCTGAGACTTAACTCAGAAGAGAGAATGGTATGGACTCCTTTTCAGCTCAGCAATAAAATTATTGTGGCCAGTGGTAAATGATCCAGCTGGCATTGATTGACTCTAGATGAAACTTGCATTCAGGGTTTTTGTTGCAGTTTATGCAAGCTGTCCAAATATTTACACCACATCCCTATGGAAAACAGTAGATGATGTATGTGCAGTTGGGTTCTGTTGAGTTTGTTGCTACAACGAATACACGTACTGGCTTAAAGAGGAGAAAAACAGTTAATGGTTGGTGTTTAAAAACGTACGATTTAATAGGGATAGCCTGAGTTGTGTGTTTTTGTTTTGTTTTTGGTTTTGTTTGTTTGTTCTCATATATATAATCAGTATGGAGCAAGGCAATAAAGGGCTTGAAGTTTGGTGCCAATTCTTTCTCCACTGTTCTAATTCTTGAGTCCTTTTCAAAGAATCAGTGGCAGTGTCCATTAACCTCTTTGCCCCAAAGCCCTCTATCTAGCAGGTGGTTCCCACACACCCTTGGTGCTTTGCTGGCTTTCTGTACATCTACAGCCCTTCTCCCATGCAGTCCTTGTTCTCCACTGCCTTTGTAATCCCTCCAAGGAGCCCAGCTTCTTGTCCAAAGGCCACCCCAACTAAGGCTTGAAGCATGCTGCATGGAGAGAGGAGGGGATGAGAAAGGAGGTAGCAGTGAGGCAGCAGCCTATCAGCTCTTGTCCCATGAGCATGCCACAGTCTGGGGTAAGCCTTCCTCCCATTGCCACTTGACTTGGAGTTCTTGTCACCCAGGAAAGGATGTGGGGAGGGGTGTGAGAAAGCCAGATGGGGTTTTCTGGGTGCTCCTTGTGCTTCTGCGCTTCTTGCATGAGGAGAGGGAGCAGCACTGCTTGTCCTCGCTGCCTTGCAAGAGAGCCAGTGCTGTAGCACAGGTCTGTTTTCTTATAAAGTCAAACATAGAAAATAACATTTTTTCACTCATTTGGTTGGTGTCTGAATGCAACCTGTAGACTCCTGAGGAACGTAGGTAATATAGTGTGGTGTTGCTTCTGTGGGTAACGTAATGCTAAAATGCCTGCTGTGCTCTGAGTCGAAACCCGGTGCTTCCCCTTCAAATGCAAGGAGAAGGTAATGGTGTTTAACCTACCAATTTACGCATCCTCCACGTACCCAGAACATCAGGCTCTCTTGTGTAAGATACGGTTGCAAGGGAGATGGGGAGCAAACAAAAAACCACGCACTGCCAGTGTTGCTTGTAAGTGCTAGTAAGATCTGCTCTTGTGCTGGTGCCCCAACCAACTTCTGGGTTACAGTGTACATTGAACTCTATAGTTTTCTCTTGCATCCTTTGCACCTGCCTGAGCTCAGTCAAACCAGCACCATCTAGTGCTGCTTGTGCTTGGAGCTGCCAAGAAGTACCTGAAGCATTCATGCTTACTGGCTTAGAGATTGCCACTTTCTTGGTGGCATTGGCCTAGTGTGAATGCTAGGGAATGTCTTCCTAGCACACCATGGGTAGCTGGCTCTGACCCTTCTCTGAGCCGATGAGAAGCCAAGGGAATGAGTTGAATGTGTAGATTAATGTCCTTAAGGAGAAATGATGTAGTGTCAAGTGCAGCTTGGGGCATGGCTGAGCACACTCGTGCAGAGGGAGCTCACTTGTCTGGAGTAGGTGACATGGATGCATTGTTAGAAATCATGGTGTAGTGTTTGCACATCAGAAGCGTTAGCTGAGTCACTTAAATGGCTTTTGGCATAATGTCATACTGACCCATCTCCATACCACTGTGTGGCAGTCTGCAAAACCAGTCCAGATTCTGACTGGTTAGCAATAGTCTTCGAGGAACTTGCAGGCTGTCTGCTGAGGGCTAAGATGTGATAAGTCCTCATGAGAAGTCCTAGTGATAAGATGTATGTGAGGATGGCATGCTTACTCACTGGAATACCTAGTTGAAGTGATTCTTTTACTGGTAATAGGAGATGGTACTCTCTAACATCCAGTGTGTGGATGGCTCTGGGAGAAACCTTTTCCTGTCATGTGGGATGGAGTGAGTTCTGTTCCTTAGCTGATAAAGCCACGATGGTTCTTCACCAAGCGCTGCTGTGCAGCCTGTGGAGAGGTGGCAGAATTCCATGTTCATGGATGGCCACCTCCTGTCAGTTACAGCTGTTACCATTACACTTTCTTCTTTCCCCAGATCTATAAAAACACAAAGCTGAATACTTTCCTGAAGTGTTTTTGTTAGTTTTCAAAAGTGTGGATAAGATAGTACTTCACAAGCTAAGATTCTTTTCAGCAGCCTTGAAGTCCTCAGCAGTGTTCAGAATGCAAATTAATTGAGGTCCTGTGGATAGAACACCACGTGATTGTGCAATTAAAACCATGCATATGTACAATGGGGCCAAACTGAAGTTGCATGGGCAGTTCTAATTCTGGCAATTCTTAATTTTGGAGTGCTTGGCTTAGCAATAAAGTGCTGTTTTATTGTAGTTCTTGGATGTAATTGAAAATATAGTGGGAGATGAGCAAGTGAAGTAGGAAACAACGCCAAAGATAATTACAAGCAGATCTTCATTTCAAGCAGAGAAGTTAATCTTCGTTTAGGCTCTTGGGTCTGTTTTAACAGGGTAATTAGCCATAGACCCTGTGGCTTTTGACTCCCAGTCCCAGCTTAAACCTCTGCATCCTGATAAATGAGGACACGCAGTTCTGCGACTGGGAGAAGCTGTCAGAGGCACATGCATTATGCATGTTTGAACCGTGGGGACCACGGGCTGAGCTCAGCTGGACTCTGCTTGCTTCAGCAAGGACATGCGTCCAACTGGTGCCAGTGAAGCGAAGAACCGCTGAAGCAATTGTATTCATGTGAGCGGATGAACCGTATGGGTCCTCATTCTTTCCTTTTCCCTTACATTGTTTTGTTTGCAAAAGTGTGCAATCATAGCTGAATTCAGCCTGTCAGAGCTGTAAAACCAATTAATTTGATTTCTCCTTTACCTTTCTTCACGCTTTGTTTATGGGTCATCATGTTGAGCCCTTCTGTTTCCTTTGCTCTCATTACACAGGCATTGCCAGGTGTGAGTGCTGTTTGAAAGTCCTTTCATGATGTATCTGGTGCAAACGATTATTTCTGTCTCCCCGTTGCTCAAAAGCAGGTCCTGTCTTTGAGGAGCAAGCCCTTCATGTTTTCTTGTTCCCTTCCATTGCCTTCTAAGGCTCAAATACCCTTTCAGTAGTCTCCTTCGGAAGACATTTGAAGGGAGATGGGTCTCTGGCCACCGTTACTGCTGTAGAAAGGAAGCTTAGGGATTGCTGTAGCAGGAGTGGGTTCTCATCTCTGACAATAGTTTGCTGACCCATTTCTGATAATCAAATCCAGCCCTTTTAAAAGCTGAATGGGCCTGACAATGGGAGATTTAAGTATGGTGGTCCTGGGCTGAATTGTATGATTAGTGGGCCAGATAGCTGCAGTCTGTGCTGCCAAACCCTGCTGCATTGCTCTGAAAATCTGTCCAACTGTTGTCTTTTTTTTTTCTAAGCACTTGCAATAAGAATTAAAAAAAAAAAAAAAGCACTGTGGATAACCTTTGACATGTATTATCTGTTTCTCCCAGCAAATGTAAAGGGAGACTTCTGCCAAATTAGAAAGATAAACAGTGAGTCCAAGGCCTGAAAATTTAAAGGGCAATCTAATAGGGTAGATAAAACAAATACGGCTCTCTGCTTCTCATTGAAGTTAACATTTTTCAGGTTTACAGAGTCCTGAGTATTTAAAACTGGCTGATCCTTTTTGTAAAACTGTTGACATGAGCATGCAGTGTAGGGCTTACCGTTAACGTCAGTAGGAACAGGCTCAAATGCTGTCACTGCTCCGTTTTTGCCCTGTTCCTTAGGGGGTCAAAAAGTCAAGCTTAAAAGCCTCCCAGTGAGGCTATTCAACCGAAAACCAGAGAAACTGATAGTTCTATGGGAAGATTATTCCCTTTGGCCAAATGTGTGTGTATTGAGTAATCTACAGTTCAGCCTTATTCGGTTTTCTGTTCTGTTCTTTTTTTTTTTTTTTGGTCTGTGTTTGTTTTTTAATAACATACTTGCAGAAAACTTGCTGGACTGTTTGTTAACACTTACCCTTTTTCACTGCACTGAAAAAGTGATCAGCGAAAGTGCGGAACCCCAAGCACCATCTTCCCCATTTCATTTATGGGGAAATTCCTACCTTTCTCTTTCTTAGACACATCAGATGTTTTGTTCTGTAGGTAGCACACTTCAGTCTGTTTTTTTCCTAGAGAAGCTGTATTATGCAGCTCTACCTCTCACTGTAAGACTGCAGCAATGCCAACTGATGGATACAGTCTGAAGCTGAAGGAACATGAAGCCACTTGGTTTATCTTGTGTGTGTATCTGTGCACTATAAATGGAGGGGGAAGGATTAAAACTTCACGTGATTTGGAGGTAGCTAAATGTACTAAATATTGCATGACTGTCCTGGCCATCAATAATTCAGAAAAAACCTTTGAGTCTAAAATGACAAAAATCTCACTTGGACAGCTGTAGCTGCAGGCAGAACAGAAAGGATTTGAGCCAATTGTGGGCTTGGTGCTTTGTGGACTATAAAGGTTGAAGAACACCTGAGGTCCCTGCATTCATTAAAACAGAAAAGAGCAGAACAAAGCAGAGTATTGTTGCAGAAAAGGCAAAGTATGTTTTTACATTCACTACAATTACTCTGATAGATGTAAGGGTGCTCAATTTCTGCTGCAGCGCAGATCATGCTACCCTGAAATGCTGGATTAATTTAGGAATGTATCAAACATAATTTTATCTCGTTTGTGTAATGAGATCACTTAGCCCCGGCTCTCTTTTAATCACGGGATTTGATGCAGGGACAGGAAGACAGAACATGGATTTCTGTCACCTGGAGGATGCAGGTATTGATCCATGCAGACAGTGCTGGCAAGAGGTGGGGAGGAGGAGAGCTGTGGCATTCCTCCAGCTCTGTGGGATGGCTTTGGTGTGTGGTGCATAGAAGTGCTGGGCTGTGCTCTCCTTGGTTTTCCCAAACCTTGCCTAGAGGATGTCTTTGTTAGAGCAATGACATTTCAAACCTTTGTGGACCTCAACAGTGGTTTGATCATCCCCTCTTCAAACGTTTCAGACCTTTGTCACGGAGACTTCAGACCTAGTAGGATACTGAAAGTTGAGTGTTTTCTTCCAGTGACAGCTTGAGAAACCACCAGGAAAAACTGAAATCCCAAACTAATTCAGTGGAGGGCAGCAGGAAAGCTTTCTGGTCATGCTAGATGGACGGCTTCAAAAGATTTGTTTCTTTTTTTTTAATCTTTATTTCTTTTCTTAATAATTATTTCTAATTTTATGCTAACATCAAAGTGAAGTGTTGTTTTGAGTGAGAAAACATGACTCCAATATTATGGCAATAGTCAATGACTTGAATCTATTTCTCTGAATGGGATGTGTGTCAAGTGACCCCTTCTCTAGATTTGATAGTTTTTGGCATAAAGTGCAGTTGTCCTGCATCTCCTCAAATTCAGTAGAGACTTTCTTCAATTCTCGTGCTATTAGGAGGATACATTCTTGAGATCTCAATTTTCTTGAGGAAAAAATAGCAGAAGACAGTTTAAGTCAAGGTGTAAAGGAACAATTTTACTAGTCAGTAAAAATGCCTGTGGATGTATGGAAGTGTATAAAATCACTTCTTTGCTTTTTACCTGCTACTATTTGGGCGCTCACGTGTTATGAATGTAGTGCAGTGTTCATAGAAATGAATAGATATCTTTCCAAAAGATTTTGCTTGTTGTCCTTTCTCTTATTATGCATTGATGTCAGAAATGCTTAGCTGATTTCTGGCGAGTTTAGCGCACTCTGATCCCCTACCAAAGGAAGAACAGGGGCTGTTGCTTTTGTTCTCAGAGCAGTGCATCCTGCACAGTTCTTCTGCCCCTGCTTACTTGGTAATATCACTGCTGGAACCAGAATGAATCCTAGGAGAAAGAAATAACTACTCTACCTGGACAGGACAGGGATGTTATTAGTCAAGGAGCAGTAGTATTTTTTTTGCTAAGAGCCTGAACAGATTTCAGTTCTTATTGGCTCAGAGGTGACTTTTGACACAGAAGCCCAACTACCTTCTGAAACTTGGCTATTGACAGGTGCAAGTTTAACTTTCACCTGAGGTGGATTCATGAGTTGGCCCTAAAAATCCTCAGGCTTCAAATTCAAAGCAGATTGAAAGGAATCTCTCACCTCTAGTTGGCAGATCTGGTCTTCATAGTTACAAGATGGTTCTCACAGTATTTCTGAGTGAGGTGAGAAGATCATAAAAGCCTCCTCATGAAATTTTCAGCACAAGTTTATGCTGCTACACAGTCTGGAGCAAAAATGTTTCTTTTTGAGTTCTTATCTGAACTTCACTGACACAAAGGTTTTTTACTGACTACTAACCTGCAAAACTCCAATGTATATGTGAGCAATTCTATTAAATTTAAACATCAATGAAATTACTCAGGTGAATAACCATAAAAGATCAGTCCCTTTTAAGTGTGCAGATAAAAATTCTGGTCGTTTCTCAGAGCTCAGTTTGAATTCAGTGATGCTTCTGAGAGCAGAGGATCAAATCTTGGTTGGACATGATTGACATTTTGATACTGTGCATTTTCTGACTTCTTCTTGTAACTTCATACAAAACTGTAGAAATAATAGGATCAGGTATCAGGTGAGCAGGGCATAGTCCTGAGACCCAAGTCTTCCTTTCACTTCAGCCTGGGAGTGGGTCCAAATTTTTCTCCTTTTTCTAGGACCTGGCCCAAGTCCCATGAAGCCTTTTGCTCTTTAAAGATTTAAGGAAGATTCAGACCAAACCTTTAGTAACAAGGCATCTTTGTGGAAATGTCAGAATTTTGTCAGGGTGTCATCCAGTGTACCCTGAAGACAGCTACTGCCTGTGACGCTGGCCCTTGAGCCATTTTATCAGGTTAAAATAATATGTTTAAAACTCAAATTGTCAAAACTGCCTCTTTAATATACCTTATATTAAGGCCTTTACTGCTGCTGACATTCTGCTAGCTTTAAAGTAAATCTATGGTATGTGGGTAGTTAATGCAAATAGCTAGTTTAATATGAAACATTTTCCTTTAAGCAACGTGGCTGAGGATATAAGTAGTATATTTCCTGTAATGTATTGTAGCTGCATTATACATTTCACTTACATTTTTGTATAATTATAGGTACCAATTATTCACATTTGGTCTTATGAAACCCTGAAAAGTTATGTCTCATGAGTCAGCATGTAATTTCCTTCTGCACAAATTGCAGAATTATGCATTGAAGCTAAGTACATTGAATAATGGTAATTTACGATTGAATTCCTATGGATTTACATATTACAACCACATTAATGCCAAAGGAATCCACAATGTTGTCAAATAGGTTAATAACGGCTGCTGTTAGTGCAGAGAATACCAGTGGAATTAGTGATGATTAACCACTTACTTTAAATGTATGCAAAATTATGCAGTTAACTTGAAATTATGGAAAATATAAAAACATCATGGAAAGTAAAGGCTGGAAAGTGAATTGAATGTCTCTGTTATGAAGGGTTACCCATACACATCTCCAGGCTTTCCCTAGGGAGCTCTGTTTGTATGTGAAAGCTACTGGAATTTGATATTCTTGAAACTAGGATTTTTTCAGGCTTTCCAAGGCCCCTGTCAGCTAGCACTGTGGTTCAGGTGCTGCTCCATTTGTCTGTCTCCTGCCTTTCTCACATCATGTGATACCAGGCTGACAGAAGTCTGTACCTACTCCTTTGTACCATTTTAAATCTCTCATTATCGGTTTTTCACTGCTAACACCACTGTTCAATGTCACTGAGAGTCTCTCATGGGACTTCACGAACTGGTTCATATGTAACCATGCCAATACTGTTCACAAATATCATTTGTCCAAGGGAAGCTTGAGAGACAAGCAACCAAAGTAGAAATTGAAAAATGGATATTAGTTGGAGTTTAAACCCTAAGTCTATACACAACACACTTCTTGCACTGTGGTGTCAACTCGGGACCTTTCAGTGCAGGCTTTCAGCGGCCTCTTCCCCTGTGTGCCCTCAGTGTGGACAGGCACAGTCATGTCCGCTACGCTCTGGTGCAAGGCCGTCAGCCTCTGATCTGAGCAGAAGTGCCTGGAGCCTGAGCTCCACCATTAATCCAGTGAGAAGCAGGGGCTCCTGCATCAGTAAAACTGGCACTGGTGTGCTGGTCTGCAGGTTGGATTGGGCTCCTTCGTGCTTGTGATGGTGTTGACATTCAGTGCCTCATGCCTGAGTATTCACACGTATGGCAATGTACTGACATCACGCCTTCATTGCATTATAACTGTTTTATGAATTGGTGTGGCAAGCTGTATTTAGATCTTCTTAGAGAAGAGAATGCAAATAACACGTTCTGGAGTGTGTGGAGGAGGGAAATAAACGGCACTGCAAATGGATGAAGCTTGTTATTTGTGCAGTCATTAATATTTAACTTCCCTTTTTCACAGGCTATTACCACTTGAATTTGTAGTATGCCAAAGATTTCCTGCTTCAGATAAGACATATATTTGATTCTGGCAGACCTGCAAGGTGCTTAGATTTTATTTTCTGGATCACAATGCTTATAGTGTATTTGAGACACGTTTACAGCTGAAAAGCATTCATCCCTGGGCCTTGGTAGCCTGGGCCTTGCAGAAGGCTTTGCATTTCACCCTCCCTAGATTGCTGGGGGAAGACTTATCATAGCTTCTTTAAAAAGTTTAGGGTTTTTTTTTTTTTTTCTTTTTTTTTTGTATTATGTTTCTGCTCAGCGTAAGTTAATGGCACTTGCTCTGCAGGAGCGTACATAAATGTTTCAAGCATGGAATGAATTGACTTTGTTAATTGATTCAGCCTGTTCAGAGTGGATGATGGCCATAACCAGAGACAATGAGACTGCACAAACCAGTGGGACCTCACACCTGCTTTGGTAAAGAGAGGAGGGAAGGATGAAATAAAAGCTATGTTTTTCTTCTTGCTTCATTCAAAGCAAATGATTGTCTGTTTAAAAGGGAATGCTGTATGAGAATAACTTACTGCCAAAGGTTAGTCTTAAACCAAAATAGAATTATGAATTACTAATTTTTGAAGTATGAAAAAGTCAATCTGTGGCACCACCTGGTCCCTGTATAAGCAAGTGACTAAAAAGCAGTTCCAGAAACCAGCTGCTTTGCTTTCTTCACCAGAAAAACAAAAGCGTGCTTTAGCTTTGGTTTAGGAAAACCTTCTGATGAGCAGCAGTGGTGTAAGGGAAAATATTCTTCTAGTCAATTTGCACGTTTTATGGGGATCCGTCTGGAAGGTGGCTGCTACAGGAAGATAAGGATTCTAATTTTGTAATTGAGTGCACTCTGAAAAGACAATTAGGAACTAATGTGATAAGTAATTGTAAATTATAACCGCAGAGGAAACCTGATTCACAATCCTCTGTGAAAACTGTATTTGTGTATTCAAATGAGGCATCTGTACTTTTATTTCCCCTGCATGTACATTTTAGTTAATAAAGCTAGAAAAATATTTTTGTACAGTTTTGATTTAAAAACAGGAATCTGACAAAATACTGGAATGCAGATGCATCTCAGCCTCGTGTTAATCTCAGTGCAGTACCAGAACAGTGCTAGGTAGGATCTTAGCTTGGCAGTTGATATTCAGCATGTCACATAAAGAACGATATGGATATGGTGCCTGGTATCTTCAGCCTTGTGGGTTTTACAGGATTTGATCTATGTCACTTTGTCAGGGATAAATGCCTGAGTCAGTGGAGAACAGATGGAAATTTTTGTGCCTTTGTTATGGCAAGAGGCCGGCACCGGGGTCTGCGTAAATCCTTATGGTGCAAGTTACAGTGATGGTTGCGATGCTGAGGAACTGAAGCCTCAGGCAAAGGAAAAATGCCTCTTTGCTGCTGCTGCTGTCTTAGTGCTGGCAGAGATGTGCACAGTTACTTGATGCTCTCAGTGCTTTTTGCCTTACAGTATACTTTCCACATGGTTATTCTTCTATTTCTGATCACTAAAGTAGGGATAAAACTTTAACACAGAAGAGAAGACCCTGTGATTTTAGGGAGCCAAGGCAAGGTGCTGCTCTGCAAAACAGAGTATATTAATAAAAAGTGCTTTTTGGAGTGTCCACTTAAGCTGTCACAACAATTAAAAGTTACATAGACAAAAACCCATGTGAACAAAATTATATACTCGTGTGCAACTTCTTATCAGTAGATTGAGGAAGAGCCCGGTAAGAAGAGATCTTAGTCTATTAAAAAGGACCAAAGAGTCAAACTGCTCTGTGATGGTCACATGCTGGCAGCTGAGTCGCAGTGCTGAAGTCTGAAATTCATTTTAGAAAGCAAACCTCTTCTTAGGTAAGGAAGAGGGAAACCGTGATTAGTTCATCACTGCTGAAATGAGCCCAGTGCTTTAATCAATCAAACCTCCCGTTTTACTTTTCCCAGCCTATAGACGCAGAACTGCTTCAGATACAGCAGGGCCAATTTAGCAGGTGCTGAACCTACAGTAATTTTGTGTATTAGCATTTTTTTTACTCGATAATAAAACTTCAACACTAGTGGAAGCTGCTGGTACATGGAGACTGTAGTGCTATCGTAAAAACCAGCATTGCAGGAAAACTGCCTTAAGCTGAGAATGGGTAATTTGAGTTGTTATACCCTACCTCTAAACAGCCAGGATGGGAGATCTGAACAGAGCTCCAAGTGTTATCCTTGAGTTTTGTTGATCAATGGAGAAGGATCGCATTGTGATTTACTTGAAAATATGCAATGATGCAATTTGTCGTATAAAACCAAACTGGTGTGGTATTGAGCATAGTCGTCTGCTTGAGGCTCACTGAGCGGTATTGACTAGCAGTAACTGTCCTCATACGTGGCAGTTTTCTCCAGGCTTGTATCACTGTCCTAATGCCTACAGGTTCTCTTTTGGTAAATACCCACTAAAAGGAAAATAATGTAGGAGGAACAGGAAAACTTTTGACGCAGAGTTTAAAGATATGTTCTGGGCTGAAAAGAAATCAATACTTACGAAGGCTTCTGAAATCTGTGACTCCCCAAGCTGGGGAGTGTTACCTTGTTCTTATACTTTTCTTGATTTGACCTCAAGATAATTAAGAAATGGCTAAATTACACTGTGTAGCCTGACAGCTTTGTTCCTGTAACTATTGAGATGGACTCTGTTGACACAGATGAGAATTCAGTAGGAACACTTGTGTGGGCTTTCCAGAAGGCCAGGGCAGCTTGCAAAGGAATAAATGAGTATGTTCTAACTGTGATTAGCAGGTTAGATGTACACAAAGCATCTAAAAAGCCACTGTCATCTTCCAGAGAGCAGTGGTATCAAACAGCAGAAATGCTGTGTTGCTCTGGAAATCAGGTTTAACTTTAGGTTATCGCTACTGGAATCTGTTTTCTTTATTTCTCTAAAAATGCTCAGATTTTCCTGTTAAATATCAGTGATTCAATCAAAAATAAATCCTGTCCTCATACAAGATGAAATCAAACCAGGCAATAAGTGGAGATGCCAGATGTGCGTGTGCTTCAGTACTTCATTTGGTATAATTCCTTCCAGTTATTACAGGATAGTGTCCCAATGTAGTGAGCTGTATCAAAAATATAATTTAAAATGCTTGGAGTAAGTTTCATTGCTTTCCTGTGAACAATAAGCTAGATGTCTTCCAGTTTGGTGTGTGGTGTCTCTAGAATTAATTGAAGTGACAATCATACTTTCTCTGTTGCTGACATCAGATTTCAGGCTTCCAAATGTACATGTCCAGCATCCTCTGCAGCTTCTCTGGGAAGAAAGTAAAAGGCTGTTTTGCATGTTAAACATGCTGCTGTGAAAGGTCTTTTCCAGACAGGGACATTGTGCAAATGGCAATGAATTGCACCAGGTCAGATCACCATCTTCTTTCAAGCAGTATTGTTGCTCTTGCTTTTAAAAAACAAAACCAAAAACTCCAAAAATACAAAAACAAAACAAAAAAACACCACAACACCAAAACCCAAACTGACTGTGCAGAAGTAATCAGTCTGAAATAATGCAGACAAGAGGAGAAAAAAAAAAAAGGCAATAAGACCTTAGTGTGATACTGTGATCAGAAGGGCAATCATAGCAGCAATCCTATTGTGTACTACTGATAGAACAGCAATGTAGCTGGCTGTGTTGTGGAAGAGGGTAAAAGGAAACTTCTTGCTGGTCAGTCATAGAGTTGGAAAGTAAGAGATAATCCTGAAATGAACAGCAGTAGCAGTCTGTTTGGAATGGAGTCTGTATAAATACTTTTGAAATGGGATCTTGAAGGAAAATGCATGTTTGTAGGAGTAGAAACAAAACCATTTCTGCCTTTATCAGCGAGCATACAAGCAGCGTGTGTATGGTGAGGACAATATTAAGATGCCTGCTGCATAGAACTGTGCCGTTAGAAGCTTTTAAAAAAATGATGGGGCAGATTTCAAAATTCTTATTGCCTGAAGGGAGGGTTATGAAAGTAAAACACCCACTGCCGAGGAGCTGAAGGCAGATCTGACTGTTACCGTGTTTCAGCACTTCTATTTTGGTCTGGTCCAGTAGCTGGAGATTCGAGTACTTCAACTTCTAGAATCTGTATCTAAGTAAAAATCCAATTAAGGTCTGCATTTGGAACATGTATTTGCAACGACAAAGAACCAGTTGCAGTTGCCTTGAAGACTTCTCAATAGGACAATGTGCGTGAGTGCACAGCAGCACTAAGGTTTTAAATCTCCCTTTTAAAACCTGGGAACAGATTAGTGTGCTTTAAATGATTGCTCTCAAGTTAGTGTGATTAAAATTACATGAGTCTTTTGGTGTCAGTTACTGGGTAGCAAGACTCTCCTGTAGCCGAAGACAGAACAAAAGGGATAGCGATGGCACTGTTCTTAGTGGGATCATAACTGTGTGTAGTAATGGTAATCAGAGGAGTTGCTGTATAGCAGCCTCAGCTGAATTGGACTGACAACTTAAAAAATATATAATAACATTTTTTTTCAACTTACTGTTCCTCAGTGTAGTTCAGGTTTGTGTGATGTGGAAGTTGGCGGCTGTACCTGAAAACTGCAGCCATCTCCTACAGCTTCCCTCCAACGCTAGCGCTGCTTCATGAGCCTCATCAAGGAGCACTTTGCTATTAAAACTTCTCTTGACTGTTGAGTGGTTTTAATTACATTCAATTAAAATATCTCTTGCTTAAAAAGAAAAAAATAATCAAGATTTATTTCATTGAGAAGAATTGCAAATGTCTTCTAAAAATGTTGCTGAATCAGATTCCTCTGGGACGTTCATTTAATTTGGAGGAGCTATCTGTGTTACAGCCATATTGTTTATTAGACAAGAATAGCTGTGTTATTTCTTTCTGAAGCAGGTAGAAGCCTTTTGGCAATTTTAGACTGCTGAAATTCCTGTCACGTTCAGAACCTCTTACAGAAAGTTAAAATGTCTGTACAAGATTAAGCATTATAATTTAAAAGCTCTTAGATTTGGCTAGATATTGTGAATAGTGATTCTTCTATGGGTGTGTATCTGTGCTAATCACACACAGTTATGTATACACAATATATATTCACAAGTTTTGTAAATTCTCCTGTGAAAGTGTATATATAAATATATATACATAACACTACCAGAATCAGCCAATATCTTGTAATTATTGTTTTCTATGCTAAAGTTCCTAAACCTATTGAACTGCCTAATTACTATGAAAGTTTTATTTTCTACAAAAATAATTGCTGGAGATTTATCATGAAGAATATGAAGCAGCACAAATTCAGTCTTCCTGAATTCTTTGATGCTTTGATGTACTGTTTGTTTGGAGTTTGTGCTCGCTAGAGGGATGTGATGCTGTGGATAACACAGAGATGAATTCCCTGCCGTGGAGTGGCTACCAGCTGCTTCTCTTACAACTTTAAAACACAATGATTCACTGTCGAGCCAACAAAAGCTGTCAATATGCTCATTACCCAAACCAAGAGCTATCTGACATAGAAGGTGGTGGAAACTGGCTATATTAAGCACAGAGGATAATTTTCAACTCTCCCTTATTCCCACTAAAAGAAGCATAACCTAAACAAATCTTTTTTCCCTTAGAATTTAAAGAAGGGTTTTCTGTTTCGAGTAGCTTTAATTAACATGACAGTGTCTCAGGATGGTCAATGGGTGCTATCAATCTCCCATCCAATAATTAGCTGTCTACTATGCTTCAGACAGGCCACTTTTTCTAGCTGTTCACATATTTTTAGTGGTAGGTATAATTGGAACAAAAAGCCCCTTTTCCCAAGCTGGGAGTTGTATCTGAATTTAGCAAAGCCAGGCTCTCCTGTTGCCTGTGGGTTGTCATCAGGTAAGAGGACCAGGCTACCACTGACAAGCTGCCATTAGGACTGTTGGGGTTGGGCGAGAGTGTATGGTGTCTCCTCTTGGGTAAAAATATTAAGTTGTGTATCTGTTATGATCCTGCTGCAAGAGTAGAAGGTATATGTGAACAGAAAAACTGACTGATTAGCAAGCTGCTTATGAAAATCAATAGCCACACAGATGCAGCCTCCTAATGCTGTAGTCCTCTGTTGTATCTGAAAACATGAATTCATAAATGATTTATTATCGTTGTTGTGAGGTTAGTATTTAGCAACCACAACTGTAATCTTAATTCTTCCATTGTACTTTACCATAGGAAATGCTGAACATAATGGGTATAAAGGATTTGGAAATGTAGAAGTGCTAATTACAATGTGCTTATTACAAACATTTTAGTAGTTATTGTCTCTTTCTCACTTTTGAGATAGAATTTTGTGGCCACCACATTGCAGGTGCTGATTTGGCTGAGAGTGTGAAAGGGTCAATAGCCTTCTTTGTGTCAGCAGTTTGGAGAGCAAGGAGGACTCCAGGAGATCGAGAACGTGGCCTGAGAGAGGAGCTCTAGAAACAGCCCTGCCCAGAGATTAGCTGTACAGAAATGCAGGTGAATTTATTATTCTCTCTGATAGTAATGTCAATTCTTAGGAAGCACAGAATTTTGGCTAAGTATGGTGTACAGACTGACAGCTGAGGAGATCTTGGAAGCCTTCTAATCACAGCTCTGTTTTTGAAATACTGTTTTTGATATATTGAACCAAAATCAGAAAGCGTGGTGGCTCCTGGCTTTCTTGAGGGTTCGGTTACTTGAGACCACACTTGAGATCACAAGTTACACTGCTTACAGCTTGATTAACATAACAGAAAGGCTTAGGTGAGAAAGGGGTTGGATTCATTCACGGAACTTCTACAGTGGTCATGTACACAGACTGCCTTTCTTGGCATTTTCAAAACATACAATGGCAATTCAGCATGATTAGGTGAGTTTGGTTTTGTCTGTTAATATAAAAAATAGTTTCTACCATGGTGGAAATTCAAGATTTTCCATTTTTGAGAAGGTGTCTATTTCTTAAAAAAAAAAAAAAAAAAAAAAAAAAAAATTAAAAAAAAAAAAAAAAACCTTCAGTGATTACATTTTTCTTCTAGAAGGTACTGTGAAAAGAATCCCTTGGACATAGTGATTGATCCAACTCAGAGTCTGTATGCATTGGCAGGCCACATGTTACAGGAAAGCCCTCTAGTCATTTACTTTTAAGACCACACATCTGAAGTTTCATGGCAGAATATTTTCTGTGCTGTGTGAATTTCTCTGCTCTGCGATTCTCGTGACCGCTGAGAGTTTGTGTAATTTGGCTCAGGTTGTTTGACATGTTTGTTTTTTTCCCTACACAGAGCAGGAAGGAACGTCACCGGGGTCAGGTTGAGATTGGAACACAACAGCAATGTGCTTCAGTGCCACCTTATTCCTTGCACAACAACTGCGTGGATATTTTGAGGCAAAGCCTTATCCAGGGCATCAGGTGGGTAAGAAAGATGTCAAACTGTGACACTAGAAGTATGTCTGGTAATGAGAACACTATGCTGGTTGTGATATGCTGTGACAGGTTTTCCCAAACAGTTGAATATATTTGTTGCCTTAAGTTCCAGACCTCACACAAAACCAGAGGGAAGGGGAAGATTAGTGAATAAAATGGTCCAGATGACAACTGGTTATTCCCCACTAACAGAGGTTTATGTTAACATACTTTAGTTTAATAGGGTTTTAAAATGTCAGCCAATTACTCCTTGGTGTTATTAGTGCTTTAGCACTCCAACCATAAATCACGGTGTATTAAAATTAGAGGCTCTTGAAGGGCTAAGCAGGTTATTTGTTCAGGGTTCTGTGAGCATCAGTTTGGTGCACATGTCTAATTATCATCATAAGCAAGAGTGTATGGAATATTCCAGCACATGAATCTCTAATATGGAGTAATTCCTTGTAAAAATGAGGCAGCCCATATGGGTGAACAGATGAAACATAGATAAACACTGAACTAGAGCAGATGTATGAGTCATGCCAAAGGTTCTTCACTCCTCATATTTACTGCCCATGAGGAGACAGAACTAATTTAAGTTACACACCTGAAATTCTAGGTGCTAAATACAACAATGCTGCTACAAACCTGGATCACCGGAGGTATTGCTGTAGAAGGAGGTGCAGTTTTAATCACGAAGGGGGAGCGTTGAATTCCTATCCTCGCTAATGTCATCTGGATAATGGAGCAGAATGTTACTTTGACAGCACTCTCTGTGGTGAATTATTTCTATTGTTCAAAATAATTGATGTATATTGAATAATTTCATCTAATGCATATTGCAGCTGGAGAAAGAGAGTTGCTTATTATAGCCTGATTGACTTGAAGCATTCATACTAAGTGGGATGTGCTACAGATAAAAAATAATAATAATAATGAAGAATAGTTATTTAAGTGTTTATGAATGATTTTATCATTATTCACTAGTGATGAGTTACTTAAGGCAAATATACTGGATATGCGTATAGGCCCTTGGCCCTTTTAAACTTGATTAAAATTCTCATATATTTCCTTGTAACAGCAAGGCTGTAATGCATTCTTGACGCATAGGTGTTAAGAGTACAGTTAAGAGATCAAATCTGTAGCTGATTCTGCTGTTTTAAAAACAGAGGAAACCTAGGCTACTTTACTGCAGCCACACATTTTGTAATGCAACAATCTGATTGATATTCAGTATTGTTCAGGAAGGCTTCTTTGCTATGAAATTAGAAAAGGTGTTTTTGGGTGTAAATATTACAAGTGTCTCACAGCACACTCAGCTACTTTTCCTATAAGCAAGATTTATTTCAAAGATGTAACTTATTGGAGAAACCCAGCCTATTAAATGTGTATTACCCACGATGGCATTCTGGAGATGGAATTGGTTGTGCTCAGTAAAGAAATAAAACCTGAATCACTTTGTACAAGGTGAGATAGGTACCAATTTCTTAACATAAAAACTGTTCGGCTACTCAGGATTTGTTACCTGTTAGTTAAAATACATTGAGTGAAAGGTCGATCCATCTGAAGGATTTGCAAAAGAAGCAGATGAAAGCATATGTTTTACCTGGAGTAATGACAAGCAATGGGGAGATAACTTGTAGTGAATGATTTATTCATGAAACTTCCTTTTTGTTCATAAATTTGTTGCAAGCAGACAGCAGTAGTCTAGAATGCATTTGAACTTATTCTTGTAATTTCTCTGAATAATTTTCCATAAGGGGCTCACTGGTAAGTTGAATACATTTTTATAATTTGAGCAATTTTGATTGGCTCACCTGTGCCACCGGAGATCTTGTTGCTGATTAGAGAAATGAAACTCATGGTGCAGGGCTCTTCATTCAAACCCTGGCTAATTCCCTGTGGTATTTTGCCAACGTACTGTATATGGATGATACTTTATCTGGGGGCCATGAAGGGATCAGCAGAGCAAAAGTAATTAAACTTGATACACAGAAGGTGGAACTTCTTTATTTTATTTACTGAGGATTTCTGACAGGTGAAAAAGTGAGTGGGCAGTACACAGTGTGACTGCTCAGCCACCTTGCTGCTGCCCAGTGCTGAGTGCAGAAGCACCAAGGAGCAAGATCTTGGTCTGGCTGAGAAGGAGAGGGCTGCTGGAAGGGCCATGCTGTTTTTAAATAATGGAATCTTTTACTGTCTTGTAAAGCATAATTGTCTGCTAGTGCAGCTCGTAGCAGTACATGCATCCAGGCTTTGGATGGTGTAAATGAAGGGAAGGGGTCAGCAAGCTGCTGTGCTGTCCTGGGAGGAAGAGGCAGCTCTCAGCTCCCAGGTCCCGTGGTTTCTGAAGGCCCTGGGAAGTGCTGCCTCTCCTAGGACAGAGCACTGCAGACAGAACAGCTGGCAGCAGTTGTCCTTTTTTGAGGAACTGTCTCCTGATGCCTGTTTGGTTTCTGCTTGGTCTGTGCTTTGCAAAAGAAAAAAGTCATCTGGCACATCTTTCTGGGAGAGCTGTTGTCTGTTGTGCCAATCAGTGCAAAGGGGAAAGGATAGTAAAGCACCTCTTAACTTCCTTAGGGCTGGTAGTGCTTTGCTCCATCATTGTTTGTCTGACAGCCAACGGGGCATGGTAAGCCAGTCACTTAAGCATATGCTTAAATGCTTTGCAAGATCAATGTCTTAGAGGCCAAATTTTTCATTTGAAAGAAAATAGGAGCAGAAAATGCTGAAATACATTCAGTTGGGTTTGTTTTTTGTTCCCCTGCAATAATGTGTGTACAGTCTCTTATATATGGAACACTGCCACATTAGATTGCTTACAGCTCCTTCCATATAATATTTAGTAATAACACTGTCAATATTGCTGGAGAGACATATGTTTTGTTTTCCTGGAGACATTTAGGGAGTACTCAGCAGTAAGTAATATTTCCATAATGTAAATTCATGCTCTGTCCAAGAGTGCTGTGTCTATGGTTCATAGAATTATGTTTCAAAAAATACATTTATTGCTATAACTATTTTTTTCATAGTTCATTTGTTAAGCTAAGTAATAATGTGTAGCTGCTTACACTAAGGCAATAACAATTCTTCTACATTCTTCATTTTTATGATCCCTTCTTCTCCCCCTTAAATATCAATACTTTTTGAGGGCTTTGTTAGAACAAGTCTCTGTGACATACTGGTAGCAGCTTTTTCTTTTTTTTCCAAAAGTCTCTAGTTGTAGCTATTACCAAAGGAGATGAGACAGCATAAAACAAAAGCTTTCCCTGAATGACTGTTGGGATTACTCCTTCCTTTGAAATTCAGACCTTTAGAAAACATTAATGCTACATGGAGAACTTAGCTGTATTCTAAAACAAAAATAAGTTTCTCAGAGAAATGTCACCTTTGAAACAGAGCTCCTCTGGAAATTCTCAGTAATATTTGACATTTTTTTAGTAACAAATATAAAACCTACAGACTAGATCCTCAGCTGTCACAAAGGAAAACAGCAGATATTTTCTTGTGCTTAGGTAACACTTGTGGGCCATACTGAGTGGAGTAACACAGGAGTTTCACAAGTCGCATGGTGGAAATCCTTTCCCTGCAATGAAGGACAACTGAGTGGTAGAAGGAACAGAGGAAGCTTTTGTATTTTTAGAAAAGCTTGTTTGACAGTCAGAATCCTTCCTGTCAGTGGAGCTAAAGCAATTTTTTTCCCTGCTATTGCCTAAATCTGTGGAATGGTACCTAACAGCCTTGGTCATGGTGGACTGAGGGGCTATTTTGGATGCAATTGGGAGCTTATGTGGGGCTGCTTTCCCTGGTGCCTGAGTTATGGGGTTTGGCTGGCTGGAGAGAGACAAAGTTGTGCGCACATTTATGCTTGGATACCATTTCCTACTGAAGATCTCGGCAGCAAAAAAATATTACTTAAATATAAGCTTTAACACAATTTCAGACCTCTTGGAGAGTAGGCAAGGTTGTACGTGGCTGTGTGCTGCCCGTCAAGAAGGCAGATCAGTGCTGTGGCATGGCATCCCAGGCGTCCCAAAGCAGTTGTTGATATTAGAGCTTGTTTTCACAGAGGAGCTGGACCTAGCTCTTAAAGTCTGTGTGCTGCAGCCATGGAACTCTGGGCTCTGTGCTACAGCCCAGCTCCTCCAAGCCTAATCTTTCAGTGGTGCAGCTGCTGAAATCTTTTGCGTGTTTCCAGAGTGCAAAATTACTCACATTCTTGCTTGGTGCTTATAAGGATTTCCAAATTAGAGAATGTTTTTTCTTCTCTCTTCCCCTCTTCCTTGTTCCAGTTCGAAGGAAAGATTGTTTCTTTGGTTGCTGTTGTAGTGAGTTACCACAAGGTCCTTCAGAAATCCCAAACTGATTTACTTGGAAGAGAGGAGGTCTCAGCTCTTGATACTTTCAGAACAGGGTATATGGCAACAGTAACAAGTATGCAGTTACTTCTGAGGCAGCTCGTGGAAATGGAAGGGCTTTAACCAACAGCACAGGTAGCATGGGCCCTGAGGAGTGGCAAACAGAGGAGAGATTCCACAACACTACAGAAAATAAGAAAAACTGAAAAGGGCTCATTTTCATTGGGGTTCCATTTTTGAAAATGACAAAAATCAAAAATTGCTTGACACAGACTGGGTTTCTGAATGATCACTTTTGTTTAAAGAACATTAGAAACACCACTTGAAATGGTAATTATGCTGTGAATTTCAAAGGGTTTAGGGACTGCCTGGAAGTCAAATGGAGCTGGGAACTCAAGCCCTCTGGCAAAATCTTAGTTCTCTTGTCCATCATTAAAATTGACCTGCAAATAGCTTAAGGGCAAACGGAAGGCAAATTAAGCTTTTCTCTTACATGCTAAAATACACGCTACAGGAAGGTGTGATACCTAGGTGGAAAGGAGATGTTGGATATCACAGGATGCAAAAGCTTGAGGGACAAAGCAGTGAGATGGAGATGATGTCGTTACCAAACCACATTGAATTTATCTCACCTCTTTGGTTTAGAAGGAGAAAATTCTGGCTAGTGAGACCAAGAAAGGAGTCGGTCCCTCCCTTGAGGGAGGTGGTTAAGAAGACTTCGGTGCCCTACAGGAGGGAGGAGGCCCTGTGGGAGCTGTTGGAGAAGTGCAGATGCTTCCTCTGGTCTCAAAAATTGAAAGCCTTGGTTTTCCCCAGGAGATAGTAATCTCAGGGTGAGAGAGGCATATGTGAACACTATTTGTTTTAATATCCTCTTTCTGTTATGTCTTGTTCCTACTGGGAGAATAAACTATTTTGAGTTTAAGCAGACTTTCTGGTTATGGTGCGTAGCAGGAAGAGCAGCGCATAGTGAACGTGGGCAGACCAGGAACGTGCGGGGAGCTCGTGGAACGTGGTCCAGGAGAGGTAAGAGCACCAAATCTTGGCACAGCAGAGAGAGGAGAAGAGATGAGCATGGAACTGAGCATGTATTTCTCTGGAGACAGCAGGCTGGAACCCAGGCCTATTTGCCTCACAGCACTCACTGGGTGAAACAACAGCTCTCTGTGGTGCCCAGGTGGAAATGCTGCTCCCCTCTGACCTCAGCAGTGACACAGTTTTTTGACTTGTACTCTTTTAAAGTAGAGGAATGCATTTCAAAGATGATAAACTGTTTATTTTAATAGCTCACAGCGATACTTTTCTAAATTAGCTCACAAGATGATTAACACAGACCACTTTTATTGCTTCATTTTTTCAGAAAATGAACCCAAAACAAAGGGAAAGTATCATGTTTTTTTTTTNTTTTTTTTTTTTTTTTATGCTGACATGAACAATAGAGCTATTGAACAGTGGTTTTTTTTGTTCTGTTCAAACTATAGTACTTTTACTTCCCATTGTATCTGTATTGAAACAATTATAGTGCAGTAGTTTTCTGTCATTTGATTTTGGAGCAAAAATATAATGGTAGAACAAACACAAATAGTGTGTCTTAAAGTGTTGCTGCTTGTTTACGTGTTATGATCTAATTATCTAAGAACTGTGTCTAACTGTTATTCAGTATGTTGAGACAGTGCAAGCCAGAAGCACTCTTCCTAACCAACTCCCAAGCATTTTACTGAACTAATCTTTCCTCCCATCCACTTCAGGTAAGAACTATGAGGGGTAGGTGAGGATTTAATAATTTCCTGTCATCTGACAGATGTGCAGGATAAACCAGAAGACTCTTGGGAGTTTCAAGCTGCACATCTAGACTTGCACAACATGAATGTCACTGGATGGTTTCAAAGTTGTTTTTGTAGTCCATCATAGTAGATATCTTCCACTAACAGTGTGCTATGAAGAGGAAGGGAATGCACAGCAATGAAGCAGCAGTTTCTATGAGTCACTACAAAGGCATTTCAGAAGCAAAACATCTTGAATTTTGGCTGAAATGTTTGTGATTCCTCCGACTTTAAACACCATTCTTGATTTGAGCCTCAAATTTAGGAAGAAATAAGAATATGCCAGGGAAGGTACATCTATATTCAAATAAGATTTGATTGTTGTGGAACTCAAGGAAATAAGATATAGGATGGCTCCCATACTATGACACTCTTTAAACTGTGCTCCTCTGTGATATTAATAGCTGAAAGGTTAGCAAATACATCTATTAGATCTATTTTATTTCCCAGTTAGAGTGGTCTAAGGATAAGTAAGGGATGATGCAGTGTTGTAAGTCCATCTATTGTGTGCTTAAGAATGAGATGGTGAGCCTACCTCAATGCACAGATTTTTAATGCCTAAAGCATTGAATAAATAGGTTAAGGGAAATGGAAGGGGGAGTTGTGAAGATGGAAGAGAAAGAGGAAAGAAAATGGAAGCAGTATGTGGAAAGCACCAAAAGTTCAAAAGCTGTATTGAAAATTTTCTGGATAAATGTAAGGTGTTGCTGAAGAAGTAGTTAACCATTTATTGTGAAGATTGTGGTCAGTTCCCAAGAGCAATGGGGACTGAGGGGAACGGTGTCTTGAATTAATGCTCCAGCCCACAGACCATAATTAAATATGGAATGTGGCCCTCATCCAAATGAGTTTTATACCTGTGCCCTAAGCTTCAACATCTCTGAAGTCCATCAGATGTGCTGCCATTGTCATACTTCTCATGCCAAGCAGCAATGAGAAATTGTGCATTGTTTCTGCTTGAGGTATCTATCATTTGTGTGACTGAGACTTACCTTTTATATACAGGCAGCATCACAATCAACTTTCATTAAGACTAATGCCAATTGCTGATTTACTACCAAGATTATTTCGATTAAACTTAGCATTTTGGATAGGACATGATAATTATCTGGTGTTGACATTCAATTTTGTAGACCTGAAGTTTACAAACAAATCCCGAATCTTTGTTAGGGGCATTAGCAATTGAAATTCCCTCCTAAATCACTGTCTGCGCAAATGATAAATCTCTGCAATCAATCTTCCTTTTCTTTAAAAACAAATTTAGGAGGAATTTGCATAATTGGCCAACCTTGATAAAAGTCTGATGTATAATGTTGTCTTTTAAATGCAATGCTACCTGGAATCATGATGAAGTGTCAACATGCAGGAAGTAAATTATAAAACAAGCATTTAGTAGAGGATGCAGCTGATCTCATGAGGTGAGAAATGGCATCTAGTGGTGTTATAATTTGACATGGCCTTGTGATTTGCTGTAGGGCTTTCACCATGAAGGATGTGAGAACGGACAGAACTGAATTGCATCAAAAAGCTTTAATTTGTGCTGAACTTCGAAGTGAAATTTACACTGGAAAGTGCTTTTAAAACACAGCAAGGGTGATGCAAATGAGTGTGTGCTCTTCTGTATGAAAATATGTGAAGCTCGCTGTATGGAGTTAGTACGGGCTAATGCCTCTGTAAACGCACGGGTTTCTCAGTAGCTTGATAGTGTTCCAGCTGCTCCTCTGCTCTACACTGCAAGCTGCAAAGATTGAATTAAGCAGCAGGAGCTTACCTGCATGTCCTCTACTAGGTTATGTTGGTGTGGTGTCATTGTGCTGTTTGAATTCTGAACAGCACAGCCAGCATTATTCCTTTCTTCAGCGTGCCCCTAAAGCTGTCACTGCCAGCTCCCTGGTATACTGCTGCAGCCAGTCCCAGTCCTCACCACAATGCTCTTCAGACTATAGGCGTTGAAACATAACTGTATGTTACATACCAGGGCTCTTACCACTGTCTGAGGTATATTTCACATGAGATGAATACTCAGTAGGACCCAAGCCCCATCAGTTCTGATGTTAGTGGGCAATGCTGAGCACTTAATGCTGAGTTAGCTCCTGCTGTGCAAAGGAAATGACTCAGAACTACAGCAGGAGATTTGGATGCAACTTCTGCCAGCTATTTTGTATGTAAAGTGGTCCAGTTCAGGGTTCCCTCATGCAGGGAAGCCCTCAGGTCTTGTAAAGACAAAATAAACAGTGGCAACTGCATTAGAGTATTATCTAGCAGCTATCTTGGTGGCATACCTGGTGCTGTAGAACTGCTGCATCTCTATTTCAGGTGCAGTAATGTGATACCCTTGTCTAATATTTTGCAATTGTCTGCAAATTAATGCTCCCTTGTCCTTTGAAATAAAGAGGAAAGTGTGCAGCCATTCCTCTTGTAAAATAAGCTGGTGCTATTTCAACAATGTGCTCACCCTATTAACGACTCAGTGTATGTGCAGCTGAGTGTAGGGCCCTGTTGTACTGTTGCAAGGGTAGGGAGTGATAGCTGTGAGGTTGTAACATTTTGGACATGAACATGTATTAACAACTGGCATGTGTACCTGGGGTTAAGGGGAGAGGTTTTTTGTTTTTTGTCCATGTTCCCATATGTTTTGTTTTCTGAACTTGCACGTGAGGCTGGAACTGACTGGAACACAGTTTTAGTTCTAACCTGAGTTTGTAAAGGTGAACTGCCAGAAGTGTACTAACGTGCCCACAGAGTGGGACATTCAGGTTAGATGACAATTCATTGTGCTTTATTTTCTGCAACTGGTCTTTGAGAAAATGGGCTGAAATACACTGATTATAGCAACAGATGTATGATCATCAGTCCAGAACAAAGAGAGCTTGCTGGAGATGACTCTCCTCATCTTGTTTCCACTTTATTGTTTTCTTACTCAAGATTTTAACAACTTATGTCTGAGAGAGCATGATTTTTCAGAGAGCTCATATATGTGTGGTTTCAGGTGATTTTACCACTGAAGTACAGATTAGTTTTGTTGCTTGTAGATGGATGGAGTCAAACCAACAAATGCAGCAACACTTTACAGGTAATAAAGAGTGCAGTTCTGATATTGGGTGTTGACATGCGGGACACGCAGACGCACCTTTATCTGAGGTATAGGGGAAAATCTCTATGCCATATTTAAATAAAATGGCAGAAATTCATCTTTTTTTTTTTTTCTTTTTAAGTGCAAGCTTTGCATATTGTTTTTTCTACTGAATTGAAAAGAGGCCAAACTCCAGAGTTGTGTAGTCTCTAAGGTAAGCTAAATGAAGAAATGGGTCAATTTTACTTTCCTGCAATGGTACAAAGAGCTTGAATTCCATAGAGCTGGCAGCTCTGCCATAGTATAAGGCCATGCACTTGCGTACCCTAGGACTGTACTGCACGTGTGTGCAAGCTACCAATGGGGCAGTTGAGTCAGGTGGTGATGTGGAAAAGACCCTGCCAGACCACTCATGGTGTCTCCAGTATCTCTTTCAGACATGCAGCTTTTGTGCTTGCCTGTCCTTTCCTACCCTGTGGGTTTGGAAATTGAGTGATAGCTCCACTAGAGCATTCTCTGTGCTTTGTGTGATGGATGTCTTATGAGCCTATCTTTGCAGGTAACTGTAATGTGCTTTGGGCTTTTACAGTAAAAACATATGTTGGTATGCTTAAGAATCTGTATTTACCCTCTCTAAACAGTGATGTCTGCTATACTGAGGGCTCTTTTTCTTCTAGCAATTCCTTTTGAAAACAAAACAAGAATATCTTCCGGCACCCTGACTGTTTGGTAAATCATGACTCGTGGGCCAGAACATGACTAATGTAATCCAAGCAATGATATGTAATATCCTCAGCTCTCAATTGTTAAGGAAAAGTTAAAATGAAGCTGTTAGTGTGATGAGAGTTGATACGTGAACATTGAACTACGCTGCCTGTGGTATCATCAGCGAGGATCTTAAACTGCAGAAGGAGCATGGAGTACCTGATTGCCATTGTGCTGTACGAATGCTAGGGGCTCTCTGAATGCTTGTGAATGGTGTTCACGCTGGACAGGGAGCTCACTACTACTTTAAGAAACATAAAAATAAAACTGCCTGGTGGAACCAAAGAATTATCATACAGCATTACATACAAGCCAAGGCTGAATTTTTTTGTTTTGTTTTTGAACTGTGACTGTACCATTAAAAACAAACTTGACTCATCTTCTTTTTTTAGTCGAAAGAATTAGGCATGCTTATTCTGTATTCTAATTCCACTTCTTTCTTCATATTCAATCTGCTGGGGTTTTGATGTGCAAAACACATCAAAGAATCAGGTTGATGGGATTTCTGTCAGTTTTCTAATGCAGTACATGTAAGAAACAACTTAATCTGGTGTTGCATTGTGTATAATATGTTGTAAAACATCACTGTCACCCTGCCATAGCGAATGCTGGTGCTTATTGCTGTTACACAGCTGCATGTGAGTGCACGAACTGTCCCACATGCATGGGGGCTGGTGGTGAGGAGGGAAGGGCAGAGAGAGTAGAAAAGGTTGTTGTATGGATGGAGCAAGGGCTGCTATTTTCAGTGTGCCTTTTTTCTGCAGCTTACATTTACTTGTGCAGTGATAAGAACCTGGAAGGCTTGGAATTCTTTGGAGAATCTTCTCTAGAGCCTTGGCTAAGGTTTTTTTCCCCCAAGACCTTTCTTTTCATTCCCTTCGTAATGAGATAATCCACAAGAAGTTTTGCACCAGGAAGTGAATTTTGTTCTCTCTGAAACCATGTGCAAAATCTTCTTGATGTAGATGCAGATAAGCTTTTTTTTTTTTTTTCTTTCTAAGTAGTATCTGAATAAAGTGATGATGTCAGCAAACTAAATGCCAGGAGAGGTGAGGCTGGCAGCACTGCTCTGCATAGTCAATGGATTCTTTTTGTGGCTCTCCTGCAGCTGTCTTGGTGAGTAGGACCCAGAGTAGAGAAGGGCTGGGGGTTAGGTGGGCAGAAGTTATGCAGTCTTATTGATCTGTAATTTTATAGGTTCTATAGATAGAAATACTGATGGCTTCACTGAGAATCTATTTCACTTTCTGTGGCTGATAACGTAATGGATTTGAGGGAAAGACTTATGGAAATGAGAAGTAATTAGTAGTATTGACTGAGATGCCAGCTTTCACTTTTTCTGATTTTTTTTAGTTCTCCTATTGACTCTGACTTGCTGTCCAGGGTAACGTCCTGATCAGTGTTCTGCTTGTTCTAGCCGTGTTGCTAGTTCTGTAGGCAGCTGCAGGGCTGTGCCTCCTCCTCTGCTGAAGATGGCATGTATCAGCAAAGCCACATGAGTACCTTGGGAGCACTAACTGTGCTGTCCATGTTTAAAATTGGTCCATCAGGTTATGGGACTTCATCCTGGAAATCTGCTTTTGTCATCCTTCTGGGTGAGTGTGTGCAGACAGAGCTGCAGAGGGAATCCATCTCTCCTTATGGCTAAAGTGGAGGTGAAAGTCCTTGGTGCTCTTGTCTAGTTTACCCTCTCTTTACATCCTAAAAACACAAATCTTTTCTGGGGAGTCTGAAATGTGTACAAGCAAGATATATCTGTTGATGGCAAAGTGATCTTATCTTTTTCCTATTTATTTTGATAACACAGCTGCTCTGGTATAGGAGGTATGGGCAGGGGGCAAGTTGGACCAAAACGACCAAATCTTTCTCTGGGATAAACTGTTGTGACGACACTGAATCCACCATCACCCCTGCACATTTTAGTAGCTTTGGCACAAGTAGCTACAAGGAAATACTTCATTCTCCACCTAGTTTGAAATCTGAAGAGATGATTTCCTGGACCCTAATTGAAGGCCAAAGTTTCTCTCCTTTGTCTCAGGGCCAGTGTGAATTTTGTTGAATGATGCTTCTTGAAGCTTATTTAGGCAGCTCCAAAGGCTTTGTTCTGTTTGTGCTCTTTCCTGATTTAAGCCACAGGTTACTCTGCTTCTCATGGTATCTTGGCGTATGAAAAATGAAAGGAGGAGCAGAGGGGCATTTCTCAGGCATGTGGTTGAATGAATCTGTTCCTTGTTCATTTTTATGTAAATTGCAACTGCACTTAACCCTGATCCTGCAAGCAGATCAGTAGGAGCGTTGTCTGAATATTTGTAAGCAATTGATGCTTTTCTCTTGATTCTTTTTTCTTTTAACCTGAGACATTGTGAATGAAGTGGCTCATGTGGATGAGGTTCCAGCATATGTCTGTAGCCTAGGACTCATCTGCAGGTGTTTGCCCCCACACTATTTTTTTTTTTTTTTACACCGAGTTGCTATAACCCTTATCAAATCATGTAAGCAGAGATCTGAGGTATGTGGTGATGCTTTGTGTCATGGTTAGTGTGGCCATATGATTTGGAGAAGTCCATGTACTTTCAGGCAGCCATATTGTGTGCATGCCAGAGCACTCTTATGCACAGGAAGATGGTAGGTCACAACCTTGAGATGCTGGAAGGGTTAGAAAAGTTCCTTGCAGATGGCTTGGGAACATGTAAGAGTCCAAATATTCCTTAAGCACCTTTGTGGATTTTGCTCTATGTGTGTTCCCACTATAAAAGACACCTTTCCCTCTGTAAAAGGTGCTTGGAAAATGCTGCAACCTGTCCGTGTTCCTTAAGTTATGAGATGCTGAGGTCGGTATTAATGTCTCTAAAATACAGAGAAAATAAATTCTGAAAACATGGCTAATTCCCCTGTACTGCTAGGAGAAATGATTTTATGAACTGAGTGGAGAAAGGGTCCACGAGTGCGCAGTAATTTGTTGTGCAAGGATGTGCTCTTCAGAAGTGCTGTTTTTATTTTTGTTTTTAATAGTTTTTTTTTTTTTGAAAAAAATTACTTCTATTTCTAAGGTAAAGAACCAGTATAACCAAGAAGTCAAAACAGATATTTAGGTTTAATAGTGGCTCTTCTTAATTTTAATTATTATTACTATTTTTTTTTGAAATAGAATTCACAGGTATTAAGAACACATGAATATTACAACATAGTGCTTTAACTTGTGGAAAAATAACTTGTTAGATTATTGGTGTTAAGACAGCTGTCTGTAAATTCATTTATCTGCTATGAGAGATCAGTTTTGCAAGAAGTCTGCCTGATGATTACCTTCTACAAGGTAATGCCCTGAACAAGTGGCTTGCTAGCTACTAGGAGGGGGAGGGAGGCAGATTAAGAGGCAAACAACCTTCCTAATGACCTCTGCTCAGTGTGGAACTACTGTCAGATCAATGTGCACCTAAGCTTAGTATAAGAATGCAGCTGCATTGATTCTGGATTACAGCTAAACTGTAAATAGTCTAATTTGATAGCTTGCTGTTCTTTGGTATTTTGAGCAAATAGTTATTTAAGGAGATATTTTTTGTACTTTTGGGCCTTCAATACAACTTTTTTTTCTGCTTTACCTGTTTGTGTGTGTATGTAGAATATGTCAAGGCTTTCTTTACTAGTTATCTGCAGTATACATATACTATGAGCACATTAATTTTCTAGATAGTTGTTTTCTTCACATTTTTACTTCCTGATGTTGCTGAGATTGACTGTTCATTAGATGAACGTATGTGCTTATACTTGTGCTGACTCCCACTGACTTCAAAGGAACTTAACCTCAACAGAGGAAACTTGCTGGATCGATCTTTTGTTAAGCTCAGTGATACTTGCAACAGGTCAAAACAAGATGAAACAAAGAATGTGTTTTAGAGGAATGACTTTGCATTTCAGGATTCCTTAGAACCAGTGCTTGATTCTAAGACTTCAAGTGGCCATAAACCATGTGCAAAATTTATTTTTCTGCATAAAATATGATGCAGCATGTGTTGGGATTTAAATATGGGAATGACTACTTAGATTGCTATTAATTATTGATATCCTTGATGAATCTCAAAATCCTTTACTTCCTTCTCCTGACAGATTGCTTATGCCTCAGTGTTTCTTTCTTCTCTCCTGCACGTGCCAAGTTGGATAGGAAGAAGGCACTTCAGATCCCAGTCAGAGTGCTCTGCCAGCATTTTCAGAAGGGCCATTTCTCCTGAATGGGAAAGTAGGGTGCATCTCTGGTGTATGGAATAAATATCAGCAAAAAAATCTGGGAGCAGAGGGTTGTGCTTCTGGATGCTCACAACCAGTGGTCATTCTCTGAACGTAATAGTTGATCACAGAGCCAGGCTAGCATGCCTTTAATGCCTTTATTGGAATGCATGTCCCAGTGTGGTCTGCTTGTGAGCGAGCAGCGATGGACAAGCATTTTGGAGATGAAGAGCCTGCTTGATCTGCAGTGATCTCTATACTGTGTGTCCTACAAAACTGTGCTTCAAACAAGACTTAGGAAGGGATTTTCTTAATGAACTCTCCCTACTGGATTGTTGTTTGCTCTCAAGAGGGGTCTTACTGCAACGTGGCAACCATCACCCTGCTCAAGTTATTTCACTGCATTTGCCTGTATAGCACATGCACAGGAGATGTGATTTCCTTCATCACTGAACAGGCCCCTCCTTCAATTTATACTTTTTGTTATTTTGGTGTAATTTAGACTGGAAAGGTGATGTTAATTCCTGAATGCCACCCTGGCAGGTGGTGTATTGGGGAAATAAGCGGTTCTTGCTCTGTGCGGAGATTGGGTGTGGCTGGAGGTCTTAGGAGGGATAGCAGCCTCACGTCTAACGTGTGAATTAGAGCAGCTGCACAACCCCATCAGAATCCTGTGTTCCACAGCATTTGGAGGAGCTCCTTCTGCCCCTCCTGACCATTGGCCATAGTGGGAAATGGCAGTTGTCACTCAGTCATGTGGTGACTTTCCAAAACTATCCACAAAATACCAGTTCATCAAGCTGGTACTACTCATTGTCTGACTTAGCTGTAAAGGGGTGATTCTTCATGTGGGTATAGTTTTGGGATAAGTAAGGGTATGGGGACTTCTGGAATAATGGGTTCCATTGTAGTTAAAATCTTATTTGCAAGCAGTGACATTTAATACAGTTCCCCCTTCAAGGGGACTCAGACGCAGGGGAGAAAATCTCTAAGTACTTTTCTAGAAACAAAGGGCACACGTTCAGTTCTGCTCTCAGTGGCCACACCTAGTGATTACCCCAAGGAACCTTGTCTGTCAAAAACATGCCACTCATCACTGATCTCATTTAGGCTTTAATAAAGCATATGACCCAAAGTCTTTCAATTCAGTTATGCAGATGCAGTGCCCTATGCGTTTAATTAGGGAGCTTAAAAGCCACCAGTGTTTAATTCTGTAACCTTCCTTGTCCCATCTCCCAGCTGCCTTTTTGATGCTTGAGCTGTAGTTACAGTGTGGGTTAAGCAGCCAGCCAAAGTAATTGAAGGGCTGAGTAGTCCAGCATGTGTGCATGTGTACGTGCATAGATATTCACACACGTGATGTGTATATATACATAACACAGCAGAGGAGGCCGAACCTTTACCGCTCAGCCTGCTCTGTGGGTGAGAGACGGCAGCTGTGTGACAGTGGCACAGGAGCGTTGCCAAGAACAAAGTCATGGAGGAGGAAGGCTTTGTTGGTTTCTTCCCAGAATCCCACCTCCTTTGTTGTCTAAGTGATTATTTTAAGTACAACTTGTTTGAACTTGAATGTGTTGGACTCTTGGAGAGAATCAGTACCCAACAACTTAGTCAGTGACTGAGACTAGAAAAAACTGTCACGACAAATGGAAAATGTGGTTCTTTTTCAAAACATTATCAGTAGAAGCGATGTGAGGAGCCACTATCTTTTGATTACCAGCCAGGTAGTGTTTTGAGCTGTATTTTTTTGCCCCATACCTCTTGGAAGATAAAATCATAGACATTGAACACTCCAGTAATGCTCTTTCTGACCACTGGAAAGTTGTTCCCTGCTGTCTTTCTCCAGTGCCTTCTTTCAGTTTAGTTTCAAATGACTCAATCTAATTTCCTGGTTTCCAAGACTGATTAAATGCCTAAACTGTTATTATGTGTATATTAAATCTCTCTCTGCATTTCTGGTTGAGCAGCAGAATTGTGATGATCATATATGAAAAATTAAAGATTGGATTTCCTTTACAATTTGCCACCCTGGAATTCCTGTTAAAGTTCTGTTTTTTTTTTCTCTCTCTCCTTTTAGGATGCATGTGGGATTTCTACAGGGTTTTGTACCAAGTTGATCACATTATATATTTATATTCATAAAATCACCGTTTCAAAAACTGTGCCTAAATTTTAAGCTCAACATTTGAACTCTGGACTACCAATATTGGTAGTTCCAAATGAGCAAGAGGATTGTGGAACAATCTGGCAAGCATGAAGCAGCTCAGTTGCCACTTATCAGACCTCAGATCTAACAAACTGCGCACATGGTTCTCTTGCATAACTGGGCTGCCGAAAAGTATTTCTTCCCTGTCCAAGCTCTGCTTTTAGGAAAGTTACAGATTTATGAGCGGAGCGGCATGCAAATGCGACTGGGCAGTTTCAGAATTGGCCTTTCATCTCTCTCTGAGATGCTGGGAAAAACATTTCTTTTCAAAGCTGGCTGGTTTGTTCTTCCTATAAAGCAGATCACGAAGCTCTGCTACTTGGAAGGAAAATGTCTCTGCAATGTGAGACTTTGCCCTTTTCGAAGTCCCCCACAAGATGAATAAGTAAACTGTAGCCACGTCAAATATATATATTAAAAAAAAACAAAGGGGGGGAAAAAAATGCCCCAAACCAACAAAGCCTCAGTTTCCTTTTTTAAATCCTAAACCAACAGAGAGGCTACATCCAACTGAAAAATAATAGTGCTGTCTCTCTGCAGATACAGAGTTGTGACAGCTAGAATGAGCACAATTTCATTCCCTGTGATATGACTAGCACTTCTGAGGTAGAGTTCTCTCTGCCTGAGGATGATCAAAACATGATAAAGTACGTGGTCAAAGCCAGTAAATCTTCCTGCCTTTCATCCATATGATGATCCTTGCTGGTGGAAAGGAAAAAGAGAGTAGGCAGGAGATACTCCGTGCTGCCCCTGGAAGTGCTCAAAGACTTCTTGCTATCAGAGTCTCGTTTCCTGTAGCTGTTATGTTCTTGTGCTGACTTTCACAGTGGGGTTTGGAACTGATCCAAAACTTATTCCCATTATGGGAGCCTTTCTATCAACTCAAGATCATTACTAGTTGCCAACCACTGCAATAAAATGAATAATAGTCTGTAGGTGTGGGAAACCCATTGTTTCCCGTTGTTTTTATTTCAATTACTTACATGGTTTCAATGTTTTCATACAAAAGAACTAGTAACACTTGGAACCTTGGATTTTAGAAAACTACATAGAAGCTAAACATTAGAGGCTTTGATAGTTTGTGTTTTTCATGATAGGACCTTTTTCAGTATGAAACACATTTCATACTGAATCAGAAATAATGCGTGTAGAGTGTAGGAATTACTATTTCCACACATGTTGTTGTAGATGGGCTAATTTTAATAGTAAAATTTAAATAATTTTAATAATAAAAATTTAGTGTGAACTTTCCTCACAACAGCGTTTTATGCTGGAAAGAATGCAATTAGCTCTATTTAGTATTAGTCTCTGTTTACGTGAGAAAGCGAGATTAAAGAGTGTGATTAAAGAGATTTTAATTCCAGAGAATGTGAAAGTAGCCACCTAGTAACCAGGGGAGGGGAAAAGACAGCATCAATGTTTTAATTAAGTGTTCTTCATCCAAGAGGGTCTAAGGGACTTCTACCACAGAGGATGTAGAGGAGAAAAGATTGTTGCTCTGGAGGCTTACCTCTGCACTGGGACAAAGTATGAGTGGGAGAGGACACAGGAATGCTTAATTAGACTGAAGATGCCAAAAACTAAAAAGGAAAAAGCAAGGACATCATCAGAAGATTCTGGATAATAATAGATGCTTAGTGAGGAAACTAACAACAGGGAAAGTCACCCAGGTACAAATCTCTGGTTTGGAGCTCTCTCAATCTGTGAACTCCCCCAGTGTTTTCAGGGAGGATGTGGACCAAATTGAAACTGACTGACTGAAGAATTTAACTTCTGAATTCTCTTTTCTGGAGTCCATTACATAAGAAGTAATTTGCAGACACACGGTGCCCTGCACGCTGACATGCCCACCAGCTGCAGAAAGCTGGTACTGCTGTGAACCCTGGGGTGGCTGAGCTATAGAAATGGGAGAAAATTTTGGCCAAAGTGCAAGAAAGTTGGGGGTGGTTGTCCTCTTTGCAGTACAGCGGATCCATGCAGCTCTCCTTTCCCCTCAAGGGCAGAAAACATGATCATATGGAAAAGAGATGCTCTGTTACATCTACTGCACCTGGCTAGCCTCCTCTGTGTAAGGGCCAGAGCAGTAACGGTGAGTGAGGCCAGGGCTCAAACAGCTCGATGTATCTTCTGCTCAGTGTCTGATCAGTCGGTGTACTAGGGATCTAGATTTATGACTCTATACTCAAGCCTTCCCAAAGTTCAGGGTTAGTTTGGACGGTGCAGGGAGGATGAGATGCTAATCTCTGACACATCTGAAGTAATTCTGTTGAAGGGAATAGAGCTGCCCACAGAGCAGGCTGCAGCTGTGTCGGGTGCTCTGGAAATGAGCTGTGCTGGCCAGGTGCTAGTGAGCAGGATCACTGTGTCTGAGACTAGCCTTGCTAACCTGCTCTTGGCAAAGACAAGATTCATAAGTGAGATCAGAACAACAGAGGACCAGATTTGGAAATGCGTTGGTATTTTATGCTTTATGGATATTCTGGACCCATTAGCCTATGGAAGAAAACAATGCATGTGCTGTATTTTTACTTTGAAAACAGTTTAAATGGAGGGAAATATTCCAGAAGCAAAAAAGAAAGCTCATGCTGCATAATGCTGAGTTTCCCTCTGACTTTATTGCCTTTATTCTGCTGCAGCTACAGAAAACTCATTTGAACTATGAAACTTCTTTGGCGTGGATTCTTTATATTGATGAAACAGAGCTGACTTTCTCTGGAGAGCCAGAATGTTATTAAAGCACTTAACCTAGCACTGCTGTGGCTATCAATTATACCCTTCATTTACACTATACAAGGCTGAAGGCTTATTTGAAGTTCAAGAGGGTTTTTTTAATGAGATGTTAATTGAGTACACCTGCAGTTGGCTAAAATTTTCATGGACAATTAAGTGTGATTTTTTTCCCCTTCCTAAATTCTTTGTTTTATTCTAGGTTCCTACGCTGCATTTCAGTAAGTGTTCAGTATAAAAGTATGGACTTCAAACATACATCAACTAGAAGAGTAATCGATGCTTGTGATTTATGACTACTACTCTAAGCTTATTATCTACATTTCCATGACTTTTTTATTTGCATGAACTAAAAGGCTTAAGTTCCATGCTTCATGATTTGATTAAGCTGGAAACCATTTACTCAAGCCACCAAATCACCTTGCAAACAAAGATTCAAATCTTGGCAGGCTACCTTTGTCCTTTAGCATCCTGAAGAAACTTCTGGGTTCCTCTGTATTTACTTCCAAGGACACTTGGTAATATAGACCTCTCAAGGTACGTGGTGAAAGTGAGGTTGTACCAAAAGTATATATTTCCTTTTATTTTTTTTTCCTCCCCTAAGTGTATCTAGATAAAATTCTCCATGTGGCTCATATGCATGTTTTGGAATGGTTGCTTTTGGTTGATGTCTGTTAGATTTGACCTGTGGAGTTTGCAGTAGTTTGGTCTGTTGGACCAAAGCACAAATCAAAGAGCCACTATATAAAATGCCAGCTTTGCATAAACATTTTCACACTGAATGAAAAAAATGAGTTGCTTCTAAGAGTTTGAGTGGCACAACAGAACTTTAGCGATGCTTAGGTGTCCATGCACCTTCTTGCATATGGCAAACTATTCACACATGACTCTAATTACCAACTCAGATGTGAAAAGTTTAGAAATGTTACTGTCTTCGTCATCACTGCCTGACAGATCCATTTCTGTCAGTTTTCCAGCTCCAAGTGCTAGTAATACCGGTATTGCACTGATAATATTCAACACAAGAATTGTGTTGCACTGATTAGGTTCATATTAAGAGTACGTATGTACAGGATCACAGATGTGTTGAGCTTGGAAGAGACCTCTGGAGGTCATCTGATCCAAAGCAAGCACTCAAGCAGGGCCATATGGCGCAGCAGTTGACCAGAGTGATATTCTTCAACTGGAAACTAAAGTCTAATTTACTTTAAAGATACTGTAACTGAGACAACAGAGTGGATACAATGCTTATTATATGAGAGTCCATAGAACTAAGTGCTGAAACATCTGTTTATTTGGTTTAATTAGTTCTGAGTACCTATACAGTAAATTTTAGTGCTGATCAAGGCTATGTGCATTGCTTACAAATAAGGTCTTGGTTTCAGTCACTGATGTTCTTCAGAAATCTTGAACTGCACACCAGTCTCCCTCTCTCCTCTTGTCTCTGAAAGGTTATCAATTTCTACAGGTTTTGATTAGAATATCATGTTTCAGAAAAAAACCTACTCATTATTAAGAAATAGCATGTAATTTAGAAAGGCCAAGAGCTGGTCAGAGTATGGGGAGGACGGGACTAGGACCACGGATTAATGAAGGCTGAGTGAAACTAAAGACATTCAGATAGAAAATAAGCTCCAATTGAAGAGAGAGGTTAATGAAGCACTATGTCATGTAACTATGGTGAGTGATTCATCATCCCTTGAAGTCTTTAATTTGAGACTGGATATTTTTTGGGGGGGTGTGGAGACAGGGGGAAGGGAGGAAATATGATTTATTCAACCATACAACATTTCTACCCTAGAAAGCATTCAGTAGAAATCACAGTTAAATTAAAATACACAAGCTTATGTTTTAAATATGTGCTTATTTGCTTCTGATTTCAGCTTCAAAACATTGCTGTGGTCAGTGTTATTTTCCTGGACTAAGTTTTTATATTTGTTGGTCAAATAGATTCCCACTTCAGTATTCCAATACGAGGTTTTAGGAGTTGTCATAAGAAGGATTAGGCATGTTTGTTGGACATAGCAATTCTTCCTCACTTCAAACTACAGCAATCAGCATAGCTTCTGGTGCTTTGTAGTGGTTAATCTGTAGCAGGGGAATAGCATTTGTTAAAGCAAAAGTCAAGTGATCTGGGAAGGGAAAAGGATAACTTTTTTTTTTTTTTTGACTTTTATATATCCCCTGGTTTTGCATAACATGAGCTTGTTTTGCGTACAAAGCACTTCATACCGAGGGCTCTCAGATCACCTCAGTGAGTATGATACTAAAAACATAAATGCACGTTGGGGAATAGAAAGTTTGTAATGGCTTTGAGTGGGCTGTATGAGAGAGTCATCTGGAAATAAAGCTGAACAGCAGTTTTGGTCAACCTCACTGTAGTTTTTGACTTGAATTTGCAGAGGAACTGAGAGGAATTACATATCACAGTGGAAAAACAATAAACATTTTAGACATTAAACACTGTAGCAGTCTGGTAAGTGCATCTTTCCTCAACTTTGAAGAAGGCTGAACCCGTGTCATTTTGCTGTTCAGGCAAGTGCTTTCGCCTGTGGGATAGCTGAAGCAAGGAGAGGCACACTCACACAGCTCTCTTCCCTGGTGATATTATTCTCCCTTGTATAAAGCAACTGAGCAGTCACTGAGCTGGGCAGCGGAGGGCAGTGAGTGTGTAGTTAGGCACTCAGGCTGCTGAGCTGAGGGGTAGGGCTGTTGGCCACGCTGCATCCTCACCTCTCTGCTCCAAAGGGCCAGATGGCCTTGGCAGAGCAGGGATATCCGTCTGCTTCCCAGGTTCGTGTTTTTGGTACTGGGAGCTGGGTGTCACAGGAAGGGCACTGCTTGGCTGCGTTTGTCAGCCCTTTATTTACATTAAGAATTCTCATTTCAGAGACTTCTGTTTGAGCCCTGCAAACCTGAATATTTTGGTTAATATTTGCTCCGGATGGCATCTTAAATTTCAGTAATTTGCAGAGTCCTATATTCTGTATTGCTAGCTCCAGTAAGTGTGTGAAAACTTGCGTGTGGAAAAATGGAGGAAAAAGTTCTGATCCCAGATAACTTACTGCTTTCTTTTGCTTTTAGCCAGCCATTTTTGACCTGTGGTCAGTAGACCTTCTTGGTCTTCTCAGTTGCTTCTAAGGGGCTCAGGAAAAGCAAGTATATATGGAAAGTCTACAGATGTGAATGTTCCACGCTTTCACTGGAACATTTTTTTAGGGTCCATAAATCAAAAGATTGAAAATTCCTTCCCCAAACATACTAAGCATGCAGTAATTTTCCACAAGAAAAGACTAAAGTGATTTGTTACAATGCAAACTAATTTTAACGCCTAAGTCTCTGGTGTATTTGCTGCAGGCTCCTGGTACCCCCAAGGCAGCAAGTTTACAGAGCAGAAATGTACGCAGGGCTCTGAAGCAGAGTTTGCTCATTTATATTCACACGCCTCTGAAACCATGATGCATAACTTGATTGGTCTTCAGTCTGTGCTGCACCTCATGGCGTGTGGGCCAGAAAGCTCAGAGTCTGCCAGGAGAGAGCATTTCAAGCTCTGGCAGGAATTATCCACTAATAAATTGAAGGAGGCCTTTGAAAAGTCTCCAAAGAGGCAGGTGTTCAAACTAAAACATTTGCACTATTTTCACCTGAATGACTGCTTAACCTGAAGTCTTATCAATATCCAAACAAGGGGCTGAATTCTGCTCTCATACAACAATGTGAATGTATTACAGTGATGCTGATGCCTTTGAGTAGGCACCAAGATAAAGTAAAGAAAATGATCTTGTCTCTAGAGGGGACTAATTGCCTGTTTGTTGATCAGAAAAGTGCACTTAATTATAGTATGTTTAACAAAATCTCCCAAGTTGTACGAAAGTTCAAAATCCCAGAAAATATCTACCAAATATATGCAAGAGGATTTTGGGGGTAGGAACACTTAAACTGTAAAACAAAAGCCCCAATGTACTCTAGAAAAAATATTTTTGTTGCTCTTGAACGCTTACTGACTCGTCCACTATGATAACTGCAAGTGAAATGATCTGCATCAAGCAGGTCTTTTTCAGCTGTCTTTGCAAAACAGAAGAGGATGAGTGCAAGCTCCCTTTGGGGCCTGATCTAAAGTGAGCAGAAATAAATTGGAAGATTTCCTTAAAGCCAGGGGCCTTTAAATTGTGTCCTTTTAAGGTCAATGGTTCTATGATTTGAGAAGTGTTCCCACTGTTCACATGGCCAAAGCTGTGCTTAGTGTCTTCTGGTTCTCCTTTTCCAGTAGCAACATTCCCATGGATTTCACTTGAGCTATGATTATATTCTTTGTGCATAATGAATTGCTTATTACAATTTCTAGCAATCACAGAAAATTAGAAGGCGACATTTTTCTGATCTGACAACTTCACGCCATTTTCTTTTTTTCTTTAGACTATATCGTTAATTAAACGCCGCTGTTCCCACTCTATTCTTCCCATTCCTGTTCTGTTGATGGTCAGTATTGTCCTCTGCCCTACAGCCAGTGAAGGCTTTCCTGTCGGAAGGAAACTGTTAGGGCTCGATAAAAATATTGTAGATTCCCATTTTATTTTACATGGAAGAACGACTGTCCTGCCGAAGACGATTATCACTTTTTCGTTTTGTGGGTTTGAGTCAGCATCTGAGATAATCAGATTTCTTGATTTCCTTTCACTTATTTCTACCATTGCTGTGATAGAGCAAGCCATTAGGAAGCCAAGGAAACTTCTTTTTATTCCCCGCCATTGTCTTGGTTTTGCTAAATGCAATGAATTGCAGAGTGGAGAAAGGAAAAATTGAAATTGCAGCTTTGCTGAAGTTTCACCAAAGATGAAGAACAACTCAATAACTCAGAGTAGATTCAATGGAGAATGCTTGTGCCCTTAAACTGCAGCAACACAGTTATCTTAATGTAGCTATTCTTCTAAATTAACTTTAAATAGCATTTGTATTAATGACGATCATTATGTATTAATGAGAAATCATTTGTCCCTCCAATATTTCCTGGCTGTATCATGATTTTCATAGCTGCCAAAGTGTGCTTGGTGGGGATGATTACCAGCCCGAACAAATAAATAAATCATCTTCATCAGAACAGATCACTTCTTTAATATGGCACGAGAAATGAAAGAAGAAATCCATCTTGCTCATTTGCTTGATTATAATCAGTATCGCTGACTATGGAGATCTAAATGGTGTGTGCCATGTCAGTCTTTACTTCATGTGGAAGAGTTTATATTGTGTTGTCTTGATCCATTGCTCTCACACTGAGGGGCATGGTTAACAACAGGAAAACAACAGCAGTGATATAAGCCTCTGTTATGTTAACTCCTTCTAAACAAAATTTTCATGGCACGGGAGACAAAAACATGCCAAGATGATTCAGCCATAAAACTACTTGACTTCAACTCTGAGCAAGCATTTGCTGGTGGGAAGAGACAAAGGATAACTTAAAAACCCCAAAACAAACAAACAAAAAAGAAAACTCCCAAAAAATGGGAGGAGGATTTGTGATGTGTCCAGGCTTTCCCAAAGTGATGCTACCTGAACTAAAAGTCCAGAGAAAGGATGTTCTTAGCTAGCCACTACAAACTGGATCCAAACCAAGCTAACCCTAAACCAGACATTCTGCTGGCTCCATTCAACACTTCCTTCTTTCTTCTGGGAACTGTTAAATTTTATAAAAATGAGTTGCTTTGAGGTTTGTTCTTGTTCTCCAGATGAGTTAACATTCAGACTTTTTTTTTATTGTGATTGAGCCGACAAGGTAGGTCACTACGGCCAAGGCTTTGAATGGCATTTAGGGATATTAGTGCATATTAACTTTAAAACCTTCCACTAATGGTGTTTTGTGGTCTTGCAAATCTCAGGCATTGCCTATGCTGCATAACACTGCCTGTAGTAACAGAACTCAAATCCCCTTCCTATGACCGCTGTTGCTCTCCAGGCATCAGAGAAGTTGTACAGTCTACACCAGGTGTTGTTTTGCTTAAAATTGTTCCATTAAGAGTATTCTGAACACCGTGCCCAAGCTGTTTAATCAGATTAATTCCTGAAAAGGAAAACAGTTGGAAAGGTTTAAAGTTAATATGTGTTCATATTCAATCCTGCTATGGATCTTCTGATTTAATCTCTTATATCTGAGTGTGGGTAGCATAGAAGGAAAGCCAGTTTTCCTCTGTTAATGTTCCTCAGGTTAATGTTCAGGAGTTGACCTGTAAGGACTTTTTAGCTTCCATCCCGCAGGTTGAAAGGTCAAGTGTTTTGATGATGTGGAAAGAAATGGGCAAAGCAAACACAGCAAGGTTGGGGAAGTGAAAATCCAGCCTGTATGTGTAAGAGCAACCATTCTTTTACCTTCTGGGAGAATTTGCTGAAAGCATGCACTTTCCAGCCATACTATTTATATGTAATGGTCAAAAAGATGTGTCCCCTCCCTGCTGTTGAGAAGTGGTTTAACTTGATTTAAGATATTAACCCTTTTTTTCTTTTTTAAAATTTGAGCCTGCATGGCAGCTGCTTTTTCTCATCTCAGTTATTGAAAATGTATAATTTTTATTGGTTGCATGGCAACAGATAATCCCTTTGTTCTGTTTTGTTTAAACAGATGCTAGAACTCTGCCTGTCATAATAAGTAAAAGTACTTCCCTCAGGCTTTCTTTAAAATTGAGAAAGAGGGAGAGCTTGGTGCTTGAATTAATGTTGCTTCCAAAAGTAAGAACTTCTGGCTGTCATAAGCAACAGACCTATCACCTGCTTAAATAGTTGTGCTTGAAATATACTTTGATGCAATAACTTAATTGGCTTTGGGAAGCTTGCCTAGAAGGGTAGCTCACATAGACTAGGGCTGGGATTTGCAAGTCAAAAACCATAGCTCTTCTGACCAGAAGAAAGGAATTGTTCTGCAGAGGAGCAGCAAACCGAGACCAAAACTATTGGAAATTCAGAGCATTTTTCATAAACTTTAATAGGCTGTAATCTCACTGATGTCTAATGAAGCTGTTGAATAGCATAAATTGACAATGGCATGATGAGGCCACAGTTCTGCTTTTGATTTCTCTTGGATTGCTGTGATTTCATTGATGCCTGGGAAGCTTCTCCTGAATCTCGTGAGCTGCAATAAGATAAGAAGCAGGCTGCAGGAGTCTTGCAAAGAGCCGGCATGAATGCTTCAGCAGCCAATATTACCTGCTATAAAATGGATGAGGGTGTCATTGCATCAGAGCTTTGCATGACAAATGTATTTGGAGGGCAGCCCTGGAGACAAAGGGAAGAGACTTGCAATGTATCTATCACAATAGAGCTGTTCTAAACACTTTAGAAGTTCATTTTGCCACCTTTGAACATTACCATAAGGAATAAACCTCAGCACTTTTTCTTTTTTTTAAAATAAAATGAACACTGACATGGCACAGCCAGGTGTCTAGGCTTTCTAAAGAAGATAAATGGACCTGTAGAGAGTTATTTAGACTTTAGTGTTGCCCTATATGATGTACAGACTGGAATCCTCTGAAGCATGAGAGCAGTGACTATAACGTATGCATGTTAGTCACAGACCCAAAGCACGCTCTAACAACTCTCCCACAGAGTGTTTTTAGAAGGACTGGATAGCTTGAATATTAGCATGTCTCTGAGGAAAAATTCTCCCTGGGCACTTCTGTGGGGCCATGGAGTTTTATCCCTAGATTTGAACAGGAGCTGAAAGGAGGGACTTTTTTTTTTTTTTCCTAGCTCTTGTGTAGAGACCTAGACAGTAAGAAGATTTGATAGATGATTTAAAAAAATCTTGCCTTCTCTGGTTTTATTCTAAATTCTGAGAGATTTCTATAGCAAGTGGAGGGCATGAAATGAGTCATGAGGACTCTGGTTTTCAGACCTCTGAATTGCTGGTGGGAATGGCACAGGTAGGGAAAACTTGGGCAGCTTCTCAAACACTTTAATAACAGCTCCCCAGGGCAACGTGTTCTGAGCCTCTCAGAAGCAGAGACTGCATGATGGGAGCAGGTGAGGATGGCCTTCAGGTTATTTCTGAAACTGAACAGATATCCTTGAACTTGGGCTTATTGGTAAGCTGTCTGTACATGCTGTATAGCTTAAAGCTTGGTTCTTTGTGAGGCTGAAAGTGTGGATAAGATATGACAAGGGCTTTTTCAACCTTCTGAAACTTAATATTTGTTTCTCAAATGTAGCTTTTTAGAGGTAAAATACTAATCAGATGTTCAGATGATGTCCATCCAGCACGAGCACAGCCTAACACCAAATCTGATTTGAAACATCTCTCCACTTCCAAATCCTTTGCTTACCATTCAGAAATGACACCACTCCCATGCTGTAAATAAGAAATCCTGCTGTGACTCAATATTAGTACTGTCTGGCTTGTAGCAACTATTATCTGGGTCTTCTACTGGCATACAAATTTTTCTGTCTTTCCTCATGAACTGCTCTGGTTAAGCAATGAGTTGCCTTTTGCTTTTTTAATTCTGTGGTCTAAAGCCATTGGTTTAAGCTGTGTTTTGAAATGAGAAATAAAGTAGTGAATTTCACTGTAATTTTCCTAGCTTCCATTTATGCTGTGTGTGAAGAGATTGGGGAAAATGCCCTGCTTTGCAGTATCAGCTGTTTGCAGAAGTGTTTTTGCTGGGTGAAAGTTGTGCAGTCCCAGAGGCTGATCTTGCGTACATGAGTATAAATCTGGAACAACTTTCCTAGCATCAGAGGAGCCATTTCAAGTTTGCATGGGTTTAAGTGAGATTATTGTCTCACTGATGAAGTGCTTTGCAGAGGAAAATCCGCTGTTCTCATCCTGGTGGGAACATAGATGAGCATAGAAGTGTGGCTTCGTGTTTGCCCTTCTTTCTACTTCAGATGCCTTCAGCTGCTGTTAGCAGAAGTTGTGCTGGAGGGAAACTTTATTCAGGTCTTCTACATGCAGATATTTTATTGTCCAGTCAGTTTGAAAGAAGTGTAACCTTTTCTCCTAAGGAGAAGGTTCTTATGTCAGTTTTGGCTCTTCTTTGTATGCCTCTACTGTTGTTATATCATCCAATTTGCTAGGTTTTATTGCTTCCTCTGTGCTGTGGCACTTCCAATAAGTTGTCTTCTAATTCCCTTGTTTAAGAAATGTATCTCTGAAGCCTCCATAAATTCAGACAGGCTCAAGCACCATCTGCCTCTCCTTTCCTGTTGTGTCAGCAGGGATCCTAGGGTCTCAGGCTCAAAGTGACTCCGTGCCTCTCAGCTGCCTAATTCTCTGTGAGAAGTAATAAAGGAACCCACATTTCACAGCCATGAAATTGTTTCAAGGCATCAGGTAAATAAAAAAGGGCTGATTTATTCTGATGTGAAAGCATTGTTAATTGAGTCATACAGGGAATGAACACTAAGCAAAGAATTCTATCTGACATCAGCAATTATTTTATTGATGCCTCCGCATCTCAATCAAATGCAACTCTTTCCTGACAGGTAGTATTTAGCAATGATGGAAAAATGGTAGCTTTGAGAGGGGGGGAGGTGAGGGTCTCCAGTGAGTGGTGGAATATTTCCATTAGCATCAGATTTTCTGGATACAGTATTAGTTGCAAAAACAAGTTAACTCCACCTGGGGAGCTGTGTGATTTTTTTTTTTCTAGAAGTTCTCAGCTGATGCAATCTTATTGATCAAGTCCTCAGAAAACAGGTATCATTTTAAATTAATGTGATTGGATCTATTGGCGTGATCTTTGTTAGTTTGGAGTTCGCCTTTATGTTTATTCCTCAAAAGTGCTGATAAACCTGTGCTGTAGTCAAAGGTTTTTCTTTCTTTATGGTATGGTTTTTGGGAATGTTGCTGTTTGTTCCTAGAAGCCTTTGCTTTAGCTTGGCCATATCTGAAGGTGCAAATACCAATCTTGAACTCTGGCAGATATTCGTATTTACTTGATGTGAGGAGAAGACAACCTGTCTTTCAATAGGAGCTAAAATCAAACAAATGGAATGTGTGCTGATGAAATAAGCTATTGAGGATAAATAGTCCAAAAGAAACCAATGCTCAGAATTCTGTGTAGTCAGTTCTTTGGCACATAAAACATGGAAAAAAAGATTGAAATGTATGGAAAACTTTTATGTAAAGGTGCCTCACGTTAAAGGTGCCGAAGGTGTCTTTTGAGCGTTAAAGTTATTTTGATGCGAAAATAAGCTTTATTGTTCTATTGCATCAACTGAATAAAGGCTCACTAATATCAACCTTAGCAGTCATGAGTACAAATTTACAACAGTGGCCTTTGGTAAGAAAGTAAGAAAAGCTCACATCTTCTGTTCGTTAATTTGTATGGCTCAGATGTGAAAGGAAGTCTGGCAAACTCAGTCATAACTAGGGAAAGAAGCTGAGAAAGGCTGACACCTGTCTGCCTTGGTGCCCACTGTTTACTGTACTGGTGCTTTCTCATTGGACTCTCTCATAAAGCCATTTTACAGTTGGAAAGGTATAAAGAAAATAGAGGATGTTATTCATGGTACTGGGTGACATGGAGGGTGTTGTTCTCGTGACACTCTGGTGTTTCTTTGTGAATTGTATTGATCTTCTGAAAGCAGGAGCAGAGCAACCTTGCCATATTCGGCAGCCGTGGGTATTTATGAATATATGCTAAATTAAAGAGGAAATAAACTCTGTTTAAATGACAAGAAAGCTCTTTGTGGTTTCATAGCATGTCTCTGTTGGAGAATAAATATTGGGCCAATAGCAAGGAGATGTCCCCTCGAAACTCCGTTTATCCTGTCATAAATATGTCTAGAAAGTCTTCCCTTAGTAATGTAAACTATCAAAGAAACCCTTTTCCAATAATGACAGATACCTCTAGGGCTGCTGTTTTTGCTAGTGACTTAATGTTCACAAATCAAAGGAGAAATATTTGAGTTATTCTCAGCAATGAATTTAATTATTGAGTTAACTGGAGGGGGTTGCTTTGTTTTTCTTCGCGATCTGTGATGCAGCTCAGCTTTAGGACAGCACACATCAGTTTAGAAAGCCTTTGTCCTTACAAAGGTTTTTCTTTAGAATCTGAATACTTGGGGAAGACTGCTTTGTGTACATGCTGCTGAAATGAATAATTTTAAATGGGAGTTTGAGCCTCGTGTCACAGCTTAGATTTTATCTTGGCCGTGATTGTAGGATGGTATGCTTAAATGCAAACGCTTCATTGTAAAAAATCTCTCATCCCAGCACTGTGAGCTTTTGTACCAAACACCAAATATCATTGAATTCAGAGCATGGTTTTTAACATGTTGGAGGTACTCATGTTGTTATCTCCTTCAAGCCTTACAGTGTCACGATAGTGATTTAATCTGCTGCATGAGTATGAAGGCACTAATTCGGAACAATAGCAGTAATACTGGAGTGGTGAGGAGTGGTTGCTATCAGTCTTCCTAATTCCAGCATTTCTGTAAACAAAAACATGTCATAAAATAGCTTATGTATATGCGTATGGCAGCGAACATGTGTGTGACTTTCATGAAACATTACTGTACTTGTACGTTTAATAAATGGCAGAGTAGATCTTCATTCTGTTTCAGCTGAGGCTGCTTCAAAGCCTTTTTGCTACTTTATTTGGATCCAATTTTTGTATGTAGCCTTACCCTGTTTTTGATAACACACCCAGCAAGCATATTTGTAAACGAGATTTTACAGTGTGATGACTTTCTTTCCTGTCTCGTGCCCATTGCTGTAAATGTCTGCTGTCAGTGCCTGAGCCTATATGGACAGCAATATCACATTTTTTTCTGTACAGTCTTAAAATAGGTAACTACAGGTGTTCCAAATAGCTTGACATCTCCATTTAACACTTGTGTGCCATTATTTTTAACCACCCTCTTTATACTTGCTGGCTCCAGAAACCCGCATCGCTCTGGGGAAAATAGGACTCTTACAGAAAGGCCCTGCTCGTAACACAGGAACAGATTTTAGAGCTCATTGAGGTTTTTTTCCTGTTAAGACCCTGTTCTTACCTTTTAAAATTTGATGGCTCTTTGAACTTCCCCAAATGCATTTTTTGTTCTGTGGATACCACAACCAGAAAAAGAATTTGGAGAGCAGTTATAGCAGTGCCAGACACAGAGGTGATGTGACCTCTCTGCTCCTTCCTCATCTCATCCTTTTACCACCAAGGAACATGAGGTGTTTTATGGTCAATGTTGCACTGAGGGTCACATTGCACCGTAACCATTTTGAGGCACATCCTCCTGGAAGAGACTCCTTCCCATGTCAGCGTGGGCATTTGTTTCTTACTGTGTGTGCAGACTTAAAATTGTCCTTATTAAATCAGCGTGGTGTTTGCTTGTGCCTAATTTACTAGTTAACACAGAAAGCTCCTTAGATGGGAATCCTTCTCTTCCTGTTGCCATTCCATATTCTTGTAAAATCATTCCTAATAACCTTTAACTACAATGTCTTCATTAATGTGACTGATTAAAAATACTTACTAATAAAGAGGCAAGAAGAGTTATTGAAGGGTACAGCAAGAAGAGTAATTACATGAAGGTACTTTTCTGCTTAGTTTCAGGTCTACTAGGTAGCTGGGATCCTAACCTTTTAATATGAGCCATGCTGACTTTTATGAAGCTTTAAAATAAGAGAAAATATGAAATAAGATGAAAGTTTCACAGCAGACTGTGCATGTTACACAACAATACTGTCTGCGTCAGCTAACCCATAGAAAAGTGGCTATTTTGAGCACTGTTTTCGTAAACCCACGTGCATTAATTACACTATTATTGCTGAAATCTCTTTCAAGTTATTCCTAACATTGCCTAGTCTGTCCTTTGCAGTACTGGCAGGCTGACCAGTCTTCCCAGTTCTACATTTTAAATGTTAAGAGTAGCTTTAGCCTCCGTCAGCCCTCTGAAGCTCTTGCTACACAGTCTGTGTAAGTGGTCCTCCTCAAAATTCTGACTAACTAGTTGAAAATTCTTGGACACAGGAGTCTTTTTAGTTTTGCTAATCCTAAAATGCCTCCTTTTAGTATTTTAGCTTTTGCTTAATGCTTATGTTGGCTACTGTTGCAATACAGTGCTCATCATTGTTATAGTCAGATGTGACTCTATTGTCCAACCCTGCGTAAGGGTAAAACATTTACTGAAAACATTTTCTTCTGTATTATTTCTGATGATTTGACACTTCAGTCTGTGTGTGAAGATCATTATGATTGCACACTGAATTGATAACCACAGCAATAATTCTAGTCTCCCTGTATTATGAATATTTTTACACAGCTGGACAAAATGAGAAATCTATGGCTGTCCTGTACATTTTTGACAATTTATATATTTTGATTTGTATTCAAAAGAAGAACATTGCCCTTCTTGCATTTGTTATATGCGTTTTATACCTGCTTTCATTTCCCCCTANTTTTTTTTTTTTTTAACAGCTACAGCTTTCTTTGACTGAGACTGTTTTTTTCTGGACACTTAGAAAAATGTTCTTAATCTGTTCCCAATTATGGTAACATTTTTCTTCTAAAATTCTTTCTCCCAACTGGTTTGGCTCTTCTGCCCACCTCCCTCCCCCCAGCTTCATGAAATCGATCCTTTTATAAGCAGCAAGCATGTGTATTAGTGGTTTTGGCACAGTAAAATATCTTCTGTTTGCACTTGAAAAATGAAATCAAGTCATGATCACTTCTTTGGATAATGCCTTTTTTTGTGTGATCAATTTACTCCTTATCTCACAGATGAGCTCTAATATGGAATTATCTGTGTTGGATGCATCTTTTCTGAGTTAAGATTTTGTCATCCATAGTTTCTTAGCAATTGCAAGGACAATTTAACTCTGGCAGTATGAGTTCTCTCTTTATAAATCACAGATGGGAGTCTTCCCCCCCCCCTCCCCTTTCTGCGTTTTATCTTGGTGTTCAAGGAGCTGCTCATATTGATTTGTGCTGTAATCTGGTCCTCTTTCCTAGGAGGAGGGGGCATCTTGTCCTTAATTACTCAGAAACAGGCTGGCCTCACCTGTTTTCACCCTAAGACCACTTCTGTTTTTAGCTGTGCATTCAAGTCACAGACGGAATTATATTTGAATGGTACTTGCAAAACCTCAGAAGCTGGCCGCAGGAACCCTGCATCTTGCCCAAAACACACACAGGTACTACCTTCTCCCCCCACCAACCAAATGTTGTTGACCTGAGTGCTCATACTTTCCAGCAATCAGATACAACTGCCCTGCCCTGTCTCCTTTGTGCTATCAGCTGGCCATCCCAGATAAATGATCGTGCTGATTCCAGAACAATGAGGTTCTTATTCTTTAGATACTTGGAGATTTTTAATTGAGTTGCTCTGAAGATGGGGAAATCTAACTCCCCGCAGCCTGCATATTTTCTCTTTGCAGGGCAATGTTTCTGACTGTCTGAAAGAAACTGAAGCCGCTAACCGTGTGCGCCTCCGACCGATCCTGCCTGTGTGATCAGATGCAGAGCGAATCCTGCAGGATTGCTGCACGGATCAAGATGACACACTGCTGCATGCTTGTTCTCAGGCACGTTCCCTCCTTCTCCCCCAGTAATCAGGCCTCTCTGCACTTTAGAACATACTTCCTGACAATTATTGTGTTTATACACTGAAGCAGACGTACACATCAACATAAAACAGTAACACTGAGATTTGCACAGGAAAATGGTAACTTGGGGTCAAGCTGCAGACTGAAATGGCTGCTGTGGCCATCACTTCAGTGTGCATTAAAGGAATAATTACAAGCACTCAAGAGATGCACAACACAATTCTTCCGTATGCTTGCCTCTGAGAATATAGAACCCACATCAGAATTAAAACGCTTAATAAAAAATGATAGTTTGTATTAAATTTCAAGGGAGATTTATTAGCAGCTGTAACAAACTGGCTAAAGAATATGGATCAGACTGCGTAAGAATGAAGGCCTAGAATTAACATTAAGACTTTTAGTCTTAAAAATGATCTTGTGCAGTCAAAATCTGTGGTATTACCAGTTTTTTTTTTACTTTCACTGGGAAATAATTAAGCACTCCCCTGTGACCACTTTATGGAATCAATGCTCTTTTAGCAGTGTTAGCATTATTTTCTTTGAGAAGTGTACATTTATGGATGGTAATCATTTTAAAATAGCTGACATTAAGTAGGAAATAGCCCTCTTTTTCCCTTGACAGAGAATAGCATGAATGAAGGGCTGGGAGAGGAATATTACTGTCTTGGCACAGGCTGCCCCAGTTTGCTGTGGCATAGCTTCAGGTTCCTGTTCAGTTCTGCTTTGATTTTTGGTTCAGTCAGGCTCTCTCTGCTCCTTGAGAGCATTGCACTTCTTCTTCTGCAAGAACGGGAGGGGGTGACCCTCAGTGTCTCACAAGAGATGTCTTTAATGTGCATGGTCTGAAATCTCCCAGGAGCTCAGGCAGGACCTGAGCAACAGTGGGTGCAAGTGTGGAATAACCTCCTGGGAGCAAAAGGGTGTGAATTCAAGCACATAGGGCATGGCAGCAGAGTGAGGAGAGAGCAAGTTAGCTGTCTGGAAACTGGTGCAGGAATTATGAAGTGGAACAGTTCTTTCCTTGTCTTTCCAGTTCCATTTCCTCTGAATTGCACAAGCAGAGCTGCCACAAAACAAATTGGTTTTCTCCCCACAGCTGTTTGTTCGCTTTGTCTGCCCTTCTCTTCTCCCAGTGTAAATAAATCTGATGGGCAGGGCTGGAGGAAGATGGAATGACTGTGAAGCACATGAGGAATCTGTTAGAACCCTGCTAGCTGCTTCTGCAGCTGCTGGAGAAAACAAGCTGCTGGTGGCAGAGTGAGGAAGTGACAGCAGAAAGATGAGCAGGAGACTGGGAGGAACCCGAGGAAAGGTGCAAGGTGTGGGCACAAATAACTGATCCAGGCTGGAGAAGGACTGCTTACGATGTCCTTCTTCCACAATTTTGCCTTGTCTGGACTTCCTAATGATTATGACCACCAGGACGTTCAGTTTGCAGCTTGTCAGCTGTGCAGGTATCACCTCTAGCTGGCAGAAAGAGCCATGGCATAGTCTGTTTATTCCTGCAGCCAGCTAAGGCACACTGTTTTGTTACCATATTTACCATCCTTATTCTTTTGTGGGGTTTCTTCCTCTTCAAAACTTATTAAAAGTCTCCTCCTAAAGCAGTAGCACAGATAACGCTCCTAATCATCTCTGTGCTTTAAAATACTTGTAAATGAAATCTGTACCAACCAGTTCTTGAAATGTAATTATAGGAACTCACTTGAGATGCAAGTTTCTTTGAATTTGTTAAGGATGGAACTGGAACAGAAAAATGGCAGCTAACAAAGACTGGCTTCTGCTTGGAAGAAAGTCTCTCTGCCTGCTGCTCTGCCATGCCTCTCGTGCCTTGTATAAAGCCAGTGTGTCATTGGGCCTCTAGATCTCAGGTACTTAGCTAAGCCAGCTGGAAGTTCATTAAAAATATTGAATATACTGCGTTGTTCTAGCTTTGTTCCTTCCAGTGCACAGAGACTGCTGTAAGAGTTTACTGAAAGTGGAAGGCCTTTAACTCCCACTGTATTAATCTACCCATAAATCATGGAAGCTTTTACTTCCAAGCTCTGTACTGTATGGGGGACATCCAGAGTTTGCTTCTCAGAGCACTGACCCTGTGCCATGCTGCTGGAACGCTGAGAGCACGCTTTGTGAGCCTGGTTGATATCATATTTGTCCCTGCCAGGGCAGCTGCTGTGCCAGGGATATGGGGAGGTGGTGTAAGAAGCAGTAAGTTTCACTGCCTTTCATGTGTATGGGAGCTGGACTGGGCAAGCAGATTGTGGCCATTTTCCGTTCTCTACTCACGACGTGATTCAAACCACAGATTTTTGTGTGTCCATGTGACCGTGCAGAACAGCAGGGGTTTTGCAGAGCTTGGCTTTGAACAAAAAGGAAATAGCAAGATACAAAAAGGTATTTCTTTAAGTGCGATGACAAGGAGACAAATCCAAGAAGGAAGAAATTCTGCCAGGAATACAACACAGCCTGTGTTGAAGAGATAGGCTGAAGGGAGGGAAGCTGAACTCCATGATGCTCTATCCGTGTGTTGCTTACCTGTAAATGTACTGAAGAAGAATAATGAGGTGTTACTTATGCCAGCCCTAACACAGAGTAGAATGAGAGCTTGTGTCCTTGTGAGCGAAGTATAAATTAGTGAAACAGTTTGAAAAAAAGTCTCTGCCTCTGGTTTTATGGGCTGTGCTGTTTGCCTGGCACTCGTTGTGTATAGCAGTCCCTGCGTGCATTCGGCTATCTCAGGAGCCTGCTGCGTGCTGGATTTATGGATCCACACAAGTTGTGAGGCTCAGCATGGCTGCCTTCCCTCCTGATTACCTGTTTCTTATTAGAATGTATTGCTCTGCCAGACAAGCTGAGTGTTAGTTCCCAAGACTGCCCATGGTAGAGCTGCTCTGTGTGGCTTAACCAGGCAATGAGGACAAACCCTGGGCTTTCTGGGGGTGCATTTCTTCCCTACCAGCGCTCTTGCATGTTCTCACAGGCCTAGCTCTTGGCACAAAGTAAATATGACATTCTTACCTGCCAGAAGTAAGTCTCTGGTGGGGAGGATTTGATTTCCATAATCCCCTCAAACTGTGATAAAATACCAGCAGCTGGGATGATCTCAGGAACCCTTTCTCAGAATACTCGGACTCCTCTTCACCATGCAGGGCTATTCCTTGAATAGCTGTTGCTGGATGCAGCTGAAGTGTTACAGTGTGCCCTGTCCACAACAGCTGTCCTGAGGAGATTCATGCATATTTGATAACATACGCAGTGGAAAAGATACCTCAGTTTGTATAGTAAGGTTGCAGTGTTTGAGTATCAGTGAAACCTAAATGGCAGCTAAGCTAGCTCTGTAATTGCTCAGAGTCCTCTGAACAGAAATGGCTGCATGAGTGTGGCATGACTTGCAGGGAAGGTTTGTGGAGCTTGTCAAGAAATTTATCAAATTTTTGTTTATTATTATTATTGTTCAACATTATGAATACACTTGGCACTCTGTCTTTCAGTTTACAAGAGAATACAAATGTATTTCCCTGCTGAAAGAATCCTGTTCCAGCTCAGAAAGTATGTTTGTACAGAGAGAGAAATGAGACTAAGTGAATTAATGACTTAATGATGATTGTTTATTATTTGTATTACAGTAGTGTTTAAACTGAGACTGGATCTTTTATGTGTTCAGTGTTGCACAAAAGCAGATTGCAAAAGTGGCTTCCCCAGAGAGCTAAACGGAGTACAGATAAAAGACAGAAGAAAAATGACTATTCCCAGATCTGAGAAGGAGAGAGAGGAGCTGCCTTGCCTGGGGTTATGTAGCTAGTCCATGGCAGAGCGTGGATGTGAACTCAGATATATCAGTGCAACTCTCTTCACACAAATTGATGCGGCATCCTGATTTTTATCTAGGATTGCATTAACTACTTAGCGGTGTGTTGGTGAAATAGTCTGTGCTTCCCTACTCATGAATGCTAAGGCTTTGTTTGTGCATATGTAGATATGGAAAGCTAGGATTCGTGTCTGACTGTATCTTTAATCTCTCTGTCTCATGTTTCCTAACAAGATATGTCTGTCAGCAACTGCACATCCCATTAGTAATGCTGGTTAGATGCAAAGTTATCCTGTCTCATAATCACTGAACTGGAATTCAGGTGATCTGAGTGCTAGCCTGGCTTCTGCCAGGAGGTCTTCTGGTCAGTAGGTTGATACAGGACAGTTCTTCCTTTACAGAACTCTTCACCCTCAAAACTCAGCACCACCATGGCCGTCACTCTGACTCAGATTAGTTCGTCACAATAGTTTCTTGTCCTGAACTCTCGTTGCTGCTCTGCTCCTTGAAAATCACTTGAAAGGGCACTAGAAGGGCACACGAGCACCTTCCTGCAGCCAAGCATGATGTAGATGGCCCCAGGCAGGCTTCCAGCACATTGGTAAAACCACACAAGTAGAGCTCAGTCCTCTCAGGGAGAGATCTTAAGGCTGCCAGTGGTGTGGATCTGGGAGAAGACTGGAGGAGGGCACGGCTACAGCTTTATTCTGAGGCAGCTTTGTGTAGTTCTTTTGCTAGCATGGTTGCAAGTAACAGAGTTTTCTGCGTGGGGTTGGTTTGTGCACCAGTTTTCCAACACTTTGTAGGAAGTCACCAGGCTTGTCATGTCAAAGTAGAGAAAGACCATAAACAGGCAGAGAACACAGCTTACACAAGAATGTGATGTAATCGGCATGATTATCTTGCTACAATATTGAACAAAGGCAGGAGTTGAGCAACTCCTTGAGCTGCTTGAGTGGCCAAAGCACTGGACAGAGATGTGCAGTTTAACACAGGCCTAAGGCCTGGTGACTGTAGCTGCTGAGTGATGCCCAGGTGGTGCAGAGTTGCTAGTGTTGCTTCTGTGAAGATGTCCCATCAGTGAAGTCGAAAGAGTAACTGTGCCTCTGTGCCAAACATTGGCCTCTGCCCCTCCCACCCCTGTTAATTAACAGCACAACAAGCCTTGTTAAGAGCCTACCAGCACACCTGACTCAGGCCCACCTCATTAAGGGTGTAAGTCTGGCCTCTGCCAGCGCTTTGTGTAGAGGAGACACTCCATCGTCATGGATGGATCCTTGGGCCTGACTCATCCTCCCATCCTTGTTAGCCCCCGTTAGGGACCTCTTATGTTAAGATACTGTGTTTCCCTTACTTTGCAGATGATAGCCAGGTGAATTGTTAATTAACTCTTATTTAATTACTGGCTAGACTTGAGATATTAATACCAATGCATCTAGTGAATTTATCATCAGCAGTTCTGAATCTGTTACCTGTTGCCTCGCTAAAGCATCTATTTTTGACTGTATGAACCTGTTGCAGTGAGTGTCCTGGGAGGGACCTTGGCAATAGCTGACAGCAGGAACTGTGGTTGGGTGGGTGATGGAATTGATTTTCACGCCTCAAGTAACAGCATTCCAGATCTGAATGATGTTGTATTACCTCATGGGACAGCTTGAACCAGTGGATAATACAACTTGTGTGGGGTTGAAAGAATTGAATGTACAGCTACAGGCAACCTAAAAAATGATGTTACAGAACTGGCTGATGTTACATTTGTTGTTGCATGCAAATGGAGTGTGTGGAAATTGGGATTTAGACGGTGATGTTTTGCTGTATCTGCATACCAAATGTAACACTAGACCTTAATGAGCAATTAAACATGTGAAGTGTACGGCAAAGGGCAGCAGGGACCTTACAGGAAACATGGAAGTAGGATGGCTGAACAAACTTTTGCATGGATTAGGATTCTCACTATCTGGAAGGCTTTCTTCTTTATTGCAATCATTGAGATTATTGTGTTTTGTATATTGTTAACTTGTATCAAATCCATGCTAACCTGGGTTTTAGTTTGTCACCTGCTCACGGTGTCTGTGTGGACAGAATCACAGTGACATGCTTCTGTGGTGCAAGTGCCTGGAAAGGAGCAGTGCTCCCCAAAGCCCACACCTCAAGTCTCTGCTAAATTCCAGAAGTGAATATTTTGTGTTTTCATATTGTTTCGCTCATGGTATCTGAGGTTTTCAGTTGGGTTGGGCAGTGAGAGGAGATCCTTTCATTAAGTATTTCCTGGTGTTTGCTGCCACTTTGGCTTTGCACAGTTGGCATGGCACTAATATTTGCTCAGTTATGTTTTCAAAGTCTCCCTTGCTGGAACAGGCATTTCACTGGCTCTACAGGGCTTTTTTTCTTTTTTCTTTTTTGTTTTTAAAGCACTGGCTCATCTCCCAAGGCAGAATTTTCTTTACAAAAGAGCTTCCTGCCGTGTACAGTATTTATTTTTTAATTAGTTGAGCTAATGTGCAATTAATGTTTATAATGCAAACCTGTCTGGGGCCATCCATTCACTTAATCAGAACACTTTCAGTAGTTGTATTTTTTTTGTGTGTGTGTTTTCTTCTGGTGACTGTGTAACAGTATTTTTCTTCTACCTCTCTGTAAGCCTGGCTGTCCCTACAAAGTCTGGCCTTTCTGAGAAAACCCCAGTGAACTTTTTGTTCTCTACTGTCTAACCTCTCTGTAACACTTTCCTGGAACAAAATGAACCAGCAACAGAACATCTTCCCCTTGCCAGGAAATTTTTTAGTTTGTTTGAGGCTTATTTCATCCCTGTGCCTGGCACATGCCTGCTGCAGCCTGGCTGGACAGTCTATAACAAGTAGCTTCAAAGTTTGCAAAAAAAAAAAACCCAAAACAACAACAACAAAAAACAAAGAATAACTGCTCTGTCCAGTGTGTGTATGTGCTGACAGGTGTATATGTCTGCTTGATTAATGACATCTTGGAGTGGTGTATCTCAAACCATGCTGAACTTGTGCAGGTTGCTTCATGTGTTTGAACCAAATGGGAAACATAACATGCACTTCAGCAATGATATTTAAAGAAAAAAATCCTTGCTCATCCCCCTGGCAGCATTGCTGGTACTATCTGATGTATTGCATGTCAAAACACACTCCACTTTTTGCAAAGAGTGAAATGTGTTCCTCAAAGATGCTGCTGCTGCTGTTCAACCTGTACTGCAGTGCATCTAATTCCTGATAGAGCACTGAAGGTGTTAATAATTTGTGGGGTTTTTTTAATTGTCTTTGTTATTTAAGAATATTTGTTTGTAGGTGAGAAAGGATGGTAGATCCACCAGGGGAAATTTCCACTGCACCTTGCCTATGTAATGTATGCTGGGGTGCTGGTGCCCTGAGGCTCTCGGTAGCCGCAGGAAAGGGACCTTGCAGGGAATGGCACCTTGGGCAGTTCCTTGGAATTATCCTCTGTGGGGCCTGGCTTTCCTCTGAGTGTCTGGGGAGCCTGTGGAGACTAGTGACTGGTATTGCTGCCTAAAGCTGTCTGTGGTGAACTAAGTGATCTCTATCAGAGTAACATCCCTGTTTCACAGGTCAGAAGTTAGATGGAATCATGGCAAAGACAGACTCAGATTTTAGGTTTCGTGACTCCCTGCACTGTGTCCTGTACATACTGGGCAGAGCCCCACTGTTACAAAGCAGCTTCTTATGTGCTTTTATTTTTAAAATATGCATCTTCCAGATATACAGGCTCTTATTGTCATACCCTGCTTTGTATAGGGTACAGGTGTGCTCACGGTGAACGTGCTTGTGTATACAGTATAGGAAGTCTGCTGTGCCCGGCATGTGGAAGGAAGATTCACATTTAACTGCATGTTCCTGGCAGCTGCCCTGAGTTGTGCACCTCTGTGCAGCAGGACGGCCATAGGGCATGCAGTTACCTGGCACTGCACGGTTCCTCTGCAGCCTGATGACTTCGTACCTCTGCTGCACGGCCCCGCTCGCCGCTGCTCCAGAGGAGGGCTGCCACGGGGGATGGGGTGAAACTGATTTCAGGAATTTATGGTATTTAAATTATAATGCCAGAATAGGATTTGTAATGGAAGTTGGGATTTTAGTGTTTATAAAGATAATATAAAATTTAAAATAATTGGTGAAGGCTGAGATAAGGAACAAAAATTTAGGGGAGTTAGCACATTTTTTTCGCTCAGTGCTGCAATTAAAAGGTAATTTTACATTGCTCTCTAATATTGCCCCCTGTCATGTGCACATCTCTCTGATTTGCTTCAAGGGCCTCATTTTTTTGGGTTCACTTTCTTTTTTTCTGGCCAAATGTCCATGAATATTGGGATCTAATTGGTAGAAATGCAATGCATTTGGAGGGGACTCAGCTGGTTTGGTGCTCACCTGGAGCAGCTCTCCTGGCAGGGACTTGGCTGTGCTCCTCACCTTCCAGGGACTGGATGCAACCAGCAAAGAGCCTTGAAAGACTTTGGGGCTCCTCAGTTATTGTGTCTTGGCTTTGAATATCATCAAAGTGAGGGGAAAAGCAATATCTGAGATATGTATCTTCTCTCAGTAGGAATGAGCCAAATAGTTGTTTGTCCCTTTAATGCCACGTGTTTAATTCTGAGTGTCTTGAAATGGTGGCTGACACCTGGCATTTGGAGGTGAAAAATGGGATGTTTGAAGATATAACCATAAAAAAAGAAGGTAGGAAAAATACGAAGTGACTGTAGAAGTTGGAAAAATGACAGATGTTAGGGAATCGACAGGCTTTCAAGACATTGTTTGGTAATATCCTTCATACTTCAGACTTAATCCTGTTCAATATGAAGGTCCAGTGTTGTGCAAGTGGAAGGCAGGGAATCCCCCTGTGCGTTAACGAGACCTTTGCCACATGGAGCATGAGTTATCCTTCACAGGCAGCGACCCCAGGGCTTTGCTAACATAGGCAGCTCGTGTCTGCTCTGTCCTGCCCTGGCTGGTGCCAACACTGACAAGGAAGAGAATAGGGAGCATGGGGTCTGGGTGCAGGTGACAGCCTGAAGCAGCCTCCACCTGATTTTGGAGCTCTTCAGCATTGCTGCTGGTCAAGCCTGCCTGTGTTAAGGAATATGGCTCAGCTGAGGCTGTGGTGCTGCCGTGAAGTTAAGTGGGGGTGGACGGGTGAAATAGTGACTTGACTATGCAGCAATGAATCGTGTTCTTCATAGCATCACAGTTTCTAGGCTGTTAATTACAGTGAAGTGTTTTGTGGTAGGAACTAAAGCAAAATCCATTATGGTGTTGGTCAGCATGAAAGTAATTATATCTTTTTGATTTAGTCTGTGGTGAAAAAAGTGCTTGGTAAAGGCTGTGATTCTTCTTCCTTCTGAAATAAGAATGTTTCAAAATAATTAAAACTATCATCATCAATGCCTTAATGGAGGAGAATGAAGAACAAGGCAAGACCAGTGAATGGGTCAATCTGTAGGGCATGGAAATCAATATCCAATTATCAGACAGTGCTTTAAAAACACTCGTGAAAAAAATCACAAAGGGTGACCTTATCTTGGAGTTAATTTACTCCTCTTAATTTGAGTAACATTTCTTCTGAATGCACCAATTAAAACTTAGCTGAGGGCATTTATTTCAGGCATGGCTGCGGGCTTTATGAGTACAGATGTGTGCAGGGAAAGAAAAACCCTTTTACATAATGCTGCGAGATGTGTTGAGCGGGCAGCTCTCAGGGCAGAGTTCACGTGCTTCGTTCAGTGACAGACAGATTGAACGTGTTCATCAGGAAGATGCTCCAACAAACAGCAAGTGGTTTGCTGTGGTGGCAGAGCCAGAGATGAGCGAAACCCTACTGTGGGAAAAACAGGGAAAGAGTGAAGGTATGCAGTGCTTCGTTCAGTATGCTCTGCCCATGGTGTACATCCTTTCAGGAATGGCATCCGAAATGGCTTGTAACAGCTCACTGTTCTTCAGGAGGAGAAGTAAATCCAAACAAGGTGTGCTGTATCCAAGTGCAGGCTGTAGAGCATCAGCTACATGTTGCCATAGCAATGCCGCAAGTAGGGCATAAAGGAGTGGAATAGGAAGCCAGCAGGGTCATTAACATCATCAGGGCTCGGTGGAGCGCAGCTCCGTGGTAGATAAAGTGACTTCATATTCTCCAAGCAACATCTGTGGGAGTGATGCACATTAAGAGAGTTGGTAAAAATACAACAGTGGCTGCAGATGCCCCATGGTGGCAGTGACCCTGACATCTGCAGCAGCCCCTTCAGTCTTCTTGAATGCTGCAAGGAGTTTGTAAAATCCCTGCTTTGGGGACATCCAGGGACTTCCCTTGTCCAGAGAGCTTCCTGCAGGTGCTGCAAGGTATCTGCATTTTTGGGAAGGCAACAGTGGATCACTGTGTCCTTGCCAGCCTGTGTCTGGGGTTTCTTATGGGCTTTGTTGTGTCAAATGAAAGAAAGAATGTGAGGTTCTAGTTTTGGCAACGTGGGAGATGAAATAAAGCTAGGAAGGAATAACAGTAATACAAAATGAAGCCAAAAGGTTCATGTTTCATATCCTAAAGGAACAAGGAAAGACAGGGAATGCTGCTGTCTGTAGGTATTGAGCAGAGTATGTTGTACAGTCCTTTGTGTGGGGTACATCTGTGCTACAGCCACTCAGCTTGTGGCTTGTGCTGTCAATGCAAATGCACATTTGATTTCTTTTTTGGGCTGCTTCTTGTGCCATTTCCTGAATTTCCAGGGAACAACTATAGCAGAGGAAATAGAGTGATTGATTCCATATTATCACTGCTATGAAATGATCTCCGGAGTCTCTCAGCTTTCAGCGGTGTAACTGAAATCTGTGCAGGCTGAAGAGCTGCATACAGATCAGGGTCAGCACTAAGTGGGCCCGGCCCTCAGCTGCCTTCAGCCCAGGAAACTCCTGCTCCCTGGCACTAGTTTGTGGCAGGAAGAGATCTTTTGCATTGGTCAAATGTAGCAGTTATGCAAGTTATTTTGATTAAAAGGAAAATCCAATCAGCTTCTTACAAAATGCCTTTCTTGTCCTTTTTTTTTTTTTTTTTTTTTTCCCTGGATGCTTTTGCAGTTGCTCTGAAATCCCTTTTAGTGCTGAAGTGAGTAATATTTTACAGGTTTTCTAGGGTGTTTAATTAAGAAGACAAGGCTTGTGTCTTGAACTTGCTGATTAAATGCTGCTTCTTCAAACAGGACCAATCAGAAAAAAATCAGAAATTGTTAAGCACTGAAACAAAACCCAAGTAAAAATAGTTGAATTAAACAGTGACAACTATGGTCCTGTGCAGTTTTAATGATGGCAGCATCTTTTCAAAGCAATTATGCTATCCTAAGACAGTGTCAATGGGGAAGGATTAATACTAGGAAATGTTATGCCCTGTTTCAGTTTCTACAGAGGCAGAACGCTTGCTTTCTGCATCATTTATTATGTTTTATTGGCACCAATGATGCTAAATCACAGCTGTCAGACTAAGAAGAAGCTGAGACCAAGCTCTCACCCCTTGTTGTGTCTCCTTTACTCAGCAGCATTGGTGCCTTTGTGTCAAAGTGCATTGAAAGTGAGCCCGTTGCAGACACATGCTCTCTGCCTGCTGCTGGGCTGCTGCACAGGTTTGGGCTCAGATTGCTTTCAGCCATTGCGCAGAGGTGAGAGATGTAGCAGGGCTGGGGAGTGGGGTCAGCACATATTTCAGAACATACTCTGCCTCTGCTCTCTAGGGGTGCAAAAGTGTAGTCCAAAGGCGCCGCTCACCACCTCCTACATCACTGTGTGCAGTAAGTCATGCTGTGCTTTTGGTTGCTGCCTCCCAACCAGGTTGTGCCTGCACAGCCACTGGGGATGGGAACACAGTCAGGAGGGCACACAGCTCTGCTGCCATCTGAACAAGGGTTTGCAGTCTGGTTTTGGAGTAAGGGCATGGAGACAGAGCAGCGGCAGTTGTATATATTGAGGGGACATCAGTGTGTCCCGCTCCCAATGCACAAGGCACTCCAAGATTGTAAGACTGATGCTGGGATCGTTGCCTTTAACCTAGTAGCAAGCGGTGGAAATAAGAAGCAGAAAGCAGCCAGCAAGTTTTTCACTGTCATTCCATTAGATTCGAGAGACTTTATTTTTTGCAAATTTATTCCAGATGAAGTTCACCATGCTGAGTGTTAACAACTTCTACTGTCAGTGCTGCTGTAGAGCTGCTGATCAGTAATTCTTTGACATGCAAGTAAATCAATTGAACTCCTGCAACATCTAATTAATTTGTGGTTGTTGTGAGGCTTCTGCAAGTGGTCATTATTGGTAATGAAAGCTATTGATCCAAAGTGTACAAACTAGACAAAAAGAAGAACAGGTGAAGGCTCCAGGTCGGATCCTTTGATAGCCTTCACCAGCACTTTAATGACCTCAGTGGAGCTCTGTTGAGTAACATCAGCTGAGAGCAGGGCACATAATATTTAATGTAGCTTAAACTGTTTTGGAATTTAGTAATAATGTAGCTTATGTATACACCTACCCTGAAATTTTCAAAGCTACCTGGGGGAATTGAATGCTAGTTGTAATGGAAATAGGCACTCAAAGCCCTGAAATGGCTTTCCACCTCTCAGCTGGGTTGGGTCGGGATGCATGCAGTCACCTGTTATATAGATCCATCTCTCAGCTCCTCGCTGCTTTATGTGATTCTATGGACTTTCAGCCAGAAATCAGCATCTTTCCCCTTCTGCTTTTAAAGGGACTGGATTTTAGTAATCACGGTACACATTTTGGATGCTTTGCTAGTGAACCAGTAACTTGGTAAATACGAGCAATGTAATCTAAATTTTCCAGTTTTCAATTTCAACATGACTTTGTAATTTAAAAGGTAATTCAGGGAAGACACATTCTGAAGCTCACTGCTGTTTGTGCTCACTGCTGTTTCTTTTTGGCTGCTCAGAATGCAACTATGGTATGAGAAGGAATTATATAATTTTAGTTGTTGCTATAAATTCATCCCTCGCACAATTCCATTAAAACTAATGGAATTATATCAGGATTAGTTTTGGCCCACTTTAGAATTGTTAGACACTGGAAAAAATTATATTATGCTTGTCAGGAGGTAAAATAAGTCTGACACTACCTTCTAAGAATTCATATTTCATCCTTTATTAATGTTACACTGTAATGATGCCATGTATTACTTTTCTAGCAGCTAAAATATTATGCTGTTTTAAGGGATTTTATTCAGTCCTTCAGGGACACTTGCTGCTGGCTGCAGCAAAATGTGTTGAGAAGTGTGTGGGTATGTCTCTATATACGCGTGTGTGCGTGTGTATGCATGTGCCTGTATAGGTGTATAAGCACACATACATTTGTGTGGACACAAATAAAAGACAGGAGACCTCTGCATATGAACGTATTCTTTAGTTTTTTGAAAGAATTTATAAATCTTGCAACCTTGTTCTATTTATTAAAAAAAAATATCAAAGTTAAGAGCAAAATAGCATCTAAACAAGTTAAATTCTATTAGTCATCATGAAAGCTGAATCTCTAATTTCTAGGCATTTAGCAATGCCACTGCTTTTTTTGGTTGGATCTTGAGAGGAATTTTATTAAAATGCAAATAGTGTAGCTACAACACTGTTCCCTGATTAAATGAAAGAAGCATCACTTAGTACTCATTGAAGTCAAATGTAATCAAGATAGAATTGATTTTATATTCAGCTCATGTAAACAGTGCTCGTTCTAACTCTTAAAAATCCATAAAATAACAAAAATGCCAACGTTATTTTTCAAATGGATACAAGGTAAAGAGAAAACTGCTTATATGCTGTATACATTTATAATGGAAATAATGCTAGCCTAAGGTAATGACAAGATTGATACTCCTCCATTGCTATAAACTTCTCATTCTGATGCTAAGGGTGTGTGATGAAATTCTCACAGGCTGATTGAAGCAGAGACCTTCCAGCATGTTAGCAGCCTGGGACATCCCTTGTCCTTCCATTCACCGCAGGGTTATGCTGTCCTGAATGGCCTCACAGATGTCATGTGTTAGGAACACAGAAAGTTGCCTGTTGGCTCAGTGTTTGGCCCAGTCACTTCTTTAGCAAAACACCCAGAAAACACCCAGTTCCATGAATATCTCCTGCTGATATGTCATGCCCCACAGTTCAGACAGACAGGGTTAGGGTCGGGGTGCTAAGGGCCACCAGGCTTTGGTGAGGAGAGAGAGCCATTGGGTAGATGCAATTGGTAAGCTCTCAGGTTTTAGGCTCAGTCACTGGGGCTTGCAGCAGTACCCATGAAGGTGTGCAACTGTGTAAGAGGAGCTGTGAGTGGGGTGAGTGAGTCTTGATGGTGTGCGAGTGCAGGTACGCTCACCTGCTCCTGCAAACTCTTCTGCTGGATTAGAGGTCTCTTTTTCATGTTGCTCTGCAGGCACAGAGTGCAGACATGAATATTCAAAGGAAAGGTTGCAGCTTGTATTAAAAACGAGACTCTGGACATCCCCGTCTGCCTCTGACTGGGGCTTGTAGGAGTCGCTTTGTATTAAGAGAACGAGTATTGTGCTTGCTAAGCAACGCGAGTGTTTTGCTTACTAAGAAGTAACTCCTAAAATCTCCATTAAGCCGTAACATCTGAAGAGCGTGCAACTGGAAGGTGAAAGCTTGTATTGACATTGTGTTAATGTAAGGCTGGGGAAATGCCTCTGAAGCCTTGAGATCTCTGAAGTGTTGTGTCTTGGGAAGATCACTGTCATGAGCAATATTTCAGCTCTGCTGATTTCTGAGGGCAGAACGTGGTAGAAGGTGGGAGAGGATGGATGGATGGTCTTCAGGCTCGGGTTTTCCCAGCTGACTACTACACTGACCGCAGTGTGTTGGAGATGTATTGCTGTACAGCCTGCTGAGCAAATGGCAAAATCTTCACCTTCAGTGAAGGAGCATGCTATGAAAGCCATCTTCGAAGTGAATAACCAACCCCGTGAGCTCGGTTTGCACGTAGAGTGTGCAACGAAGCCGCATCTCCCTCCCTGCTTTCTTTTGCACTAGGTTTTGCTTTATTTTCATATTGATCTACCTAAAGAGAGCAATTTAACTTTTAAGTGAGTTGCCTGGGGTTTTTCTGAACAATAGCTTAGGTCATGTACAACAAAAACATTAGTATTAATGTTATGATGGTCTCCTAGCAGCTAAAATTAGATTATCCGGGAAGAAAATTATATTTTGAATCACTGTGAATTCTCATGCTTTTATGTATTTAATATTTTTCCCTAGATGATGACTCCTAATAACAATCATTATGCACATTTCACAGACATTACCCTGAATGATTTAAACTTCAAGAAAATTCTTTTTAGAAGCCAATTGGTACAAGGGAACTTTGAGTGCTGGCTCATTTTAACATAACTAGTGTATAGTGCAAATGAAAATTAATTCAGTTTGCAAAATGTGTTTCAGGATGTGTATAAGCAAGTGAAAATGAACAAATCAAAGGTCAGTCTTGGTGAGAAGATGCAGAAATGTGGAGAAAGTGCTTTGGAGCACATCTCCTAATTAAATTCTAGAGGAGGAAATCATGGTGAAATTTAAAGACCAGCATCCTTGCATCTAGGACAGGTCAGCCAGGTCAGCACATCAACTATTGAGATGGCTTTGACTGTCTTATTGCAAATGACTCTAGCAACAAGTAAGCTAGTGTATTTGGGAGTAACAAGATGTGATAGGTTGGTAATTTCTTCTAGTGATAACCTGTTTCACTATGTATTTCGTATCATCCCATTTAATATTGTGCTCCATTTCAAAAAAAAAATCTGCTCCATGAAAGTTTTATAAATGGCATAATTAGAAAGAAAGTTGAAATCTCTGTGAATCTCATTCATTTCACTTTTTGCAGATCTATCAATTTCCTAATGAAACTTTTACATCGTGGACATGGTCTTGTGAAAGCTGCTCTCCTGTAGGGAGGGCATCCAGCTCAGGGTTCTCAGGTCTTCCTGAAATGGGCCCTTGGCCCTTTTCTTCAAGGCTTTTTGCTGATCACTGTTAGAATTTAAATCTCTAAATCAATTATTTTATTGAATTCCTCCTACTTCACTGGCAGTGAAGTAGTTTATTATTTTTATATTGAATATTCTTTAGTGTTAGTGAAGATTGTATTTAATTACACGCATGAGGTACTTTGGGCTGCTTATTTGTAAACAACTGATACAGTCAAAGAGACAAAAAAAAAAAGGACCAATTTGACAAGGCTTTCGTTGCTTCCAACAGTATTTTGCATGATGGCAAAAAAAAAAGTGAAACTGTTTCTCAATATGTGTGATGCATAGGGCGGTGTGAGTAGTGGGCAGTTCTTCAGTGGTGGTGCAGGGGGTGATGTCCCTTACATTCAGGCTATCTTAATCTTAGATTGGATTATTCTTTGTCTGACTTGTGCTATCTCCTTAGCTGAGCGGCTTAAATGCTTAAGTATTAACTCGTCTTTTTTTTTTTTAATGTGAAAAAATTGTGCATCTTTTGGTACAAATGACTGAAATTCAGATTTGCGACATTGCCCTTGGGGGTGCGAAAACCCGGGTTGTTTTTATTTGTTGAGACAGGGTTGGGTTTTGTTTTGTTTTGTTTTTTTTTAATCTCCTTAGACTGACAATGACTGCTAAACCTGTCACCACATTATGTTTGAGTTTGTCACTTGGTTGTAAACAGGCCAGTAGTACAGGTAACTTAAACTCCACCGAGGGACAACTGAGAATAAGAGAAGAGCATTAGCTGTTTCACGGGCTGAATAGAAAAAGATACGATGAAATCATTCCAGAAGCAGAAAGGAAATGTGATTTCCATGCTGCTTTATGATTTATACTTTCTGAGCTGTGCTACAAAGGACAGCAATGAAAGGAAAGCAAAACATCCTCTGGTGATATTCCAATAACATTACAGATTATGGAAGGATTGCAGCTGAAGGCTGCCAAGCTCTTCTCAGCAAGGCTTTGCAAAGGAGCTGCTGATATCCCCTCCAGCCCAGCTCTGCCGGTGCTGCCGTGCTCTAGCTGGATCTGTGTGTGCCCTGTGACACCCTCTGTCTTTGCCCCTGCATTTTATTTTCTTCCAATCTTTCTCAATAATTTCAGGAATCAGGAGGCTGGCTGTGGAGAGCTGGTGGCCTACAGCAGCTCTGTTCTATGTTGGTGCAATCTATTGGCCCAGGTAGGCTTAACACCGTGCTTTGGAGGTCACCATAAAAAGATTTAAGTGGATTACAAAGAGGAATAGATATAGACAAAAGCTGTGATTCCTCAGCAATGTTTCCTGCATGTATGGGACCAGTGCTGGGCAGTAGTGAGACAAATTAAGGCACTTTTTCATTAGCAGTTTTTCCGTTGTCACTCAGATCAATATTTAGAATAGGCAGGATCCTCTGCTTCTGTGCACAGGAACACACCCGACTGAAAAAGCTTCCTACAGCTTTACTTAACTGATATCTGCTAAATTGTGATGATGGGTTGTCTTTGAACAGAGTTGTCTGATCTTCAGTGGTAGAATTGAGAAAATTATATTCTGGGGTAATATAGAGTTGATAGGCAATGCTTTCTCCTGCTTTCTGTCTGGAGTCCAGGAGGCACAGGGCTGCAGTACCAATGTGTCAAGGAGAGCTAGGAAGTATAACTTACAAAGTGAGAATTGTACTTACACTTCTGAAGATGATGTCTGGAAGACTGAGGCTTAAATTGCTGAGGCTTGTCCTCGATGTCTAATGTCTAAATGTCTAAGCTTGAAAAATACGTTTTTTTCCCATCACCTTACTAATCGTGGTTCAGCAAATATGACCCTTTTCCAACAAAGGCATAGGTGTAAGACCCTCCATTAAATTCAGGGAAGAACTGAAGGTACAACGTGGCCTCCCTAGCTACAGCAACACTGGTCTCTGTATTTAAATGGGATGCATGGGAGAAAGCTCTGCTCAGGAGTAGGGAGCTGAGATGGAGGAGTTTCCCAGGTTTGTATTATGCTTTAAAATGTATGCTAATAGCCATGGTAAATAAAAACTTGTTTTGTAACTTGAATAAACTTACTCACAGGATTTCTGACCTCTTTGACTTAGTCCTATTTTTATTTTTTTTTTGTCTTTCTGCATTTGTGTATTTTGCATTCCTCTATTTAACTGTGGCTAATTCAAGCCCAGGAGGTATCTCTGATTTGCTGTATAGTATAAATTGTTAAATGCAGCCATAAAATTTAGCATGCAAAACTCTGCTTTTTCTTGTAGCTATGGTGGATATGATTCAAGAAATCTATCTGAAAGATGCCACATTCTGTTTTGTGGGACTTCTGTAACAGTTTATACTATCACTTCTTTGGGCTCCATACATATTTTATTCAAAGGAACTTTTCCAATATACTGGATGTTTTATTTTTAGTATTCATTTTTGGCAGAAAAAGTTTAAATCCATTCAGTGTTATGGAACTTGAGGCTAGTTTAACAAAGGTTAAATGCTTGCTGAGTTGGAGTATAAAGGATTTTTTGGAAGGGTTGAGTCTAAGATACCAAGTATGAAGAAGGAGACCATGTATTTAGCAGAAGTCTGGAAGTCTCAGTTTCACAGATTTAAAAGAATTGTTTATTGTTGCCTGCTTTACCTAAGATATTCCTCTGATCTGGGCTAAAAGCTTCATAAAACGTGAATGCTCTGAGATAGATGTTGAGAGAAACTTTATTGTCTGGGTTGGCTTCAGCTGCAAATCCAGATCTACACTGACAAGACCCTCACTCATTTTCAATAACTTTCTTCCAGACTGCTGAGCATATCTGGACAGTGGCTCGGATCGGTGATAGATTCAAGATAGAACTCTCACTCAGGGCCTAATTTTTCCAGGTTTTTCCAATTGCGTTTTTACGGACTTAGCAAATTTTCAATTCTTTGTCTTACCTCAGGAGGCAAAATTTCTACACTCAGGTTCATCCTTGCTGCTCGACACTGACATCCTTTCAAACCAGGCTGCATATTTGCTGAATGTGATGCTTCGAGCTGGGCACAGGACTCAGTGAAGCTGAGTACAGTGGGTGACTTCACATCTCCCCATACTTCTGTTTAAAACATCCCATTATGATGCTCACCGAGCTACAGAGATTTGGTTCTATATAATCCTTTGTCCACAGCCTGACATGGTTGAAACAAAAGCATTTCCTAATGTGATTGCTCAACCTGTTTCACTGCAGTGCTACTACGTTTTTTTCCCTTCTTTCTGCTGTTACTGGAATAGACAATTTGAAGTATTCTAGCTATCTGTTGTTGTTGTAAGTGTAGGTCTGTCTTCACATTTGTTGTGTTGCTAGGGAATGTGTGCAGCTTTTGTTGCTTTTTGAATTATAGCTGCTAGCACTTATCTTCTGCAAATAGTGTTTGTAGCAAGTTCTTTGAAAGCAGCACAGTCATTTGTACTTAAGACAGAATTATGGCAGCAGCAAACAATTATAGGAAGGAATTTAGCCCAGTGTTGCTTTTACACACAGGAAACTGCTTGCTTACATTCATTATTCATTTTTATAAGAACAGTTTCCTTAAATTTCTAGAAAAGTGGAAGAGCGGGATTTTACTAGCGATGACTAAAAGGGAGAATTTCCATTTGCCAAATAGGCTTTCTGTGAAGCTATAATGTTTTGTGGAGCCTTAAGTGTTTCAGTGATCCCTTGGGAAGAGGTGAGGATTGAAGGGAGGTGGATTAACTGGGACACTGATGTGGGATGAGAAGCTGGGACTTAAACTTTTCATATTGCTTCGTAACAGCAAAAACACTCTCACATCGTCTTTCCAAATGGTGAAGTTTAAATTTTATTCGGCAAGTGGACACTTTGGCCCAGTTTTATTTTCATGGCAGAATTTGAAATGGGTTTAGTTTTGTTTGAATACAAAACTGAAATCATTTAGAAAATGTTTTCCACATTTTGTTGTGGTTACATTGAAAATTCTCACAAAATGGAATTGTCATTGTCTGGTCAACTCTGATTTGCTGGCATTCGGAAATTATACTAGCCAATTACATCTCCACATTCCTGTTTTACAGGCGTTTTGTTGCATATTCTAGCAACATGTGTCTTGTTCTGTAATCAAGACAAAAACAGACTGAATAAGAAGAGCGATCTTTGTTCAAAACCCCGAAGGCCCATTTTAAGCAAGGCCCATTTAAAGAAACCATTGCTTTAATGGAGTGCAAATCAGCTGTAGCAGCCTGCAAGTCAACTGCAAGGACCTTGATAGAAAAAAGCTAGTGCTAAAAATTGCCTTAGTGAGGAACAGATTGAGTTGTCATCTTTTGTGTTACCATCTAAAACTTCTGGGGAGACAGCGAATGTACTTGGCATCACCCTGATACAGGGAAAGAGCTTTTGACAATACAAAGTGAAACTGTGTGCTAAGTGAGAGGTTTATTGTTTGGATTTTTTATTTTGGAATGCCATTCACTGACTTTGAAGATCTTAGTGTTCTTTTTCAGAATGCTTTCCAGCTGTATGTGCTTCAAATATTTAATCCATATGACAAAAATCAAGTGATAGTGTAAGATTTTTTTTCTTCTCTCCAAACTATAAGAAAAACAAGATATCCACCCCACCCACTCCCACTTAACCTAATAATTTATAGACCTGTGAATATTGACTGAAATGGTTTTTTGTGTTTTTTTTTTCAAATACCATTGCTTTACAACGGGACTTCAGAAAGAACTGCCAGGAGAGAAATTATCTCCTTTTCTGTCTTGATCATATATAATTTGTGTACTTTTCAGTGGCATATATTCTAGTCACCTTTAACTCGTTGAGACCTAAATAGTGATGAAATTTAAAACTTAGGCCTTGAGGGGATGAAGGTGACAGTTCTCCAAGTGTTTCTGGCTTACAAAAGGATGCAAACACTCTGAGAGGTGAGGCCTCTCTGAAGCCTGTGTGCTGGGGGTGCGTTGGGTATCCTGGAGCAAGGAGCTCCTCCTTGGCAAGTGGAATGGAGTTTTTTGAGACTGTGTAAGAGGAAGACTGTGAACAGTCAAATATGGCTTATAACTGGCACATAATTTTCTTCAGTCATTTCCTTAGGGATATGGAGTAGAAAGTTGCTCATATAATTAACCTATATTCCAGAGGGAGAGTGCAGGGAGGAATTGGTGTTATGGTATCTCCTCGGGTGTGTTGATCACAGAACTCGCTTACTGATTTTGTTAACGTTGATACCACTTACATGGGGTGTGAAGGAGTCTCTCTGTCCCTCTGACTATCAGAAAGACACACTTGTGTTTATCTGCCACCCAAGCAGTTCCTGAGTGCAGCAACCCATTGTCACAGCCCACTGAGCCATCCGCTGTTATCACCTGGCAGTGCCCTTGGCTTTCCTGCAGCTGTGCTGCTTCGCATCAGCCCAGGTTCCTGGGCTTCTGGTGATAAAGTGAATTGCCTGAGTTTGCTGCTGGTAACTTTTTACTTCCCTTTAGCATCCAAACCCCTCTGTAGGGAAACATTTCCAGAATTGCATTTAAATGCAAAGAATACAATTCTTGTTTTAGTAAAACACGCTGATACATTTTTTTTGTCATTTTATGTGTAGCTCCTACTGTCTTATGAGATTTGAAAATGAAAGTAGCTTGAAGCCAGTGTGTAATTCTTTGAATATGCAGTAAGTGAAATAAGCTTTCTAATTAAAGGTGTTTATAGCTACTGAAACACCGAGTCTCAGTTTCTTCTCTTTGAAATAAAGTTTCCCCTGTTGTGTGCTGTTCGTTCTGAATATCTGGGGCTTTATTTTGCCTCTGTAGCATTGGTAAGAACTTACAGTGAGCCTGGGCAGGTTGGCTGCATTCTCAGCTGTCGATATGAGTAGTAGGTCGCCGTTACCTCTAATTTTCTTTCATATCAGCTGCAAATCTTACTCTAGATTTTATTTCTCATTTCCACAGCTGTATGATGCTCTGGAGGAGAGTGTGAGCTTCCGGAGACGCTTGAGTTCTCCAGGACAGCAATGCTAAATAGTCGCCTTTCCATGCTGAAGTGTTTCTTTTCACTTAGGCTCTGCTTGGTGAAAAAATCTATGGGACTGTCATAGATCTAGAGATGTTGAAGTGTCCTTTGGTGTACGTGTTGGGATTTTCTGTGTTTTTTTTTTTTTTTTCTTTTTTAAATTATTGTCAAGCTATGTTTGAAATCTGTGTAGGCCCTCCAGCATAGGCAGTGTGCTATCTGCAGCAATTGCTTTTTCCCCAGCTTTTCAATTCGGTGCTGTGACTGCATGGTTGATGCGTCTCTACGTGCTGCTTTAATTCTGTTTCGTATTGTACATTATTTTATATCCCTGTGTTAAACTCTAGGTCCTATTAAATGCTCTGAGCAACATTATAGTTGTAGCCCTGGCTGTGGTTCTTCCATTAAAAACACAAGTGACTTTGCAAGAAGCAAAATGAGAGAAAAAGCTGTTAATGCAAGGACTAAGCACTCATTCAAATGGAAGAAAATATTTGGTTAGACATGGAGGGGCTCTTCAGGACAAAACACTATTTGTCTAACCAGGTTCCTAGCTATATGGAGGCTGATAATGTGTGGACTGGAAGCCTTGTGAAAGCAAGGTCTTTTCTCAGCTGCTTTAAGGAAGATACAGGACCATAGGATATACACAGGATACAAGCCTAGGATATGCAGGCAGGAAGGAGGAAAGAGAATCATCTAAAATGTGACCTAAATGCTTGTCCTTTTCTCTGATTGATGTGGATGAATTACAAGGAATAGGAAGAGCCTTGCCTCCATTTCTCTGGCTGGCACCTGGAGTACTTGGCTCCATCTGCAAGGGGAGGGAGGGGGCTGAGCCAGCAGGCCTCCCCACTGAAAGGAATGGCCCTTGGACAGCTTCAGGCCTGTGCGTGGGACATTTCATTGCTTGTGACAAAAAGGGAAGGAGTTCAAGTTAATTTGTACGTTAATCCCTGGAGCTGTCTCCTATGGAAGGAAAGGCAGGAGAGGAAAACCATTTAGGATCTTGTCTGCTAGGCCGTGAGCTTGCAGTGTCTCTCATTGATGTAGGCACGGAGGCTGGTTGAAGTGGACCAATATTGTCATCTTCTGTCATCATCATCACATGTTCTGGCATCTCAATTACTGTTCTAAAATAATGAAAGAGGTTGTCAGGTCAGGTAGGTTAGATGAATTACCCAGCTCAGTTACTCCTATCTAAAATAATCTGTATCACTTCACTGAGCGTCAGCATGTTGCTTACTTGAAAAACTGCACTTTAACTCTAGTTTCTCTCAGATGTAAACAGTCATTAAGGAATTCTTTGGATTTTAGGTCTCTTGATTTAGTACACAGCAAAGAAAATGTCAAACCATTTTTAAAGAAAAATACTTTAACATTAGAAAGGCATTCAGGAATATAAAAGAAGTAAAATCTACCAGGGAGAAAATAAACTTGTTCACAAATGAAGGATTTTAATATGGGTGAACTCATTGATTTCTAAATTTACCTTTTAAAATAAAAATAGATGCCTATTCAGTTGCAAAAAATGCAATTTTAGGAGGCCAGGGGGAGGATGGGAACTCAATGAGCACCAGTACTATTGCAGTTCTTATTTTCACATCTTATTATGTTAGTAGCTATTTAATCCTGTCACAACAATGCTAAACTTGGTATGGGTAGGTAGGAAGAAAAAGATCTACTTCAGAGAGCTGCAAAGAGATTAGTACTGCAAGGAGAATGCATTCACTCTTATGATTATGTTTGGTAAAATGAGAAACTGGAAAAAAATGAAAAAAATGAAATTTGAAGGTTTGCGAAAAGCACAACAAAAGAAGGTAGGAATGAGCCTCTATTCCCAGATTGTATTAGCTGGGTATTTCATTTAAGTACATTATTTCTTTTCCAGTTGTTATGTAGCAAGGCATAATAGAGCAGGAACACCATGCTAGATTGGTGCTGTGCATACCCAGCGAATCCCCAGTGCGGCCTACTGAGAGGATGCTGATATGATATGACACCGCTTCACCTTCAGCTGGAGGGGGATCTGCCTGGAGGTTGGCAGTGATGAGAGATGTGTGAAGATAAGCATCAATTAGAATTAGATAGGATTTTTTTCTCTATAATACAAAAAGCAAAGAAAAAGAATCTGTTTTCTAAAACCAAATTTTAGGGAAAAAAAAGATAGGAATTAATAACATTTGGATAACTGTTGAACTCTTAATTAAAAATGTAATATATCACTAAATTATTTCTCTAAAGATAAAGTGATCCTTGAAAGGACAATCCACTCTTTTAAGAAGGCTTTTCCCCCAAACCGCAATTTATACCTTTCTAATGATGATGCACTTTGTGTGAATGTTTCCCTAGAAGTTTACTGTGTGTGCTCACATGCAGGCATCCGTGTGATGCCCCCTCAGAGAAGGGCCTAGAATGTCTGCTTGTTGCAACCTCCTTGATCCTAATTGGAAAAAAGAAAAAAAAAAATTGGTCTTGTTTAGTGCAGAGCTTGGTGACTGCACTGGAAGACAAACCATGCTTGACAACAATGTGGTTCACCTCAGTTACCATCAGACACACATTTAAGAGCTGTAAGTTGCAGCTTTTTGGGTATTTGCTTGGGATTTGTGCAGTTGCTTGATGAGGCTCAGATATGTGCCTGGTTTAGTCTGGGGTATATAATTCAAAATACAGAATAGAACATTTTTGCTTTAGGGAGAGAGGGAGGGGAATTGATAATACAATCTAACAAAGTAGTACTTTTCCATTTCCAATTAGTGTTGTTCTACAATAAAACTGCCTTTGTCTGCAGTGATAGTCAGTGAAAACTCGAATTAGAACACATGGAGCTGGAATATCAATCAGGTTGTGAACCATGTGAGATGCCTAGAAAATGAAAAACAGAGTAGATTAGTATTGGTCAAAAGCATGGATAAAAGAAGAACATTAAATTCCAAGGGCAAATGTAACCAGATACAATGAGATTAATAATGAATCAAGGTCAATTGTTGACTAAAACAGTTTAATATAGATAAATAGAGTAATCAAAGCTTTATGAGGCTTTATCACAAAAGTCTTCAAACCATTTAAATAATTGAAGTAAAAAGGGCTTAGCTGACAAGGCAGGTTGGGGTTTCATGTTTGTTAAGTGATGGGAAACAGAAAACAAAGATAGGATTTCGCATATAGAGTTATGAGAAGTTTGCTTAGTTCCCAGAGATAACTACTTCGTGGACCTTCATAAAATACAAAAATGTAACCTGTCAAAAGGTAACTAATTTGACAAAGCAGAATAAAAACCCATGTGTCAGAGACATCTTAAATGTGAGGGAGATGAGCAGCAATGTCAGTAAAGCTGTGTGAAACACAGTGCTGATATGTAAGCGCTCAAGAAACCAACATCAAGAAGTAACTTGTTCTTGCTACTGTTTTCCAAGCTGGATTTAAAACATACTTGCTTGTTCTCCTTGACACAGATATCCTGAACAAAACTGAATCTCTTTCACTTGTTTAAAAAAAGTAGTTTGCCCAGGAGAGTGGATGGATAGAGATGGCAAAATTCTATTGAAATAAGATCAAAGTGTTAGTATGCATTCATTTTTTCCAAAACTGTTGACTTTAATGAAATCTACTATTTCAATGGAGCTTATTATAGTTGCAGAGTATCCAGTGCTGATCCAGCTTGGGTTATGATAATGCACTGCCACTGGGAGCAATAAGATTTTTAAAAATCCTGACATCTTGTCAGTTATTTACCAGTGAATATCCAGATTCTCATCTGTTCCCACGCATTGTGGAAGCAGAGAACCTCTGTGCCTGGTCTGTGACAAGTACTTCAGAAATAAACACTCTTCTGGGCCTTTTTTGGCACCGTGCCTTAAATTTACTCGGCTGCTTTGCTCCATGCTCAAATTTGCAGTGCAGCTTTCCTTAATGAGAGGGTAGCAATCAGTTAAATCTTCTCCTTGAAGTTTTTAATGCAAAATGGGGTAGAGCTTTGAGTTTTGAAGTCCTTTACGTGACTGGTCCCAAAGTCTACATCAAAAGGCTATCTGATCCCCTGCTGGCTTTAATCCTATTTATTATGTACCAAATGAGGTATATTTATTTTACAAATAGCTCAGTACCACTTTACACTAGTGTTTGCAATGGTTTGATGAATTCTGGAAAGAACAAAGTAGGAGTCACCAAGTCTACTTTTTGCATCCTTAAATTGATTTGGTAATGTGACTGACAAAATTGAAAACTTCATTGGGAAGAAACCCAAACCGAACCCATTTTCGGGTCAACTAGACAGCTGGGTAGCTAGTTGATTTTATATACACATGTGGAACAGGGCTGTGGGATATTAATTTGGAAATACAACAGAAAGTGCTTTCCTGCTCCAAGGAATTGCAGTTTGGAGAGGCAAGGAACGAGGGGGTAGCAGTGATTGCTCAGTCAGGTGAGTGGTGAGTGATATCTGCTTTTTCCATCTCTGCTCAGTGAGCTTTTCTCCTGTCACGGACACCAAGGCAGTAAACGTGAACCCTTGACCAGAGTCAAGAGTGCCAAAAAAATCTCAGCAACCCTGCTTGTGTCGTTTGTATACACCTGTATTGGAGCATACTGACATGGATGTAGTTATGGGTTGGAGTGGTTGTACCTGCAATGGTTGCCCTGGTCCAGGGCATTGTCTGCTGGGTCTGAGGAAGATGAGAGTGACTCCTATCTGAGCCTGAACGCCATAAAACAAGGGAAATCTCTTCAGTGCCTTGCTGTTTTCCCCCATAAAAGCAGTATTATGCTGTGAAGCCTTAAAATGCCCATTAATCCTTTGTTGTCTTCTCTTTGGCTGGGTGCAGTGATGATTATATGTTAGATTGCAGGGAAAAACATACAGATAAGCATTTCCAAATGATCATAACACTTTGTTGCACTGGTTTACAAACTTCCAAAGCGCTTTACCAATACCCCTTATTCAGACCCAACACAGGGATGAGACAAAGGTGCTCAGGATGCACATCTCATGGGTAAGGCACGTGCTTGTGTGCAGTCCTTGACCAGCAGCAAGAGGTTTGCGATGCTCCTGGTGATAAATGCTTCCATCTGGCTTGGGTGATTTTCTGATGGCAGCTGAGGAAGCTCTCAAGCTCCACCAGTCCCCAGCTTTCTGCATCCCACTCCCATTTGAGATGGCTGCCCATCAGAGAGGATGGGGAAGAGGCAGGCACCCTGCAAGCTGCCGCAGCAATGAAAACAATGATCTCTGAGGTCTGATTTTTGCAATTTTTTGTCCTTCTGTATTCACCAGTCTGTCTGAGGAGGCACTTCTCTAAGCAGTTCCTACTTCGTAGTGGCCAAAATGAATCACGTTAGCAATATGCAGACAAATTATTGCAATCCAAGACATTCTGATGGTCACTGCTCATGGTTCACCCTGTATATATTCACAACTGCTGCAGTTCTTAGTGCAAATGCTGTAGCAGTCTATCTCACCTGTACATTTACGCATGGAAAAGGAAATCTCTGTATAAATCCAACTCACCTTCAAGTGAAAATACATCACAGGACTCTGCCCTAATGTGGCAGGGCAGTGACTGCGCACTCCAGTTGGTAGGTCCAGCTTGTAGGAGCTTTGGCCTTATCTTGTTATCTTGTCTGCCAGCACCTGTAGGATGAGTTTGGAAGGCTTGCCACCGAAATTGATTTGGGCAGCCGTATGTATCCTGTCCTGAAATAGTATGATGCTTCAGAGCAGGGAATACCCGCTGTTTGGCTGAGCAGCTGGTGTGGGAGGCAGATCTCTAGCAGAGTTATTAAGTTGATAGTAACAGTGCTTTCAAATGTTTTATTGGGAAAATTCAACTTCTTAAGCATTAATTTAATACAAAAGGCTATGTCAATTAGCCTCCTAATCTTATTTTAGCCCTGAATGTGAAAAGCACACAGACATGTGTCTGTCTGACTAACAGCTGCAGTCCACGAGGGAAAATCAGAAGGCAAAAAACAGAGCAGTGATTTTGTTTGTCTGAGTAGATGAGAATAATTTATATGTACAAGCTATTTATAGAAAGGCTGCAGCAAGCTAATTAATTGTTTATAGGGAGAACTTTAAAGAGCATAACCTGAGATCTGACATTCTGTGTAATAATTATAATTAGAGATGAGCTGGAATCAAAAATTGGGATGTGAACGCGGATACATTTTAGAAAACTTTTGAATCTGATCCAGATCTCAGCTGTGCAGCTTTTTGCAGCCCTCAGGGTAGGCTAGAATGAAATCCTGGGTTGGAATTTGGCCTTCTATGTTTCGGTAAAGTGCAGATTTGGATCCACATTGTGCAGTGAGGTCCAGCTCCTAATTACCATCTGGCACAGGAGAGGAACAGGACGAAATGGGCTTGCTATGCTTTTGTTGGTACATACTTGGGTTTGTTTTGTTTTGTTTTGTTTTTTGAAAAAGTAACTCAGAAAAGCTCACTGAGCTATGAATTAGGATCCTTTAAAGCTAGCATTGAAATTGATAAGGTGATTGTCAACCTTGGGTTTGTTTCCAGTAATAGCCTAATTTCTGTGAAGTCCTCCTCAGCTTGATAATAAAGGACTGCTCTGTTGGTGCTTTCCAGGTGTGGAGGAGTGATGGAGAAGAATTTGAATGCTCAGCTTGGAAAAGCAGCAGGGGCACAGGTGCTGATGTATGTCTGGCACTTGCTAGCACCACTTTCTGACTCCTGTGCAAAAGTACCTGAGTATTTTGAAACTTGGTTCTAATTCCAAACTAATTAGAGGTCAACCACTGTGTGCTACATAAATAAATAGACAATAGTGAGCCAGCAATGAAAGAGCATTAAATAGCCAGAGGATTAAATCTCAGTCAAATATTTATCTTAGCCAGCATATCTCAGTTTATATGAGATCTCTCTAAGCTGAAAGAAAAATGCATCCAAGGGAAGGCTATGCCCTGCCTGTATGATTCAGTTAACAAATACGCAACTGAATTTCAGAGTTTGTTTACTTTTCTTCCATGTGCCAGAGGTAATTGCTCAGAGTTTCTGATACTTCTTATAGGATACTGGTGAGCTTGGAAGTTGTCTTCATCTCTGTGCAGCAGTGAATCCATTTTGTAAGGTGGATCCAGAAGGGTTTGCAGCACTGGGGTAGCATTAACACAGGCAGACACACTTGCTTTTGCAGCCCTTGCAGCCAGCGAGCTGCCAGGTGATAGCAGAGGGCCTGCAGGTAGTTGTAACACATTTGGGTCATGTTAGATCCCATGTGAGCAGCTCTGACTGTGGCTGTCCAACATTCAGCATTGCACATGCAAGGATGGCATGCACTGCTGTGCGCTTCAATCAGTAGCTGTGGGCATGGTTCGCTGTTGATGCTGTTTTGCTCATATTCATCTGTTACATCCAAGAAATGTCTTCTGGCTGCTTGTGACTGAGCTTATGCTTTCTTTTACTTCCTTAATTTCTTTTCCTACTTTGTTATGGACATAAACTGTTTTGCATGACAAACTGGGGGTTATTTTCAGCTTGTTGTCAATGCATTTCCAGACAAACAAACCTCCTTGCACTGGCCTGGTTCCTAAGCTGCACAGTCTCCTGCTCCAGGATCTTCTCCTATGCGAGCCGTTCCCTCCATGTTCAGCAGATGCTAGAAGCTGCTGAATGATGATATTATTTTCCCTCATGCTGGTCACAGGCAATGTTTGCCCCCCAGGAGTAGCTTTTCTGACACATAAATATGTTGCTCTAAAACTATTCTCCTACCACAGTGGTTTAAAAATGTGGGGGCTGGTTTACACAACCCAGCTGAACTGCAGACCTGAACGTCCTCTGCAGGGCATGGCTGCTAATTCAGTGCTGCTCGAGGAACTATTCATCATTCTTGTCTTCTTCAGTGAGCTTGCAAGTCTGTCTAATAAGGGCCATGCACGTAATCTTTTATTTATGTAATGGTCTATTTATCAGTGTGAGGTGAGAATTTGACCTTATTGTACAAACTTCAGTATTCCCAAGACGTGTCGAGATGCAGTTTCCTCTTGCAGCTCTGCCCTCCTTTACCCTTTTGCATTTTCATTGCACTTTTCATGATGTAGCTAATTAAGCCACACTCATATATAAGCAGCACTGCACAGTTTTGCCAGCTAGGGAAAAGGTCTCTGAATATAATATAAGAAAAAAACCTCTATGCATGTAAATTTATTGTGTATGGAGCATGAGATTTTCTTCTGAAGTAAGTCATAGTTGGTTCAAATCAAGATGACATTTTACTAACGGCACTGCTGTGAAAGCAAACTATTGACCTGTCTTGTAAATGTATGCTCATCCCTGTTCAATTTGGAGCAGTGAGGGAGAGAAAAAAATAAGAAGCTGTTGTATAATCTTTCTTTCTGTCATCCCAAATGATGAAATTGTGATTGTTGCAGGTTTGCAAAATATTTACCTTCAGATAGGCACTGAGCTTGGAATAGCTGAATCTGAGAGGCAGAAAAGGTAATCAAGAGGGGCTAAAGTAGGGAAATGGAAACCAGGTTGCAAATTCAGCTGTAGTGGGGACAGCGTCTGCTTTAAAAAAAATAAAAGTAAAAATTTGGCATCTTCTACACTGACCTGGCTATTGTATGACTTTTAAGTTCACTCTGTATAGTTGCCAAAAATGTTTCTTTTTATGTTTTCACAGTGTAAAGATATTTTCTTGTAATTTCAGACTTTGCCCCGTCCATTGTAAACATGTGCTTTACATGACACATCCCTTTCTCTGAATTTTTGCTGATTCAAAGGTCTCAAGCTAATGACTTATATAGAGGAACCTCGGATGCTGCATATATCTGGTTATAAGTAGGGGAAGAAGTCTCTGGTATAAGATGAACCTTCAGAACCATTTCAGATGAGTGAGCTTAAGAAATTAGACTAATAGAGCCTTACTCTTCTCCCTCTGGAAACAAAAGCAGAATAAACGAAAATGCACAGTATTTTTCTGCTTTCTTGTTGTGTTTTATGTCTGAATCAGAATTCTAGGGAATACGCAAACAGCAAACATTGAACTAACATGCAGTTGTCTCAGCTAAGCTTGAATTTTGCCATGAAAGTCAAATCAAACTATGAAGAACCCCTCAAAAACACACACAAATAACCCAGACTTGGATGATTTTATAAGATCTTGTTCTCTCTGCGTGCATGTGTAACCTTTGCAGCAGCTTTAAAGACGGTTAGAAGATTTGAGCACAAGGTGATTTTATGCATGTGCCTGCATCTTTCAGTTAAACCTGGGCTGCTGTTAGCATCTGTTGTGTCCTTCCCTGCACCAGATCACAACAGCTGCTCCTTGTCTTACATCTGAATGTTTTAATTCAGAGATTTAACTTAAGCTAACTTGACTTCTCAGGCAGGAGTCCAAGCCTTGTGAACAGAAAAACAGATTTTGGTTTATGAACACACTGTGAACTGAAGCATGCGAGGTTTGCCTGGCTTTAGTTACCTGTTTCCAGGGATACTTGAATTTACTTAAATGAACTTTCATGTTTCTAATTTTCTCTCTTCTTATCAGGAGAATTGTGTGCGTTCTGTTTCTTCTCCTGGCTTCAAACACTGCTCAGGGGGATGAGTGACAGTAAATTTCAGTTTGAGTTACAGGATATGGCTTAGTAAAGTATATTTTACATTTTAAATTGACACCAAATCATCAATCTAATTTATCTGGGGACTGGGTAGAATGCTTCATTCAGAGACCAAGATGTGGAGGATGGTCTGTTGGATTTGATGCAGTGTGCTGTGAATGTGGGTCATCAGACTCATCCATTAAAGAAAGAAAAGACGATGTATGTAATTCCAAGTAGAGAGCGAGTACCTCAGGATATTGTGCTAAGCCATATAGCGATTACTCACTTCCATGAAGTGCATGTGTCAGACTGTAGGCCTAGGACATGTACCCTCAAGTTTTTCCATGCTGACTGGGTATATAAAAACAATTTTTTTCATCATCGTAGCCTGATGGGCATTAATAAAATAAGCCCACTAATTTAAAGATACTCTACAACCTTGCCTCAAGTATATGTGTGTATATATACACATATTTGTTCTGGTTTATAAAAAATATAAATAAAGTGCATAGAGCTATTGCTCGTCACCTCTGGGATTATATGCCAAGATGATTTGTCAGAACTCCGACAGCTTCGATGCCTTTCCACCTATTTCTTCTACCTTTCTCTTTCTCTTTCATTTTTAGCTTTCAATTTATTGTTTTTAAATTCAATGAGATGACATTGCTACCTCAGGGGAGGAATTCTGCACCATTCCACAGTGAAAATTACCTTCTGTAAAAAGTTATGCTATTACTTTACAGCTTTTAAGAAACAAATGTACAAAACCAACGAAAGTTTTTAACTCGACTGAACAATCTGTAAACAGCCACAGAGCAAAGCCCTGGCTCAGACCCCTGATAGCTACCTAACTCAAAATTAATCTGGATTTCACTGAGAAATAAAGGGTTAGACTGGTAGCTTGAATTTGAGGCAATAGATTTCACTCTAGATTTTTTTCAGAGTACAACAGAGACTGGAGAGCGCAGACAGGTTGTCTTCACTGTTGAAGAAGGCAGTAAAATATTCATCAGTAGGAAAGGAAAAAAGGACGAAACGCCAAGGTTCCTTTGAGACGTAGCAAGAAGAAAGGAAAAAAGTTAACTGTCATTGTTTTGGATACTTTAGAATTTTAGGGTAAATACCTCGAGTGAAATACCAGTACTTCAACTGAAAACCCCCATCCAGCAGTTAGGGTAATTACTGCTGGAGAACTTCTTCCTGAATCCAAATTTTTTATGGTACCAATAACGTTCTGAAATTTTCTTTGGCTTAAAGTTTCTTACAGTTGATCTCTACCAAAAGAATCCAAGCAATTTTAGGTTTGCTATAATTTTATTACTTGTACAAAATTCCTCCAACCACTTACGAATTATGTGTGTGTGAAAAACAAATATAAGCTCCTTGTTATAATCCTAATTGAGCTGTAATACTCTCCCACCGGGTACTTCTCTGTCCCTTTAGGAAGCTAAATCCCTTAAAAAATCTAACCCCTAATCCACTTACTTTCTATTGAGAATCAAATTAGGCAGCCAAGGGTACTTTTGGATATCGAAGTACCTTTGTAATCCAAACCCAGGTCGTGTTCTGAAGAGAAGCTGCAGTTGCATACCCTGCTCGTCTTGAGCTGTCGCCTGCGTTGGGGCTGCCTTGAGGTGATCATCTCTGCCTCCTTCCTTCTCCCTGCCTTCTGACGAGGGCTGAGGCTCCAGGCAGTGTCCCAAACTGGTGGTAACATTGCCGTGTCTGTACTGGTCACAGCTACGTGGGAAAACGGTTGTTTTCTGTGATGGATCAGCTAACCCAGCTCACTGCTGTTTTCTTGTGATGTTGCAATAGCAATAGGGCTTTGGTGGCAATGATGGCGTAAGGGGCAGAGGAAAGATAAGCTTCCCAGGTGGACGTAATGTCTTCTATTAGACCAGCTTCAACTATAGCTGAAGCCCGTGTTTGCGTCTCGTTCTGTGTATCAAGCTAATGACCTCTGCCTGTAACCTGGCCTCTTTGGAGCTAAGCCAGCAGGGCTGGTGGCACTGAGGGCAACCATTGCAGCTCAGCCCCTCCAAGGAGGTCCCCCGATCCTTCAGGCTGTGCTGTAGGGGATGAGCAGTGCCTGCTCCCTCCCCTAGGCTGTTCCATTTCAAAGGGGAAGATTTGAGACTGAGGAGGGAGAGGGTGATTTGGGGGTGGCAATGACCCTGGCTCCCAGCCAGCAGCTGGGGCTGCTCGCTTGTATTGTGGGGAGAAAAGTCACTGCTTGAACTGCAAGAGGGTCCTTGGAGCGAGTGCCATGCTGAGCATTCCTGGATCTTTTTCTCTTGTTCTTATAGTTTTATTCCGTCTTTAATTATGTGTGGAATTAAATCCTGAGGAAATCTGGAAAGCTGTAGGGAAAAAGAGTCATGCTACGGTGGGAAAGGGGTGGCTTTCATGCTCAGTGGCTGCCTTCCCATTGCACGTCCCAATCGGACACGTGCTCCTGACCAGCAGTGCAAGTGGAGATGGGGACTCTTCCAGCCACACGTAATGGTCTTTTGTTATGAAAATATCTGCTGGGCTGTCCAGCTGTGTCTGCGTGGATGAGTGGCTCTGTGGATTTCAAAACTGGCAATGCAAAAGTCAGTGATGTGAAAAAAATATTTTTTTTCTCTTGGAGTTCTTGAATCTGTGCAAAAACATGTAGGAAAAAATTGCTAACACTGCAGCCGAAGGTACAGTCAGTGTGTGAGTGCCTGGACTCTCTTACCCAGAGCAGTCCTTGTCTGACAGAAAGGTCAGTGCTGTCCGAGCACTGTTCTCCTGTGCAGGATGGGATGGGACATCTGTGTTTGGGCAGAGAGGAGATCTGGTGCTGGTTCTGTGCATCTGGATAAGAGGAACTTGGTGTGGCTGAGTCACTGTGACAAGTAACTCTCTGAGTTACTGATATCTGTATTGATAAGCTGACTGCAAATTTTTTTACATCACTGACGCAGAGGGAGCCCACTCCTGGTAAATGCCAGTTGTGACATTTAGCACTGAGTGCTGCAGCCTCTGCCTTCTACCACAGCTCTCTGCCCTCTGCTCTCTTTACGTAGCAGCTGAGCTCTGGGTGGCACTTGGGGCACTGTCCTTGTGCTGACCTTCGGAGTTACGCCGTGCTCTTACAGATGGGCTGGGGTTTGTTACAGCTGCCAGGAATAGGGGTACACAGCCCTGAGGTGCTTGTTGTAAGAAGCACTATTCCAGAAGTAAAAAAATTCAAATTCCCTCCTGTCCTGAGGCAATCACCTTTCAGAAGAATCTGGGTCTCAATATTGTATAGAACAAGATACAACTAGATCAGACAAATTTCTAACACCCGCTGTTGCAGGCTTGGAAGCACCTGTAGAAATGTGGCTCCATGTTACTTTCTCAATGCAATGAATTAAACATATGACAGAATGAGGAATTACGGTGTCTTGTGTTGAAAGCTCTGTAATGCCATCCAGTCTCCAGTTGACTTTGGCTTTCAACCCACTCGGATGACAACATATCAGCAATTCTTACAACACTGTGAACTTTGCTTTCTTTACTTCATTTTTAGTTTTCAGGGTGGGAAAGAAAATCATGAGATATACAGGAATCCCCATACAGTAATGAGGCCATTTGTATCCCATCAAAGTGCTGGTTTCATCTTTGTGTTGAAAAATATTTATTCCGTTGCTGGCCATGGCCTTACAGTCCTGTCGATCTGACTGCATGTTCATCACAGGTTACCAGCCTCAGAGGGGGTATGATGGTTAGAAGCTGGTCTGTAATTGAGTTAGAAGGTGTTTCATGGATAAAGAAAAAAGAATTTTGGCAGATTTAAACAAAAAAGGGACTCTAAAAACATTTCCCTTTTAATACAAAAGAAATTCTATTGTCCCTGAGTCTCTCTGGAGTTTAGGAATGCACTGCCAGCTCCAGGAGCACGGTGGGTCACTTGTGCCCGCAGTTATTTCTTGCTTAAAAGAGCTGTCGTTGAGCCGAATCACCTCCAGTCATTCACATTTCAGTGGTCAAAACTCAAACTTGTGCCCGACACAGAAACTTCATGCAGGCTTTCTCCCACACAGGAACTCAGGGTTAGACAGCATCCTGGGAAGTCCAAAAAATGTTGTGCTTGTGTTGTGGAAATCTACCCCAGCTAGATCCACGGCGCTTCCTCTGGTGATGCTGGCACAGCTTCTGCCTATCCACCATGCTGTGTCCTGCCTCCACTTAGCTTCAGGATCTCTGTCCCAAGAGGAATCAGCCTATAACCACTGGGACAATGTCTCCATAGGGTTCTGTGGGTTGGCACGCTCTGGCAAGGCGGGCTGGCGCTGCGCGGCAGGGCTCTGCTGGCTAGCAGCCTGCAGCAAGACCCCTGTGCCAGGGGATGCCAAGGGCAGCTGGATCCTATACTCTTGCAAGCTTTCATTGCTTTCTCCTAATTATGATTGTAATTTTATTTTTTTTGTAATCTGCAGAGATTATTACAATTGTGTTGAGATTCTTTATCTCCTTTGTGCATACTTATCCTTTGATGATCTATGTATAGTATTAGCTACCTCTCCTCTAATTACATCTGCCTGATTCTTCAGCAAATCTTTTAAGGCAACATTAATCAACTGAATTTGGAAGAGAGAGCACCTGAGGTGCCTCATGCAAGCCCTCAGATTTAATTTAAGTTGTGCTCTCAGAAATGAAAGGCAATTTCCCAAAGATTTTTTTAAATTTAACTTCAAAGCCTCTCAAGTATATTTTATTTTGATAGATCTCAAAAAGAGGAACATTTTTTATTGCCAATATATTCAGCTCTTAGATATATTCAGTTTACAGTAAGGCAGAAAAGAATCAGTAGTCTATCAAACAACATTTAGGGAGTTTTCAGTGGCCACTTGGGAACAATAAATAAGCTACAAGCTCGTTGCAAGGGAGTCTATTTTATATCTCCATAAAGAAAAGATCTTTCCTGGTTACAGTGTTGTGTGTTTCAAAACATACTGCTGATTTTTTTTCCAAGTTAGACGCTTTTCTTGTGAGAAGAAAGTTATTCTACCCTGGAAGAAAGGCAGCGTAGAGATTCGCTTTACAGTTTGACAGCTGTTCCTCAGAAGGTTTGCAACAAAAGCTTTATGTGGGAAGACATTACAAATTCCAAACTCAGGGGAAAAAAAAGGCTCTTGGGTATTTCTAAGCGGTCACAAAATCAAAGAGAAGGTGCCCTTTAGGTACAAGTCAATCTGGATCTGTCCTTCGGCAAACTTGGACTCGTTCATCTTGGTTTAGATCAGACTTGTGGGCATCAGAGAGAGGTTTAGGCTGGAATGCATTTTGCATCAGACGTTAACCAGTTGCAGGGTGGCTGTTGCAAGAGGTTTGAAGCCGCACCTGAACTAAGGCCATACTGAATTGCTCCTTAAAGCTGTGCACTCCAGGACCCTTCTCCAGTGAGCGCACTGCTCTCAAGAAGGAAACCTCCCTTCTAGTTCCCATTCACCTTTGCTGATTCAGTTTTTAATGTACCTGCACAGAGGCACAGATTAAGTGTTCTGTTTTAACTGATGTCTTTGTTCCTCATTTAAAAATCTGAACACGCTGGTCAGAAGGACCCTGTAGCACACAGCTTGTGCAGGGTTCAGTGGGGTGAATGTGTGCAGCTCTGTGAAAGGAAGTGGTGGGACACAAAACCTGTGTGGGGACACAGTTGGTGTCATTTTATATTGTAGGACAGCTAGAAAGAATCATCACGTAGATGGGATTTGGCCTGAGCCTGTTGACAGCACAGAACCATCAGCTCCCTGTATCTGGTTCCTCTGACAAGTTGCTGTGTAAGCAGAACGGTTTGCAATTAGAAACCCCCCATTGCCTGTAGCTGAAGTAAAGGTGTTCACAGAAATGAAAACTGACATTTTCTTCTTAGCTTTCCAAACGTACTTCTCCTGGCCATAAGGGGATGTAAAATATAGGCATGCAAAATATTGGAAAACTGAGTTTTTGGTAGCAAATGTGTACCAAAACTAAAACCAGAAGGGAAAAAACCCACCTTATTCAGTGGATGGGTGTCTTAATGCATAACAGTTTAGGAACTAGAGGTGTGAGTCACAGGCTGTGACAAATGCTGGTATGCTTGAGCATTAGGCTACAGATAGGAAACCTGGCATATGTAGTAGTTTTCTACTGACTTAGAAATTATGGGTTCATGACTCTTCGACATTAAATTCAAACAATCTCTATTAGTGGAGCACTAATTCTTCTGCACTTTTATCATATGTGTGCAAATAGGTCTACAAACAAGCAGCAGAATGAACCCGTATAAATCTGCCTGACACGGCTTTTTTCCCCCCTTTTTCCTCTATTCTCTTTCTCTTATTTCCTTCACTCAGGAGTGCATTAGAGCTCTAAAAATAAATAAAAAGAAACACTTCTATGATGACTTCCTGGGCTTTGCTGTTTACTTTTTGCAATATACTTTCCTAATGCTAGTGGAGTGCTCAGCCCAGGCTTTCAGCACCCTTGATAGGTTTTCAAAGCCATAGCAGTAAAATTGCAGTCGGGGTCTATGGGGGCTGAAGTTCCTATTGTGCTGTGCAGTCGCTGGCTCTGTCTGCTGCCAGCTTCTTACCTCTCACCAATGGGATGAAAAGAGGGCATTGAGGAGCTGAGCTGGGACCTGGGCTCAGGGAGCACGCACCCGAAGATTAGGAATACTGTGCCCAGAGTATAAGAAATGTATTGACATTTTCAGAAATAATTCTTAGCTCCATAGGTGCTATTTAACGGTCCATGCAGCCAATAGATAAGTTAGAGCTGGCACAGCTTCTGTGTGCTTCAGTAGTTTTAGATTAGAGCATGTTGCCTTTGAAATGACAGGAAACACTTGGTTTGGGAAAAATAGAGATCTTTCACGTTTTAAAAGTACTATTACAATAATTTGTGCTTGTTACACATTGACTTTTTTGCCTCGAGTTGCACGTGATTTCTGCTGATAACATGGCATGGCCCAACTATGCTAAGTGCTGAAACCTCAATTCTAAAAATCACACCTTCTTGTTGGACATCACACGGGGAAGTCAAAAATGCTCTTGATATTCTCTGTGAAGTTTTGCATGGCAGTAGTATGCAAGTGATGTGGGTTAGATTTCACTCCCATTTGTATTCGCACTCTGGCAAAAACCACTTGAGTTTGTGTGTCAGCGTGGGCTTGTGAGCAGCTGTGTTTGTTCCAGGGGTAACACCCCGGGATGTGGGGCTGGCAGCGAGTTCCAGACCTGCAGACAAAATGCACTTGCATGTCTGCATGCTTCAAGTCAGCATTTTTGTTCTGTGAAGACACTTCCCTAAGTAGGTCTTTGCAGGATCTCGGAGTGAGAAGATAAGGTGTTGGATATAAGAAGAACTGCAGTGTTTCTGTGCTGCTGAATATGACCAGCTGGCACCACTGGGTGTTATTGTAATTGCAGAAAATAATCAGTGATAGATGCTTACATGTGTTAGCATGTACATAAAACAAAACAGAAATCCACTTTTAAAGTATATCAACTATTTGGACCTTAGAATGGGAAAGTTCATTTAAGAGCCTTCAGCTGCACTGTCCCAAATCTGAGCCGGGCTCTGGGCAGTGGCTGCTGAGCTGCCCGGCTGCCCAGCCTGCTCTCAGCTCTGCACTTGGTCGGCTGGGAATGTGTTTACTTCAAATCACGTTTGTGCAGTGATATTTCATGATATCTGCTTGCCAGGCCATACTGTCCATGCACATTTCCATTGCAAAACGTAATTGTGCCAGTTGGATGAGGGAAATCAGATTTTCTTTTAGGACTGAGTCCAAAATTGTTTATTCCTGTATTTTTCTTTTTTTCCATTTCTTTTGTAAAAGCCAGGGAATGAAGCAAATTTAAGCTATGCACATATTGTCTACTGGCACCAGAGAAATAAATCAGCAGCATTTTACTGAGATGATGTGTAAATACTGCTCAGCCTTTCTTGCGCTGATCCCCTGATTGCCAATTTTGGCCTCTGTGCAAGTACAGTGCGGCAGAAATGATTCTTCTTTAAAACTCACATACCATCACCATTCACCTTGCCATATACTGAACATTGTTCTGTTTTCAATGAGCAACTTGGATATTAAGCTGACTGGCAAATATTTATTTGACGAAGATTCTCCATTCATTAACAAAATAAGAAAAAATGCATCTATAATTGCATATAACTGCCTGTTAAGCAGCAACAGCCATCCATTTGAGAGCTAGTAATGTAAACTACAGTTTTCCAGCCAGCAGATGTTGATGAATAAACTGGTGGTGACCTGGTGGCAGCAAAGCAATGAACAGGTCAGGGGTGAGTTAGTCCCACCAGAAAGAAGCAACCCACTGGGAAAGCCACAGCAACACCGTGATGGATGCTCAGGGCACAACTGGCTGCTGCTTTGTACACAATGGTGTGCCCGAATTCTGAGAGAGGCAGGGATTCAGGCTACCCTGGTGTTTACTTTTATGGGATACTGCTGTTGTATATGGCAGCAAAGCCAGGAGGGCTCAACCTGGTCCGGGGCTGCACAGTGGCCTTTCCTTCACATGCAGCTGTTGGTGCTGGGTGGTAATTTGAGCACTACTGAACGCAATGGCTGAGCAAAATCCCATTAGTCTCACTGTGTTCCAACAGTCCCCTAGGTGCCTGGCCCTGTCCTGATACTTGGATGTGATTCAGCCTCGATGTGCTTAGGTGAAAGCCGCTGCGCCTCTCCTTGGGTGCTAATCCAAGGGAAAAACATATCCCCACACCTAACCTCACTCTTCCAGAGGAGACACATCAGTATATGCTGGCTTTGATTTCAGGTAATTTAACAAAGGAAGATGAAAGCTTCAAAGATGAGACAGCTGAGCTGGAGGGACCGGTGACAGGCTGTAGGACGTGAGCTGGGAAGGAGCTCCACATTCCAGCAGTTACTGACTGCTCCCTAGCACTGTGCCAGCCACCCTTGGCCATGCAGAGGGGATCGCAGTTTCAGCATTGTTCCTTTCCTTTTGCTTAATTAAGGCACTTGGAATGATTGAGTCAAGTCTTCTGTTCCAATACATCTTTTTGAAATAATGCTACAGAAATTAACTTTTTTTTTTTAATCATCCATTTCGTTTTGACCTGTCACCTTTCCTTACTGCACTAGCATGTAAATCTTATGCACGCTGAGTTAAGCTATGTTAATGTATTCCACAAATCACTCCCAGGGTCTGCTGCATTATGTTGTGCAGAAATGTGATGTGACAGAGAATAGAGAGCAGAGAACACACACACCTCTTCAAAGATGCTCTGTAGCTCTATTTAAGCGTAAGTCCTAGAAAACTCCCTGTCTCTACAAATAGTGCCTGGATCCTTACACCTGGGTACCTTATACCTGTGTCTTTTACCTTCATTTCCACTTGTCCCATGTTGCCTTAGCCTTAGGGATAAGGAAAATCCATCACAGATGTGAACTGGTGTCGGTCGCGAGCGCTTGGTGTGTGCACCTCGGCAGATGGGCGGTACCGGCACCGCTCTGCTCTTTCTGCTGCTCCTCTTCTCTGCCATACTCCAAGTTTTCTTTATCTGGAAGAATAGGTCACTGTTTTGCTGTCTGAATAGCTACTTCCTTCTTCTTGTATACAATACAAAGGCTATTGCCTAGAAAAAAAGCTTCTCATCAAATCTTTGCAGGATGTTCTTTGCCCAAATCTGCACTTTGAAGGCACTTTTTGCAGGGCAATATCTGAATTACATTGGGTACATGGCAGCTTTTTTTTCTGAAAATAGAAGTTCTGAGTAGGATTTAGAGTGAATAGAAAACTGCTGGAAGTGGCTAAGTAGAAAAACTTGTGGAGTTTTCTGATGGAAACTGTTGTCTTTTTTTTTTTTATTCAAACCTCTAAAAGTCTACATAATACACTTTTCTCCCCTCCAGAATAAAACCCTACTTTCAGAGAAATCCACTGGGTGCAATTAGCAGAGATGGTAGAAATACTCATAGTAAAAGATGAGGCAGCTTAAAGTCCAAAGGGGTTTAATTCCGAATTAATGCCACGATCCTGCACCCACTGATACCTGTGCTCAGCTTACACACATGGAAATCAATTCTGCCCAATTGGAAAATGCCTCTGTTCGTGATTGCAGCATGTACATGTTAGGTTTGTAAGATGGAGACAGGACCCATAAGCTCTCCTCCGGTTGTGCCCTGGGCTGGGGGTTCCAGGAGCACTGCAGAGCCACGGCTGGGACACGCCGTGCTGCACCTCTGTGGGTGTCCCTGTGTGCTGCAGTTTGTGATGGGAGGAGGTAGGGCTGAGCGTGCAGCTGCGTGCTCACAAATACACGTGGAACAGAATGTGCTCAAATGGTGCCCGTGGAGCCTCAGACGTTATTTTTCTTTCTAATTTTGCTGAAGAAAATCACTTTCAAATCATGGGTTGAAAATCATCTTCCTTTTCTATTATCTTCCTATTATCTTCTCTCTACTATGGCTTACAAAAAAACCCCATGTAAATACAAGAGCTGCTCTGAAAATAATGCCTCTTATTTTACTGTGTGGCCCGCAATGTCAAAGGCAGATGGTGGTGGTATGGCAGTAAAGGTTGAATTCTTGACAATATTCCATCACATTTTGCTGCTGTGTGACAGACAGCAGCAGAGGGACAGTCTGACACAATGGCATCTGACATGAAAGTGCAACATTTTCCTAGCAACAACACCATCATAGCAGCGATGTGAAGCAGAGGGTCACCTCTGCTGGTGCACGTTATTATGAGTGCAGCGTGCAAGCTCTTGTTCATCGCTGGTGAAAATGTACAGCTAATGGCAGTGACTATGCTGAAAAGTAGTGCTTTGTAGCTGAGAATTTGCTCTGTCAAACAGTGTTATTGTGCTCTTTGTAGCTGTTGCAGTTTCCATGGATACAAATAAGAGGCATTACTTTTGGAGCAACCGACATGTTTTATGATAGGGTCGATTTTATTCTCTCTTCTCTCCCCATAAAGACAGCACTGATGAATTGTACTTTGCTTTTGATTCATCCTCTGTAATAGCTTTCTCTCAAGCCCAGAAAAATCCTATAGAGAGACGCAGACACTCTCACAGAACAGATATATTGACTTCTGGGTGGAGAAAACAGTCTCTTTTTTAATGGCATAGTCTTGTGTCATTGCCCTGATATTAGCATCTGGATATATCTTCTTCAGGCAGACGGGCTTCCTATTGTGAGTCAAAGCCAGGGTGAGTGAACACAAAATGAATTTAAAACAAAGAATGAAGACACTCAGTAATTGGCAGTTCCACCTTCTCTCTTCCCTTTTAGTTACGTCTGTGCACACACAGATATATATACACACGCACGTATACATACGCAGGAAGGGTACTTGCTCTAATTTTAGCTTGTATGTCTCAGCAGATGCATAAACAGAAAAAAATAGATGAACAACACTCTGCTGCACAGTAACAAGTGAATGTTTGCTTTCTGAGAGCCTAAGAACTTGTAAATGTCAGCCGGGATCTCGGGGCTTCGTCTCCCGTCAGCTTTCACACTCAGCTTTGCTGGGACACGTAACAAGGAAACAGGCTGGAGAATTCAGCCTTCAGGGGGGTGTGCATCTTACACGGATTGTAACGCTTAGTCCTTGCTGAAATGCAGGCTGTTCCCCTGTCCCTCGCTCTGTTACCGCTGTGATAGCAGAGGGAGAGAGAAGGGAGGAATCACACAAAGCATGTGCTTATTCTTTTTCTTTTTTCAGTTGTTTCAAATCTCTGAAATGCAGGTTCAAAGAAAGGGTAATTACTTTCTGCAACAGGCATTCATCTAATGGGAGAGTCATTTGCAATGAAAATATTTTAAGAGCTAGGTGAAATGTTGCTAATGATTTGCTTTGTCAGGTCATTAGGTAGCTGCAGGCCTCACTGAAGGTAGCAGGAACTTGAAGCATAGTCTTCATTTCTGATCATCTCTCAATTGCTTCTCATAACACCACTTTACAACCGTAATCTTGTCTCTTTATGGGGGCAGGAGAGGCTGGGTTGCTGGAATCAGAACCCAGGCATGGGATGTGTCAGTGCAAGCTTTGTGCAAATGCATCCAGAGCGCTTGCTGTCTTCCTTGGGCACCTCAAACTTTTCCCTTGTTACATTAATGGGTTGGCTTCATGGTTCAGAAGTCTTTTTTTCCCATTTCTCCTTTTTGCTGTGTCCCCCAGGCTGTAATTCTGTGCCAGGCTGCAGCCCAGCAAACATCCCCAGTGAGCACTGCTGAGGCCTTGGACAGGTGATTCAAGTCAAGGAACACACTGTTGTAAGATCTGTGATTTGGGCTGTCTGCACAGCAGAGGGATCTCTGAGCTCTTGTAAGAGTGGTTGCAAGGAGGGAGAATCGGGGCGCTCGGGAGGGATGCTTTCCCTGTCACCGTTTGTGCTTCTGCACACACCCTGAATGCATTTAAGATAGGAGCAGAAAGGAAAAAAATAAGACCTACGTGACCCACCTGCAATATAAGATGTCTTCATTCTTTCTTTTTCTTTCTTCCTTTTGTAAGCATTTCTTCAAAATCACAACGAAGTCAGATTTCCAAACTGTCCAAAACCAGATCAGGATGCTCAGTGTCACCTAGACTTGTGATGATAAACCTGCACAAATAGAAATTTAAAAGTATTCCAAATTCAGCTTGATAATAAACTTGTTTTTTAGCCTTGGGAACACGAAAGGTTTTCCTCTCCATTTTTTCTCCTTACCATTTGTTATCAGGTAGTTAAATCTGTCTAGAATGAGGGACTAAATAAATAATAGAATTGGAGAATATATTCCAGGAGAGACTGTATTAATACTAGTGCATGGTTACATTACATGGTAGTACATGTACTAGTACATGGTTACATGCATTACTTTTTTTTTTAGGTATTTTTGGCACTGAGTAAAAAACTCTTCTTGGAAATATTTTATTGGGAAATTTCACTCTAGCATGTTTAGTGCAGTTAGATCCCTTTTCCTATCATCAGTCTAATCTTTATGCTTTGTTCTGGTGTCTCTGTGAAGAAAGGAATATGTTTTTACACGAGTAAATTCACACTGAGGAAAGGGCATTTGGTGCAAAGTAAGGAAACATCAGATTTCTTGACCTGTTTTCTTTCACTTCCTCCTGTTTCCGAATGAACTCTCAGATCAGGGTGTGTATACTATAATTCAAATCCCAAAATCACTTATTAGATCTCTCATCAAAGTTGTACCTTAATGCCTATCCACAGCCCTGCTAGAGTTAGAAACAAAGAGTGTTGTCAGGTCCGGAAATGTAGTTATTTCACTTGTCATTTCTTGTTAGTTCTTTCTTTCACCCATGATCACTGGGTGGATAAAATATTTAAAGGAATGTGCTGTGTTCTATCAAATGCAGTTGAGAAGAGCAACAGGGGCTGTCAGCAGAAGAGGTCAGCAGGCACTTTCACTTGGCTTTCTTCTAGAGCTTTTGTAAGCCAAGTGTTATGAAAACAGGCCAGGCACACAGAAGGATCCTTGGTTTAATACATAATATGTTTTCAATAAGAGAATTTGGCTTGGATCCCAGGGATTATGATGACATTTTTCTGATATGTAGTATTTTAGGTCTCAGGAAGATTGGTAGAGCATAAAAATTCATTTGTGTGTGACCCAATCTAAGCATTAATTTAAAAACAGATTCAGATCCTTTGTGGTGTTGGGTATGTAGTGCACCTTCATTAAGTTAATTAGGAGATCTGTATCTATAAACCAGTAACATGATAACAAATAACAATGGGAACCAACAGCCTAAAAGGCTCTGGCTAGATGCAGCCGGTTTGGGATGGCCTAGGTCTGATTCATAGCGATCCCAAGCACTGTTATTTCGGTGTTCAATCAAAGATGTCCAAAGTCAAGTGCCTCAAGATGAAGAGTCATAAATAACCAGGCTCCTCGAGGTAATGTGATATTCTGTACCAACTGTACGTGGGGAGGAATTTACAGATGTCTAAGAGCTTTGTGCCGTCTAGCCATATACCTTCTGCATGTTATTGACCTTTCCTCAAGCAAAATCATGGCCCTTCTTCAGGAGCTGCAAGCTTGCATCTCTGACCAGTCTTGCACATCTCATCTATGTAAAGGAATTGCATGTGCTGCAGGGTCTAGTGCTCATCACAAGCACAGGAAGGTGAAGTATGCCTGGTGTTAGCTGTTCTTCATGCAAAATAGGTGTGGATCCTATAGGTATTTACCTTAAGGACCATTGGCAGTATTCCAGTGAGGTAAAGTTCAATGATCCTTACTTGTGTCAGAGTGAACACAAATCCACAGTCTGAATAACAGCTTGGAATGCCAAGTTGCACTTTATCCCGACCAGTCTCCCACTGACTCATAAAAATGGGCAACATTGTTATTTTTATACTGTATTTGAATCTTTGCTTTTTTTCCCTAGTGCTCCAACAGCTCCCAGTAGTGCTGCAGTTATTGATTGTTTCTATTATTAGTTCTTTTTAGAGGGTTGGGTTTTTTGGTTTTTGTCCCCCTCCCCTTTTTTTTTTTTTAAATATCAACTGGAAACTCACTCCCAGCTGAATCCTGTCATTTTTTAAAGACAAATGTAGTTCTCATTCCCTCCTCCCCTCCTGAAGGTCGTGTCTACCTTTATCAGACAAATCTCAACTTGTGTTTTTAATGTTGTGTGAATGAAACTCATGACAGCACTGGGACACTCAAGTGAGCACAGCATCCCAATCCATTGGCTGACGTTCAAATTCATGATGACAGATGTCAGTCTAAGCAGGGAGAAAAGGAAATAAAGGACACAAAGTAATTAATCCAACATCACACATCCAGTCACTGGCAGGAACTGAATCAGCATCTCTTTCTTTGGTGTCTTTGCCCCGTTCCCTGCTTTGAAAAAATGAAGAACCACAATGTGGAGAGGTTTGTGTCTGTATTTTTCTTTTCCTCTCAAACCCTGAGCATAATTTTAATTTCATTTTTCCTAGTAGGTCTTTTCCACAAAGACAAATAGTAACTGATAATAGTTTATATTTCCAGTCTGCTTTCTGCAGGTTTGGTAAGTTCAGTAAGGAGACCCAATTTAACCTTGGAGTTGTCCTGTTTCCAGCATACAGATGATTCTACTGGACAGAGATATTCTGTAACAATTACAGGTGCTCTGTTGACTTCCCCTGTCAGGACAGTAGGGCTCACCATCCGGCCTCTGGATGGAAAGGTCCCGTGGATGATAGATAAATTATATTCTGTTATCTTGCTAAATATTAATAGCAGAATATATGAAAAGTGCCTCTGGTTCTGCTATACATATCAGTATGTGTCCTGCCTGCCCTGAGAACAGCCTCTGCTTGCCAGGATTTACTTGAATGTTGCAATTATACAATTAGCATATTTACCCTATGCACATAATTATACATAGTTACCGTAATCATGTCGATACGAGATAGGGAAAGAAAAACCCTGCATTTAATAAGTCCCAGTGAAATTCAGATGAGAAACTCAACATTAAAAGAACATTAAGGGCTTGATACAACACCAAAATGATTCATATTCAAATGCAACAGAAGAACATAGCATTGCCAGGGAGCTGCTGGTTTTAAGTATTCAGATGTTTGTCTTCCAGTGTGAATTTCCTCAACTGTGTATGATTTGTGGCAAGATTTTATGGGAGAATAAACCTGAGTGCAGTAACTAACAAATGTGATTATACAAACACACACACAGAGGTGTTTTCCAGGTGCCTTGGCAGTGATTGTTCTTTAACTACCACAAAGCAATAGCATTGCTGGATAAAACAATGCAACAATTCAGGCCTAGTGCTCTAACTTACCGTAGTTAGGAGGGGAAGAAAGAGCAAACTTCCTCAGCTACTGCTCCAATCTTGAAATGATGTAAATAAGAAGGTAGCCTGGGATGCTATTTAATAGCATAGGGGTTTTTTTTGTGTTAAAAGCTGGGACTGACATTGAACTGTTCTTCCTAACTTCCAGTGGTACCACATATTAGGAAAAGTGCCATCATGAGCAAAGGTCCAATACAGTTACTCCAAGGCATAGAAAGAGAGAATGATATAACTAGAAAAGCTGAGTGAACCTGCAGGGACTCTGTGTGAGTGGAAACCAGAAAGGAAGGTCTTGCCAACACTCACCTTTTTTTTTTGTTGGAGGCTGAACTGGTATCGTGTTAACTCTTACTGCTGTCTGCCAATCTGCAGTGGCACGCTGGGAAGACAGAATGTCTTGAAAGAACAACTATGCAAAATAATTGACACCAAAGTGTTTTGCAGCTGAATTGCTGTATTTTCAGGTTATAGTTGAGTTTCTTATTCAGTGGATAATAGGACAGGAAGGAACACTGAGAGGTCGCTTGGCCGTGTCTGTGCCCCCGGGCAAGCTCTGCTGTAGCTGAACTATACATGACGGGGAGGTTCCAGCCTGTTATTAATAATGGTTAATGGCAGAGTCTCCAGTTCCTATAAGTAATCCATTTTAGGGCTTCATTAGCCTTTCTATTGGAAAAATATTCTTGCTGTCTAACTTAAATCTCTCTTGCTGCAATTTAAACTCGTTATTTCTTCTCCTTTTCATTGTGTAGCTACCTTGAAGACTTTTGTCATGTCTCCCTTGAGGCTACAGCGACAGAAGCCAGGGAAAGAAGGGCAGCAGTGGCTTGCACGGAGCTGGGAACCGCTGTCTGCTGCTTTTTATTCCTTCACCTCCTTTCCTTTGCCTTTTTCTGTCATCCGGAGCATCTGCTTATACAGCATGCTGTGAGTCACCAGGGTTTACAGAGAGGGTAAAAGGGCCTATGTGGGGCACTTAGCCACTTGGCACAGCTTTGAGTAGAAATACAAGTGAAAGTGCAAAATATTGGTAATTCCAATACTTCGTTTTGGAGATGGACAAGGCAAGCTCCTTTGTTGCGGAGGAAATGCAATGGGACAAGGGAAGTGTTCCATGAGCCTCTCCTGGTACTGAGACCAAATCTGGCTGGTGTAAGATTGCCATCACTCAGCTTTGTGGGAATATATCCAAGACGAAGATGGATATGAGAATTTGCCTTACAGATGTTTCCCAGAGGTGCCTTGCATCAACATGCATATGCCAAATGGAAGGTGATTGCACCCCTGAAAACTCTAATCTCCCAGAATTCACATAGGTCTACAGATTCAATATTCCTCTTAAATACATTACAATTTCCCTGCAGTGGGGCATAGCTGTAACTAACATTTACAAGATTTATGATTTACATTACACACAGCATGGCAGAGATACCTGACATAAGCTGCTGAGAGATCTCCTGGGTGTTGAGAGCAGCGTATGGGATGCTGTAGGCAGATCAGGAAAGTTTTATGAGTGACTGCTTTTTGTTAATGCACTAATTAGGAGGAAGCAGCCAGCTCTTTCAAAACCTTTCTTTAGGGATTTGTGTTTTTACTTGAGAAATGTTAAACTGAATTCTGCGTTACGCGTCCAAAACATGCTGGTGCTTACGTACCATGTGTACCAGTGCTTGCTTTCTGCAGATTAATCTGCTTCCCATCAGGAGAGACCCTTCTGAAACCCTACCAGCTCCTGTCTACCTCTTTTTAATAGCTTACGACTTGTCTCCAAAGCCTAGCTGCATCAGTGTGCACAAACACAGCTGTTAAACAAGAAACAGTAGGTTTGTAACATTAATTGCTAATTAAAAGTGTACTTTGTGTCCTGTGACCTTGAGGCTGGGCATTCAAGTGATAAAATATGACCTCAGTTTGACAAATACTGCTTTGATGTGACCTATATTTCACAGATAACATTTTAATTGGTTTCTGGCGCTTACAGCAGCATAAAATAAATTGTTCCTGATTCACATTCATTGACTAATGTATACTGCATTATTAATCAGTGTGTAGCTGTGCTGTAATGTTTGTGATGAGGAGATTTAGATGTCTAGAACTGCACTGTGGTTCCCTTGGGTATTTTGGCCGTCTCTAGTTTTTGCAGGTTTGGAATGTCTTTAAAATAGTTACTCAGAGGAAATTCTAGATATCATGAAGAGAGACCAATTTTCATAAAGAGTCAAATTCTGGAAAAAGAAAAAAGACAGTTGTGGTTAATGCATGCAATATAGAGTCTAATGCCATGAACATACTTCATAAGGTGCTGCAGGGGAGCGGTGTTGAAGACTGCTCTGTCCTGCTGACATCTGCAGCACACACATACTCTCACTTTGCTTCTTGTCTGTTTGCACAGCACCTCCTTCAATTACATCCATCGCTCAGCTTGGAGTAAGGGTTCATCACTGTGAGGAATGCCAAGTCTGTGATAAGTGATAAAAGAACCCACTAATTCTGTGAATTCAGGGGAAATTATAGGTGTCGTAATATACGGAAAAGTTGGAGTAAGATCTTCAGCTCTTATAAACTTGTGCACCTCTGTAGTTGACCCAGGTGCTCAGTTGCACTGGCTAAAGATCTGAATATTGGCTGAGAGGAGGGTGAGGTGTTCCCAGGGAATCGCTGTGGAGCAGGTGGGTATTTCTCACCTGGCTGCCCAAGTCGCTGAGTGTGAACAGCCACTGCTTAGGGAAGAGCTCTAAAAATGTGCTCCTGTGAGTCTCAGGGAGCAGGCTTGAAAGCAGAGAGAGTGCAACTGGTTCAGCAGCCAAGCAGAAAAAAAGTATATTTAAAAATCGCTATTCTGTTGACTAATTACCTTTGGGGACCCAGGAGAAGTGACACTTCTACAGAGTAATCAGCAAAAAAGTTCTGTGGTCTCATGCAGTTCTGCTAAGTTGACAATCTTAGATGAGGTGTTTTGCAGTGCAGATTTCTCAGAGTCCCTGTACAGAGGGGGGGAAAGGTCTGAAATCTCTCCTGAAGCAAACTTCTAACTTTTAGCATTCCTCATCATCCTGGGATTTGGGACCTGACGTGTCAGCTTCCAGCTGCAGCAGCTTTCTGGTCAGGACAGTCAGGAGCTATGCTGAACTTGGAGTGTGGTATAAATGGATGTGCCCGTACCAGCCAGGAAAAGAAAATAAAAAATCATTTAGATAAAGTTTGTGCTTTGCTTGAATTTTAAAGGGGCAAAGCTCACAGCGTCACGGCACAGCTGAAGAACTGAGTGTTTTGTCCCGGTTCCAGGTAACTTCAGCTCCTGAGAGAGAGTTTCTGTGATTGTGAGATGGAAGGTCAAAACGAGCAAAGAAGTCAATTTGTTAAGAAGTGGCTTCTTGAAAAGATAAGGCTGTCTTCCTCCCTATGTACTTATCATGTAGTTTAGTGTCTACAGAAAGTGTCCGTAAAACATTCTCTTTCACTTCTCTGTTCCTACAGAAGGGTACAGAAAACCAGATTAGAATTTGGGATTTCTGAGTAAGATTAGGTTAATCCCTTCTCCCTACCTACAGCTTGCTTTTCCCATGTATAAAAACAGGTTAACAATGTTTGCTCAGCAAAAAGCTTCAGTGCCACACTATAATCTTAAATGCTTTGTCACTGGAAACTTCTTACTTAGTTAAATTTTTATCATTATTGCTAATGATGGATGAGTTGATGCTACAAAGAGAAAGGGAGCAGGAATAAGGCAGCTGGCACTCCGACCAGTGCTTCGTGTGCCTGCTTGTGGAGAAGCACAAGAAGCACGGGGTGGCATCTCCAGGGCTTCTGCCAAGTCTTGTGGCCATGGCCATGGCTGCTGGGCTTGAGGGCTTTGTGGCACAGGCTAGGCAAAAAGACACAAGAATTGGCCAGATGACTTGAAAATAAATAACTACGTAAATAAATAAAATAGAGATTTAGTAGAAAAGGAGCAAGCTGTTTGCTTCCCTCGATGCTCTGAGCAACAGCAATTTGTGGTTAGGCTGGAAGCAGGGATTTGACAGGAGGGAAGGCAACAGCTCTGTGTTGTGGCCAAGCTAAACTCGAGTTTGAAGAGCTGTTGAAATATTTCTATTCTAGGAACCTATTTTGGGTTTTCATATGTCAAAATTTATTTTGAAATATATTAAAGAGACTCCCGTGTGCATCAGCAAAGGTTTTCTGATTAACGTTGATAGGCTGCTTCTCTGATTCCTCCAAGAGGTGAATTCAGTGAACCCTTCAGCCAGTTTTCCTACTGAGCTGTGTTGTGTTGTTGGGGAAGGCCGTGGTTTGACAGTGCTAGAAATCCAGCAAGAGAGAAGGCTGTGTGCTTCCGAAAGGTGCAGCTGTGATGGAGCTGCTCCTCTGGAGATGCTTTGTGAGCACTGGAAATGTCTGGAGCTGCACAGCACGTTTCCAGCAGACTGTTTCAGTTAAAAAGCCATTTTTTCCCAATATTTGGAAAATGAATTTTGATAATTTTTTAAATTAAAAAAACACAAGGAGTTAAGTGCTTTGTTTGTGTCAGAGTCCTATTGTAATTTCTGTGGAGAGGAGCACTTTTAAAAATTCCAAACCAACATTTCAGCAATGAAGCACAAACACAGGTATATTCTTATGAGCTTACAAAGCTCAGAAGCAGCCCCTAGGTTATTGATGCATTTCAAACCAAATGAACAACAACAACAAAAAGTGTCCCAGAAAATGAAATACTGACGTTGTCACCATAGCCATTAGTAAGAACATGCTACTAGTTTTCAAGGACTAAAAATTTTTTGTTTTGAACTTACTGACATTGGCTGATCCAGCACAAATATTGAGAGCAGAGAAAGGCTGCTGCTGTCAGACGAAGCCTCAGGCTGCTGCACTGCTTACAAGCACGAGGGATGTATGGGACATGCTTCTTTGGAACATGTCTCTTTCCACGTTTCTTTTCACTGAACGCAGTTTTTGATGTGCACAGAGAACACAGACAGTAATTCAGTGTGCTAAATCCTGGAGCTGGCAATTCCTCTGTGACATCCGTAGTGTTAAGGTTACCAGGAGCCATCGAACCCCTCGGTCCATGGCATGGAGAAGAGAGCAGTGCTTTATATCTGCCTCCATCTCTCCCTTTCTTTTTGCTGCCCTGTGTGTCCACCCCCTGTTCCTGTGTGAGTCAGGGCAGGGCTGTCACTGTCATCGAGCCTTCTTGCAGAGCTGCTGGTCAGTGCAGTTCCCTTGGTTTTAATGCAGACTCCGCCCTGCTCCCCTGCCAGCTTTGCCTGGGGGAGCAGTCCCAGCTAGAGCCCGGTCTGCTGTCCCCGTGCACTGGGAGGTTCCACCTGGAGCAGCAAATCTCTTCTTGCCTCTGCTTTGCAGTTCATGTTCTGGTCGCATCCTTTCTCTTATGCCATCATCTGAGAAAGAGGACCTGCAGCTTTCCTGTGATAAGAGTTGTTGCTGCAAACTATTCCCAGGAGCATCAATAGAGCACGGCTGTGTAGGAGCAGAGTCTGGATGTGGACACAATGAATGTCCATCCCTGCAACACAGCCGTGTCCGAGCTTTCCCTTCCAGAGCCACACCACATCCCTGGCACACGATGGCTTGAGGTCCCAGAGTCTGAGAAAAGACAAAATGATTCCTCTGCTTTCCTGGGCTTGGTTTTGGAGAGGCTGGGTATCACCATCTCTTGTGTATTTCCTAACTGTTGTTGTTTACTTCTGAAAATGTGATTGACATATCACATAACGCAGCAATTTATTGGTGAACGTTTTCGTAGCCTTGTCTGCAATGGCTGCTCAGTGGTTAGGACTGACACAAGTGCATCTCAAAGTTCTGGTGATGGTTTTTTAGGACATTTGCATGGAATGGCCCAAAGTGTCTGAGGTATTTCATCCTCATCTGTGTGGCTTGCATGAGGAAATAAGTCATTTCCCTGCTACCCCACCGTCACAGCCTTGCTGCTCTGCATCAAAAGACCATTATTTGTTCAGCACACTCACAAAACAAAGTCATGCATCTAAAATAAAAGGGTTTTGATTTCTCCACACATTTATTTTGGAATAATTATATCCGTTAGTTGTCCCAGTTGAGACATGACCTGGTTTGCACAGAAAGTCCGAAGTGTGGTGGCTGCTAATGCATTTAAATGCTTTTGAAAATCTCACCCTTCATATTTTGGATCTCACTGACGTGACTGGGAACGTGCCTCGGAAAACAGCTGAGGACTGGGTGGGGAGCAGCCTGGCTTTGTGTTTTCCTGTCCTCCAGGGGTTCTACTTGAGGGAGAAAATCCCCTACTAAACCATTAGCTGTATTAGTCTCATCCCCTCAATTTAAATCTGGGAGGATGCTTATTCATTCCTTAATATAGTTTTGCTTTTAAATGATTCACATTCTGTTTCATTGTTTTCATTGCACTATATAGAAAGCTGGCAGAGGCCTGGAGGACCTTTGCTCTCTCCAGCTTTTCACTCCAGATGGCTTTGCATTTCCACAGCAGATGAAGTGCTCTGGTCATGGCAGAGCAGTGGATGTATTTACTAATCCGCTTTGCCAATCTCCTGGACCCTTGTAGGACATTTTTGTGCACCACATTCAAAGAGTTTGCATTTCAATTGGCTTTTGAAATTAATGTTACATATTCTTATCTTAATTACTGTCCCTGCTGCTCTCATAGTTATTTATTAGGCTCTGCTGGAATAGTCAGGGACTGTTCAGGTTTCTTGTGATTTTGGTAATAAATTTAGGTCTGTTTTTACTGCTGTTATGCTGGGATCTAAATACCTAATTAGTGTCTCCATGGTTTTTGAGAAACTGAATATATGGACAGTCGGCTGCATTTTGTCTCACAAAGCAAATGTGTATAGTAAAATATGCATATAGTGTTATATTTTTATAACCTACTATGTTTCATGCTATAATACATCATTATGTTTTTACTTATATAGTAAAAATATGTAGATGAGTAGCAGCTCCATTTTATTGATGGTGAATTAAGATCTAAAGTGTTAATTGATCTGCCCCTAGATGCCTAGGAAACTGGTAGGATCCGGGGCCTCCATTCTTTGTATGGAGTATGCTTGACTTCTGCCTCGTAAATCCATGAGCTGTGTGGGATCAGACCCACAGCAGCTGCTGGGAGAGCCAATCTTACACCAGTCCGAAAAATGAGATTCCTCACAAGTGCAATTTCACTAAAACAGTGGGAAAATGTTTCTGTCTATTAATTTACTTTTCATCTCCATGAATATATTTAAGCCAGAAGTGGTATGAAATATTGTGCCATTTGCAACTGAATTGGAGTTTGGGTTGTGGCCAGGTCAGGCAGGAGAGCTGCACCCAGCACATGGAGCTGGGGCGCTTTGGGTGCTCCCCTCCAGGCAGTCACTGGGTGGCAAAGATCCTTTGTATTCACAGAGTGCTGCGTTTCTGAAACAGAGTCCTATTATATTACTCTGAAATATACTTAAAATTATGGTTCTATTGTGTTTTTCTGAGCCTGTCTTTGGGTAATCCTCTGGCTTCTGCCTCAGGCCCTGCTGCATGACAAGTGAAACCATGCTGTGATGCTGGTGGCTTCAATTTACTACCCCTGTTCTGTAGTATTCAAAGATAGCAAATTGATTCATGCTCTAATGAGTGTTTTTGCTACTTCTGAAGTACCCCTGTAGTTCAGCATATTGCATTTCAATCCACTTGCAGGACCAGACATCATCTCCCACTTTCCTGTTCCCAAAAAAGGGTCAGTGATGCTCTACCCTGACCCGCCTGGGGTGGGGAAACACATGGCACAAGCCAGTGGAAGGGGCAGAAAGCGTTCCTGAATTGGTACTTTTGCAGGAGGAGTCTTTATGATCAAGGTCAACACAGAGACCTGGTGTGGGGTGTGAGCAGATCTAGAAGGCTCTCTGTCTGTCTGTCCGTCTGTCTGAGAGCTGTGGTTCCCAGCAGCAGTGCAGGAGGTGTAACTGAGTAGGTGGGCATTGCTGAGAGCTTACTCTAAGGAGGAGGCTTTAGTGGCTGATGTTTTCTGTTACACTTACAGCAAGTTTGAGGCTGTTGTGATGTTCAGAACAAGGAAATGCAGGGTGCTGTGTTTTCATAGTGCTCATGTGAGGGCTGTGTGGGACTAGTCGGGACCAGCTGTTCCACTTTGCAGTGACTCACATGGCAAAGAATGAGCCTTTGGAAATCAGATGCCAGTAAAGAGGCTTGCAGTCTTCAGCACAGCTTGGGAAACTGGCCATGCGGCTCTGCCTTTTTGTGGGGCCTTGCAGATGCATGGTGAGTTCAGATTTCGTCCTAGAATGAATTACTCACCACTAAAGTCAAAAGAACAGCTTTCAGCTCAATGTTTCAGGCTGTTCTCTCTTGCCTCGAGAGAGGAAGCGCTGGGCCAGATTTTTAGGTGCTGTAAGTGTTCTTTGTTGGATTCAATTGTAACTAACCTGAGGCCAGAAAAAGGAAATCCGACTGTCTCTGCGAAAGGATAAAATGTGGTTGGGTCTGTCAGGCCATTTTTACCATCCCTTGTCTGTGTAGTGTTGAACTTTTAAGAGAATTTCAGTCTTTATTTGTTTCATTGAATGATTCCAAGCAAAGGTTATTTTTTTTTAGCATATTTCCTTGAAAAGGGAGCTGATGGAGTTGCTAAGCTCGGAACGCCTCATTCCCCATCCCTCTCCTCCTGTGACGTGAACCTGCCAGAGGATTTCAGGTGTGTTAGGTTAAGTGCCTACAAAAAGGGGAAGAGTTGTAGCCAGCTCATTCCAAACTTCTCTCGTTTCACTCCGCAGCGATGCCATTACTGTCGGATCATACGTCGTGGCTTAGTCGAACCCTTCAGTTATGCACTCAGGAAGTCACAGCCTGTCAGAACTGCATTAGTGTCATCTCCAGCACCTCGCCTACCCGCTGCCACCTCAGATCATGCTTTGAAATATTAACTCCTGTGCTCTCTTGTAGTGGTAAAGTGGGGCTGATCAGCTCCTTGTCAATCCGTCTTTCAATCCAAGCCTTCTAGCTTGCTCATAAATGATACTACCATTAGCTAAAACAAAGTGGGTGGTTTTTCTCATATTTCTCATCTATTTTCATATTGGGAAAGAGATCCAGGATGACATATCCATGCCGTGAGCTTAGAGATACTGTGGATGGGATGGCAGAAAGCCATGCTTAGGTTTCGGTGGGTGGCTGTTACCCCAGCTTCCACTTGTGTACATGTCCATATGCAGGAGTGGCAGCGATGGTATTTCCCTACTGAAGGAAACATCTCCATGCAGCTGAACTCTTGGTGTTTCCTGGCATTCCTGCTAATTACTGATGAGAGCTCACAGTGCTTTGATTGGCAGTTTTCTCAGTGGGAGGAAAGTTGGCAACGATGGAGCAGTCTGCTCTCTCAGGACAGCCAATGTTAGGAAGAGTCGTTCTGCACAGCTACGGTAAAACATACAAAACATTCACATTTCAATCAAGACTTTGTTTGTGGAACATTTCTTCCTGTTTGTGATAATGGGAACTAATTTTAAAATGATACCTTCTGGGGGAGATCCCAGGCATGGTGGCAGGTATTCTCTGCATTCTGCCTTTGTTGGTGTTCTCAGCATTAAACCACCACGGACACCTTGGCCTTCACTGGGAGCCAGGGTGTCAGAGCCCAGAGTGGGAGGTGTGTGGCAGGCAGCTCGGAGCTGGAGCACCTCTAGAATCTGCTGCTGAGGCACCAGGACCTCAGAGGAGGGTGACGGTGCCTCATAACCTGTTTGTACTGTTCTTGATTAGTGTGACATCACCTACCTAGTGACGGTCTTTTTCCAGATCCAGAAATTTTCACATTTGGAGTAAGTTTATGTGGTTGTACATTTATGGTTAGCAAAACGCTAGACTGAATTCTTTTGGTCAAGATTTCGTCAAACTAGTAAGTGTTTGTTTAGACTGAGACCAAAATCTGCGGTGGTTGGTACCATCTTAGAGATTGGCCTACTTTAAAAATATCCATATATGTTCTTACCTATCTATACATATGTAAGAATCATGGCTTGGGACTCCCTAGCCCTAGCATGTAATCACGTGGAAGCATAATACGAGAAATCTTCTGACTGCTTTATCTTATGATTATGTAGAAGCAACTTAAAAAACATTTACCATAGCCACAACCTAAAAATATTGGGGTAGTAGCAAAGCTTGTGAGCTAAAATCCTGTCTTGCTACATGCATGAAATCGTAGATAAGTGTGACAGAATGTGACATCTAAGATACAGTTTAACTTATCCATGAGGGACAAAACCAAGATAAGACATACTGCCTCTAGGGAAAAAGGGAAAAAAAGAGGGGGAGAGAAGAAAGATTCACTGTAGGAATAGTTTTGATTTTTGAAAGAAATCACAACGCTTCAAAATGATGCGCTATAGTGGTGATAACATCAAGAGCAATGGCAGAGTCCTGGGAAGCTCTGTTTGCAGCAGATGCACTGGGATTTCCAGTATTTCTCTTTAACCGTTTCAGGCACGTGGGTAGATTAAATAAAGGAATGAGTCCCCTTTCCATATTTACATTTTACTCATGTTCTCCATGTGTTTTACAGGGCTGGGTGGACTACATCCATGGCTTTCAATGTTCTGAGATTTGCCGTCTCTCAGTTACACAGAATGTTGTAATGAAGACCCTTGCTAATAATTGCTTCCCGTTCCATTCAACTCAGTTCAAAAAATGCCATCTGAAAAACTTGCTGCACAAAGCAGGCAAAGCAATGCATGCATCTGTGTGTGAGATCTTTTCTGCTGTTGGTGGTGGTGTGAGAGCAGCAGTGCTACTCCATAACACTCCCCTCCACTCTGCAGGGTCTGAACAATGGTGTGACACCAGGGCATTTGGGATGTGGCCTCTTTGCCTTTATGATTTTGCACGTCGAGTATTCGTTCACTGTAAAATTGCTGAAAGTCATGCTACCATGCTCTTACGGCTAGAGCTACAAAATAAGAGCTGAAGTAAAAGCAGCTTACAAGTTTACTGAAATTTCAGTGTCAAAATTAGTGCATGACAGTGATAAACAGAGAAATAATTTGACTCCAATGCAACCAGCAAAAGCCCTCGGTGACCTTGCTGATTGCTCTGGAGCGGGGTCGGGCAGAGCACAAGCAGGCTGAGCACTGTGAGTACTGCTCAAAAAGCCAAATTAGCATGCACTTTTGCATGATCTGTCTTGCTGCCTGGGCATTTTCCCACAGTGCTTGGAGCTCTGATTAAGGCAGTCAACCATAAATCACGAAGGCACATGTCAATGAAGCCCTTATGATGCCACTGGGGATAGAGGAATCATATCCTCTTATTGCTTTAATCGTGAGGCTGGAGTCCATTAAAAATCCATTTAAATCTATGAACTGGTGCTAGTTTTAAACTGGTAATTTATGTCCAGTGGATATTAGTAGCATTTTTTCCCCTGTATCTGAACTATTGCCAAGAGCTGCTCTAACTAACCTATGATATTCATGTTAGGCTTATACAGTATAATCCCCTTCACTTTCTGGGTGTATATCAGCAGGCAGCAGTAATGGGCATTGTCTGCATCAAAGCCTCTTACAGAAATGTTGCAAACCAAACTGAAATGACTGGAATAGCTCACTGTCAGTACACAGAAAGTTTTTCAAACTGTGAGTTGATCAGTGGATTTTCTGCTATCGTCTTTCAAACCATATTTTGGAAGGATTCAGAAGATCCAGTAGTATGCTACCTAACACCCAACACTCACAACCAGATTGAGCTATACAATAACAATAAAAGAGAAGTTCTTGGGAAACAAGGACACATTTGGCCTTGCTAATTTTTTTGTTGTTTGTGGAGTTTTGAGTGTTTCAGAGGCACTCTCTCCTAGAACTCACCTGATCTGCAAGACTAAGTGCTCTGCAGAGTGAGCTCCACGGGATTTGAGCTCTTCTCCTTTGTGTGCCTTGCAAAGAAGGCAGCCAGCCTCCTGCTTTAACTGGCCAAAATCAGGCCCCAACAGGGGTCTGGCTGAAACAGTGCTGTAAGAATTGGTATTTATTGTACTGTTAATACGCTAAGGAACAGTGAAGAAGCAAAGCAAAAGCAACGACACCTCTGTTACTGTGTTTATAAGCAAAGAGGACCTGAGCAGATGTGTCCTGAGGCTGGGAAGGGTCTGGAGGCTGTGGGCTGCCGAGTACAAGAGGTTCACGATGTGGCTGAAGTAATCCAACCCTTCTACTCTGTACCGCAGAAGGGCTCCACCTGCTCTGTGGCAGCTTCCCAGACCATTTTCCTGCAGAAAGAGGCTTTGATTCACACAGGTCAATGTCTTCCCATTTACAGTAACTCAAAAATTCTGGAATTTAAAACAGAGTTAAAGAGAAGCAAACCCCTTTGTTCTCATTGCCCATTTTCCTCTCTTAAATGATGTTCCAAAGGCCCGAGGACAGAGGGTAGCTAGGCTGTCACCTCCATCTGTCCCTGCTGGGCCTTCTCAAGCCTCCATCTCCCATCACCGTGCCCTTTGCCCGCTCCCTGGCCCCGCTGCCCACCTCCCACAGTGCGAGCAGCTGAGCTGCCAGCAAGTCCCAGGTGGACCCCAGCGAGTGCCGCCGCAGCAGAGGATCGCTCTGTGCTCACAGCGTGTCTGTCTCCAGCTACGTGGTCCATCTGTCTGCTTTTCTTACTGCTAGCAGGTGAGCACCTTGCCTGGGAGGGCTGCAGACAGGAAGGAAGCTGGCAGGGCTGGGTGGTGAGGTAAGCACTGTGCTAGATGGAAAGGTGCAGATCACAGCTGGAGATCCATCAGGGGATGTAGGAGCGAATGTAGAATGTTGTGACGAAATTTTTCTTGCCTTGCATTTAGAAGTGGTGGTCAGAGCACAGTGAAGCTGCCTAATCAGACAGACAGAGACAAGAACAAACAGAAAACAGCAAATAAAATGGTAAGTGGAAATAGACAAAGGCTCAAATCTTTCTGCGAAAACAAAGTGAAACGAGTAAGTTCCTAGTAGAAATCCACCAAACTATTTACTCTCCTGGTAGCAGTGGTCTCACAGGTAACCAGAAATCTCGGTGTAGTACAGGTGTTTGCTAGCAAGAACAACTGTATTTAGGGCGGAAAAAAAGAAAAAGTTCCCTTCAGTTTCAGCTTCATAACCCAGATGACAAGTTCTGAAATGAATTTAAAAAAAAAAATCTTCAACAGATGCTTCATCAGAACCTGGCTCACTGCTTGGCTTTGCTTGCAGCTGTTCTGCTCTTCCTAGGGCTTGGCACAGGGCAGCTGCTGCAGGGGCTGCATTGTGCTCACCCTTCTGCATGTCCTTTTTCTGATTCACCTTCCATCCAAAAGCCATTTTCTTTTTTTTCCCCCTCATTTTTTTGCTCATTAGTGCAGAGGGAGTGACTGTGCTACTGCCTTAGCTGGTGCCTCAGCTAGACAAAGGAGAACAGCTTCCCTAGGCAGATGGGACATTTGCTTGGTACCATGTGGTCACTTGGGACAAAGCGTAAACATCAAAATTAACTCATTTCCCCCATCCTAACACTTGTGTTAGTTCTCCCATGAAGGGTCTCCACTGAAGCAGCAAGGTTCCTTGGCTGGGCTTGAAGCCATCCTGATAATGCCTCAGAAGGCAGAGTTATATTTATGTCAGCAGCATTAGGGAAAGTTAAAGTTGTGGATATGAGCAATCCAAACTAAGCTGGGAAGCTTCTGTTTGATTCAGACAGCTTACAGCTGGGTGTCGGTGAGGTTTGCGTTTGACAACTGCTGCACTCCATCCTTTTGAGTTCCCAGGTACAAAGTCCTGCAGTAGTTCCGAGGTGAGGAGTGGGGGGGTCCACATGTAACTGGGTAAAGGGAGAACCAGGAGCATTTTGAAATTATTCACCAGGAGTTATGTTTTGTTCTTACTATCTTTGTTTTTAGCACCAGAAATGGGTGCTGATGTCATTCTTCTGTTAGCTGCTTAGTTCAGTGAGAAGAAAGGATGGCTAAATTAGGGCCCTGCAAAATGCAACACCCAGATGGCTCAAAAGACAAATGAGCAAGGTACCGAGATGAGAGGCTTTTGTCTTGGGTTTGTAAAAAGAAGAAAAAAAATCAAGCGGCTTGAAAGTAAGAAAGAGAAATGAAGTTAATTTTGAGCCTGATTTTTGCATTCCTTTGCATCAAATCAGGCTGTCAGTACTGCTATACTTATTCTGTGTTAAAAACAGAAGCAATACAAAAAGCAAAGTAAGGCAAAGAGAACTGGGCTGCAAGGGAGTCTCTTTGGCAGCGTTTTGGCACTTGTGTATCTTGTTGCTGGTGAAGTGTGGTTCCCAGCCTCCATCCATCCAGGCTAGGGGGTGTAAGGGACACTCATCCTCTCGGTGGCCTCTTTGCTGAATGCTCACCTGCAAGGAGCATCCCAGATTTTGGTCCTGGCCCAGGTCCTGACTGTTTCACTGGAGACACATTGCAGACCCCCGTCATGACAGTGTTATCTGTGCAGAACAGAGAGCAGGCTGAGCCAGTGGGGTCTCCTGGGTCTTCTACAAGAGGCGTTAGAGCAGACTCAGGAGTGGTGGCTATGAACTGGAAGACTGCTGGTGCCATCATTACCAGCTAATTAGACAGCCACAGCGAGCCAGGTATGGCTGCTTTCAGAAACGTCCCAGAGGGAAATGGAAAGGGAATTATTCTAGCATATTGCAAGGTATCAGTTTCCAACTGCAGCAAGACTTTGTTAAAAGTCTTTGGGAGACAGGTGAAACAATTTCCACCATAGCAGATATCGTGTGGCAGTTGTTGGCAGTCTGTGTGATTGGTAAAGTGTAACAGCATTTGTTTGGCTTATGTCACACAGGAACTAGAGAGCTGGTAGCCAGCGAGCCAAATTTCCTTAGGAGAAGATAGTTTTTCATCTCTTTTTCTCTGTTTTGCCAGTAGCACAAGTATAGCAGCATAACACATAGGTGCTAAAATTAACAATGCTGTGTTGTAAAAACCTCATTTTAAAAATGATGACTGGTGGAAACTGCTCGTGAGTAAAGCTGAGGAGCAAGGCATTGTGGAAAGGTCAACAGAAAGATTCTTCTGAAATGTGAAATCTGAAACATTGTTGACAAGCAATATGGGGTGGTTGACAAGCAATATACATAGGGCAGTGACCATGTACAGGCTGTGTGTTTTTTTTGTCCTAAAAAGTCAAAGGTACTATGAACACTTCAACCTGGTGCTTTCACATGGTTGTTGCTTTTGGCCCAGATACACTGCAAGGCAGGAAGGGGTCTGTTCTTGGGCTCATCCTGGCTGGGAAGATCTGAGATGTGCTGCCAAACCCTGACTTTTCTTCAGAAGGACCCTGGAAACATGGGCAGGGAAGGAGTGCATCATCCCCAGGGCATACCTGCGCTGCTAGAGCAAGTTTGCTGCTTACTCTGTAGCTGGAGCAGTCTTCCTTAACCTCTGCAAGGACACCCTCAGTTCTGTCTCTCAGCACTTGAGAAAACATGTTCCTTCCTTGGGTTTCTCTTTGTGTGTGCTGGGGCTGATGAGCTGATGTGATGTGACAGTATAGCTACAATTGCAGAAAAAACAGGAAGAATAGCACATTTTTTCAGGGTAGTCTCCATCCTGTTCTAACATTTTCTTGGCATGTTGGTGCGTTAATGCTTCATGTGCTGCAGTAACTGACTTTTTGATATAGAGGTTTGCAAGAGAAAGCATTATAGAGTATAGAGTGCCAGTGGGATTTTGGAAAAGAAATGGGATGGGAAGGAGAAATCTTTTGTTTTTAACAAAGAGTGGTAAACTGCAGTGTGGGAACACATGCCCATGCGAAGGCGTCCCAGTAAAGGTAGAAGCTTCCACTTACCAGCAATGTTGTGTCCTGAACAGTCACCTTCTAGAGGAGAGCACAAGCATCCGTCTGAGGACTGATGCACTGGCTTCCAACAATTTCCTAAACATTGGGTATGTGACCTTTCATGAACTTTCTGCAAGAATCAGATTTTTCCAGCCTTTCAGACTTTATTGTCTTTAGGAGATTGAAGGGCTTTGATCGCTGGTTGTCTGTGCATAAACAGACATAGGAAGTGCAGGGAAGATTAACATGGGCCAGTGTTTCTAAGCCTTTGGTTGTCATCTTGGTTGTTGATCAGACTCTTCCTCAATTTGTATATAGACATGACCACAGTGCACAAAGATAATTAGACTTGGTTAAGCTGATAACACTCCTGCAAGAACCCAAGGCTGAGCCCTCTGTGTCTCTGTCAAAGAAAATCAATATTTTCATTCTTGCATAACCTCATTGCTCTGTTTAGCAACACCAAGCCTACATTATGCTGAAACTTATGCACATAATTAAGTCTTTGGGACTTTGGAGATGTTTTATCCATAATTAGAGTGAAGGAAAAGAATAACAGGGGTTTTCTTTTTATGGTTTTCTACAGTGTAAATAAAAAAGAATTAAACCAAAAACCTAAGTAGAAAGAATCAACTCTAGACCTGGCGGCTGTCCATGCCCCACATACGTTAGGTGCCTGTGCCAGCATTTCCACCCTTTCTTGGATTAGAAGGTCAATAGAAGAGCTCCAGTTTCACCAACAAAAAGGCACTGAAAGATTCCAGATGAAACCAGGATAGCTCCTCCACTCAGAACTTCATGAACAGTCAAGGTGGGCTCAAAGACACATCTCCTCAAGAAGAGTAGAACCCCCATAGAAAGGGAATTGTAAGTTGTACTTAATGCATGTTTAGCTGTGTGCAATTGCTGGCACACTTGAGTGAACTATGATTGGGGGCTATAGATACATGATGTTCCCTGTTGCTTCATAGGTTAAGGGAAACTTTGGGAAAGATTTGTCCTCATGCTGTGCAGCATCTCCCACTGCCTTTTGGGACTGTAACTGAGTGCATTTCTTTAGAGTTTTGGCAGCAGTAGAAATCCCACTCTGGCTTTGGGTGATTGCCATAGAATGTGCCAAAAAGTTTCCCTCCTGCACAGACAGCCCTCTGCTTTACAAGCCATTGCAATTTCTCCCGCTGGCATACATGAGAAAGGTCAAAGCAACACAGGATCATACCTGAAGCTGAGTCTTCAGCAGAAATTCAGGTAAGAGCTAGAGCTAAGCAGTTTGGCTTGGCCAGGTACAATGGCTCCAGTGCTATTCAGACCCATGAACACTCTCTGGTAATATTTGTGCTATAAACCCAAATATCTCTTTATTTTTACTCAAGAAAATGTTTTCTGAACTGTGCTAGAATATTGAGAGTAAAAGAAATTATTTAGAAAAAGGTAAGAAGGCATTGTTTAACCTGATAGCTTTTACTACACCTGGAGCATAGTAAAGAGAACAGAGTAATGAGCACACTGCAGCTTAAGCAGCCTTTTTCTGGGCTACAACTGCTCATGCAAGCAAGTATATCTTAATTTCAGTGAGACATGTAAGGAGCTGATTTCCTTGGAAGGAAAGTGCCAAAGACAAAATTGACATCAATAGCAGCCAGAGGTAAAAGTATTCCTGGGTGCTCAGAAACAAAGGAGGCTTTGGGAAAAACTTCAAGCAAAGAGAGTTCGTATCTTATCTATATTCATCCTTGGTTCCATTCGCTCGCAGTGTTCTCTGTCTTACAAAGGAGATCAGCTTTTGTAGGGACAGCTGGGACTGGGATGGCTTATTGTCAAGTCTCAAATGTCAATGACTAATGCTGATTTACATGCAGATTGCCTCTCAGCTTTATTTTATTTGGTTACTTATTTCTCAGAAATGCTGTCATTTGCTTCTGAGGAACAAATCAATGAGAGGGCAATAAAGAAGATGTAATCTTATTGCCGATTCAGGGAGGAAAGGAAAAAAAAAAAGAAGAGATGAGCATTTCATCAAATGTATTACTGCGGGTACTTTTTCCATTCAGGTGTTTGCCAGATGTTGGTCTACTTGGGAGGAATACATGTCGTGCCACATCCAGAGCTGCAGCTGAGCTCAGACACTGTGTTTAGTCTCTGATGTTTGAGTTAGCCTTGGACTTCTCTGCTGTTGGTATGAAACAAGTAACGTTCCGTTAGCTCTGTTCCCTGACAGCCAAAAAAGTGAAATCCTGTAGCTCTCACCATCAGCCTATCAGCAGAAAAGGAATTTTTTCAGTGGGAATGTCTTCTTTCCAGGATGTTCTAAATAAATGTTCCACTTACTTCAGCGACAAAAATTAAACTCTTGAGGGCTGCCCATCCCCTGGGTTCAATGCTGTAATTTGGTTCATTATTTCCCTGTCTTGCCTGGTCTGGGGCCATCACCTGCTCTCTAATGCTGGAGGTGATGTGGATTCTGTAAGCTCTTTGCTCTGTGTCTTTACAGTGACTTTGCAGTCCTTCTGGCTGCATGAAATGCCTTCATTATTGGTAATAGTTTGGAGTCAGAAAGTTAACTAATATTTTCACAGATATTGCGTTGAGTTTGGAAAGTTTGTGCTGTGGAAGCTAGTGACTTAATAGCGATGAGAAAGCTTGAGGTATGGCCATTGAAAATGTAATATGGTGCTCCACCAGGTTTGCTTTGCCATGGTAGTTTCCAAAATGCTGTTGCACTGTCACCAGTCTGTGTTCATGTTTAACTTTGAGTGACATCAGTGGGGATTTGGTCCTGAAACTGTTCAGAAGCGGCAAACTGTGTTCCAGAAGAAAATGGATCTGCGTGAACAAGGCACTAGATTTAATTTCAAGAGATCTGGTTTCAATTTCTAGCACTCTGGCATGCCTCCAGCTGTGGGTCCAGCTTCACCTAATCCATTAAAGATGAGCGGACACATACAAGCCTTGGGTGCCCATGTTCAGCTCCTTGTGTGCTCAGCCTTGTGTGTGACCGTACCATCTGCGAATCAGTGCCGATAAAAGGACAGTCAAACTTATGGTTACCTGAACATAAAATCCTGAAGATAAAAAGTCTGTTTAGACAGGGACAAATGCTTATCTCTTAGGATTTATTATAGCCAATTACTCCATGCAGTGCCCCCGTGTGAATTCAGAAGAGTTAGGAGATATATAAACAAGGAGTTAGGACTAATAGATAAAAGCATTGTGAAACAACCCAGCTTTTGTGGATTTATAGCCAAACTGCATTGATTTTATCCTTTTCGTCTCATTTTGATTTGCTACAGACATAGGAAATGATCAGAAACTGATGGTGACCCTGCAAATCGCTTTCTAATGGTGATGAAAATCTTTTATTAAGGATTTATGTGGAGCGAGGGACCAGGTGACAACGTTTTCTGGTGTTGAGTGGAAGCGTAACAGATAAACATTACTGATGGCGTGAATGTTCTTTCTTGAGAATTTGTAATGATTAGAGAGTCCTTCTCATTACAGTCAGATATCTGACTACTAATTACTCCGTTAAGCTGTGTTCTGGTAGCAAGAGAAATGCAACAACAAATTTATTTACCTATTAAAATCTTTATGTGTCTATTACTGCCACCAGTCTGTGGCTCCTCAGAAACAGAGGCTCTTATTGACGGGATCCCAGATGCTAACTAGAATTTAATTTAGTTAAATGGTTTAAACTACAGATTGTCTTTCTCCATGGATGTGCACAAACAGAATGAGAGGAAACCATTATCAGTTGCTTATAATTTTTTTTTCACTATTCGCACCCTTCTTTCTTTGCATTGTAAATACAAAATATTTACAACTATTTATGTAAAATATTGCTTTTTGGAGTTAGGAAATCTGCTCCCTATGAGGAAAGCTGTAAAGTTGCTCTCAATGCTGTTGTTCCAGTTGCAACTGTCCAGCAGTTTATAAGACACTACATCTGGCTCTACTTATCTTTTTAGTAGATTACACTAAAGTGAATCCTTAAGGCTAAACCCTCTAATTTACTGAAACACATGCACATAAAATTACAGCTGTCTCACAAAGGCTTTCATTGATTTGAACAGAGCTGGGATTCATTTAAGTGGTTATAAAACTTAGATAAGCAAACTTCTTTCAAAACCAGAGGAAAAAAAAACACAAGCAAGATACCAAAAACAAAACACCCCCAACCTGCCAAGCAGCCCTAATTACTGGTTTATTGATTGGCTCATCAGTGCCTTATTCTTCATCTCTGCGTCCGCTGACACCACGTCTCCTGCATCCCCTGGCTCCAAACGCACCTTGCTTCTACACCGAGGGAAGAATTAGTCATGAAAATATGATGTTTCTTGAGATTAAAACACAGTTTCACTCCTAAAAGTAAATACGTACATGGTGTAATGTTCGTCTCTCTGAAATCTAGCTGTCCAGAAATGTAGACAACCAAAGCTGAAAGGCAAGGCAGCCGCAGATTGCCTGTTAAGGACAAAGAACCTAGAGAAAGACCTCAAGAAAGATTATTAATTCTAGGCAGCTTCAGCTGGATCAAGATGTAGGAGCACATCATCCACTGCAGCCCTGGGCACTGATGTAGGACGCTGAGGAAAAGGGGAGTGAGCTTTCTTTCAAGACTCAGACGGAGGCTGCACAGCCTCCTTCCCAGGAACGAGTGTCCCTGCTTCACGTTGCAGGTCTCATTACCCCGTCGTGTTACCCAGCTTAGTGTTGTGAAGTGTTCGGGCAGAATGTGCATTCATTAGAGTTGTGAAAGTATTGATTAGATTTCAGTGATTTCATCTATGTCTGCTCAGAACAGCTTGGGGTGTTTCAAAACAGCCTTAAGGGCATTGCTCTGAAGTTTGCTGTCTGATCAGAAATGTGTGAGAAAGCCACTGAAATCATAAAAAGAAAATTAATCTGTTGGTTTTCTAAAGAGATGGTAACTTGTTGGCAGAAGGTGGTGCTGTTACCTGATATTGGAGCAGGTAACTAACTCCCATGCCAGTGAACAAAACCCATGGCTTGAAAGGAGATTTTTTCCCCGGTTACAGGTGTGGTACAGAAATAGATACAGACGAGGTTTCCCAGTTCCTGAGATGTAACAAAGTCTTCTTAATTATAAGTGAGACAAGCAGCCCAACATTTCTTCTAACAGAAAGTAGGATATCAGAAGAATGGTGCTTTTAGAGAAATAGTTGCAGCTGTATCATGTTTTTCAAATGAAGTGGCTGATTTCACTAAGTACAGGGTCATGTGGAATGGATTTTATAAAAGAAGAAAGCAAAAAATGAGTGGTACAAAGGACAGCTGAAAGTTTCAAAATGCCTTTTATGAGCAGCATACCGACACACTCAGAAGAAAAAACTTGGAGAAATCCAAAGAGAGGTTTGGCTTGGAAAAAGCTCTTTTAATTTCTTTTAATTGTGCGTGACGCCTGGAGTTGGGTGGGTGTACGGAGCATTTTGCATGTTTCGCATCACTTCTGGGCTCTTCAGGCTGGCTTCAAGCCTCCAAAAGCAGCCAAAATCTTTTTGAAAAGAAAAGAGGCAGTGTAGCTAATGATACAACAGATAACAGGGCTCATTCTGAGCCTTCATAGAATGCAGAGATCCTGTTTTCAAGTTTTACACTGTCATTATAAAAGCCAGAAACTTCTCTTGTATTAATGAAAGCTGGATATTTTTTGCCTATTTCTGTGCCTGTAGGAAACCCCAGGTATTGTTGTGTGTATGATTTACGGCAATTGGAAGTCATAAGTGCAAATAGAAATCATTATATTTTTTCCTATAAATTAACAAAGGAATTAGAAATTCAAGGCTTTACCTATTTCTGGGTTAGAACTTGGGCTACTTGCAATCCTGTGATGTTGCTGTACTTGCACCCTGCTTCAAGTTCCCGATTTAGAAAATATTTGAACTTAGGAAAGCCCACAGGTAAGGCTGATCCTGAAATATCTCACTGGTGTGTAGCAGCAGAAATATCAGCCTGTGTTCTGGAGTGTTTTGATAAATTTCTATATTCAAGAAAATTGAAATATCTAGATATACATCGAAGTTTTGAACGTTAGCCTGAAACAAGACCAAATTTCAAACATCTAAAAATCTCTTTACCCATTGCTAAATCCTCAGTAATTTTATCTCATTTTAAATGCAAGCTTCTCTAAAAGAGGAAAACACTCCATATGTACCAGGAGAGAAGATGGGACAGTGAAAAAAGAAAGTTCGGATCATGAAACAGATCCTTCAGGATCTGTGGTCTGTGCTGTTGTGACTCAGCAAAGGTGGCAGCAGTGCATTGGGAAGGGTTTGTGTGCACCTGTACGTGGGGGGCCGTGACACTGCAGGTGTTCAGAGCTGGGCAGCAGCCCTGAGGGACTGCATGGACTCTAAATTTCAGAGATAAACTTGTACAGATGCATTTTGGGCCATATTTTCAAAATTCAGAAAGCTCAGCTTGTTAGAGCAGCTCCGTGGAGGTGCAAATAGCCGATAACTACCTGCCTTTAGGTGAGGGTGCACGTCCAGCTTTGAGGATCTGGCTTTTAGAGACAGGGCACTGTGCCATGCCTTCTGAGGAGGGAGACAGAACTGGTCAGATGCTGTTTTTAGATAGAATTGAGCCTGAGAGCTAAAGGCTCTTGCAGGATTTTCAGACCTTGAGCATAAGACTTCTTTTTTTTTTTCAATTGGATTTCACGGTTGAAACTTGGTGTAAGAATTGTGAGACTAGGGAGCAAATAGCTTTTTATGGAGATTTGAATTACATTTTACAGTTGAAAAATCAGTCTAAGCAGTGAGTGAAATGGCCTGGCAGTTTGTCCCTGCTGCTCGCAGCCTGGCCAGGGCCAGGGATGCTCTCTGCCTCTCGGGTGCAGTGCAGCGGGGTGCAGGTGGCCACGTAGAAGGAAAGCACCAAGAAGGGACGGCTGCTCCCTCCTTTGAAACCCGCTTTAGAAGCCATTAGCAAAGTGCACGGGGATGTCAGCTGTCATTTACCCTTGGACAAGTGGTACACTGAGGAGAGGTGGTTGCTGCTGGTTTGACTGCAGCAATCCAGTAACATTTCATGTGCTTTAGCTGGAGTCTCCTCTGCTGACAATACCATCACCACTTTAGTATATTGTCATTGATTCTTACTATTCATCCGGTCATTGTGACATGGACCATGTGCAAAGCCAGCAGTTTTCCATAGCTGATGTTGGCTTTGGAAACACAAGTGGAGCAGGATTGCAGGTAGTCCTCAAAGCATCTGCAGTGCTTACAGTGGAATGAATCGCACCAAATTCACTGCAGCTTCCCATGATGTCTGCTGAGAGGTGTCTCTTCTCTTGATTCTGTGACTAACATCTACTGCAGGGATTAGCAAGTTGACTGCCAGTCTGTTTATGAACTGAAGTGTTCACAAGGTGGAAACTTATTTTTGGTTGTCCTGTGAGTTCTGGTGCATCTCTGGACAGAAGGGTGACACTTATCTTCCTTCAGAGCATCACTGCAATTCAGAGCCCCAACTGAAAAGCCAAGCACAGAGCTCCAAAAGCTGGACTCCCACTTGTCAGTGGGGAACAACTCAGCTCCGTGGTGGCTCAGCCTAGCCCTGTAACTAACTGCGGTGCAGGTGGGTATCTCACTCCCATGGAAAGCAGTTATTTGTCAGCTGTGATAATCTTTTTTCACTATTTTTTTGTGTAAGTTGCTAAAAAGCAAACCTTTCCCACAACTAATTGTATTTGCTAATTACCTGTGAAAAGGCAATTATCTCCAGGTGATGCAATTCTTTGGGAAGGCTTTTTTAATTGGCTAAAAGGGGAAAGAATCTCTTCTATGGAGGATTTTTTTTCAGAAAAATCTTCTCAAATATTGTACCTGATGTATCACATTAGACACATCAGATTGGGTTGCATCAGCAATGTTGCATTACATTACATCACCAAGGTAATGTGCTGTGACAGACTTGCAATGCAATGTGTCAGCTGGAAAATAGGGAAAGATGTGATTTCCTGAACAAAATGCTCCTTAAGCTTTATGGCATTTTCTCCTCTTCCAAGTAAAGAAATGGCTGTTTAGGTGTTGGGGTATTTCTTAAAAGACTCAATTACCTACAGAAGAATTTGAAGCTCTTTTGTTGTTGTTATTTCCTCTCTCTCAATGGATAATTACCTGATCTGGAAAGAAAGATATTTTTTGCTACTTACATTTCCATTGCCATGTTATAATTTATCTGTTTCCCCAAACATTCAGTAAACTGAGAAAGCAGTTTCTAGGAAGAGGAATTCAGATGGTGGCAGTGAGGCACCTCGCAGACTTGGTTGTGGTCCTGTTGGGATGCTGAACTGAGGAGAGGAGGGAACACATGCACTTTGGCTGCAGCTTTGGAGGTATGGCACACAGGGAGGAAAGAGCAGTGTAGATGAAGGAGATAAATTTAACTATAAAACTCCTTAGAAAAGCAGGAGCTATGAAATCCACATGAAAACAAAAATCCAAATATTTTAAGCACTTCTTCACAATCTGCATTGTCAGAAATATTGTTTAGTATTAGATTGCTTCCTTTTCTAGACATTTTTTTTTCAATCATCCTCTTCTTTATGAGCTACTCAGTATTTGATATTAAGCTTCCTTTCAGGCATGCATTAAGCTTCAGTAAAACCAACATACAGAGAGTTTCTGCCCAGGGAGGTGCCATGCAGGAATGGTGAACATACCGTCACCAAGCAGGGGAGGTTAACAGCCCCAAATTGCTTTGATATTTGTGCATGCTCAAATACAAAGAATTGATATGTTTGCTCTCATTTTAGTGAGCTCTTGTGATTCATTACATTTGGCACTTCAGAGTTCAGAATAGTCACTTGCTTCCTGCAAAGCAATACCCTCAATGATGTTGCTATTTGGTTGCTCATTATTGTCCCATTTCTTCCTTTTTTTCTGTTGCTGTGCAAATATGCTTTCATTTCACAGTAACTTGCCTAATGCTGCTTTGTTTAGCATTCTTTGTTGGAAGGATCGGGGTTCTGGTGCCCTCAGAAAGAAATCAGCTAAGTAAATCTATAATAGCATCGCTGTTTAAACAATGCCTTGGATCACTACAGGCAAAATAAAAAATGTTGTTTATGTACCTATGGCTACCGTTCATTTTCAGCTCAACAGTTTTCTTATAAAATGGCAGCAGTCATGCGGGAAGCGTTTACTAACCTTTTTTCCTTACTTTGATTTAGCATTTAAGGACAATACAGACATTTTACAGTCTGTCCTGGGTAAGGGTAAATGCATAATTGCTGTGCCCTGGGAACAGCCTGGGAAACGAATTACGGGTCGAAAGTCTCTAATCTGTCCCTGCCAACATGCACTCCTGCTTGCTCTAAGCAGGTATTAAGATCACTAAGAATAAAGGTATTAAAAAAGATATTCAGGTGCCTAAAATTCAAATACGCTTACAACAGTTTTTTCAAAAATAAGCAAGGTAGGCCTCTCATGCATCGAAAATAAGAGCCGTGTGTCAGTTCACCTTCAAAGCTCTGTGAAAAGTGCTACGTGCCTTGTGGCCCCAGCTGCTCCAGCTCTTCTGCTAACCCGGATCCTATTTCTCTGGCCCAGCCCCTGGCTCCGTACCGTCAGTGTCCTGGCAGTGTGGGGCCATCCACCCTCACCCGCCTGTGGCTGGGTGTACACCTCATGTCAGAGCCAGGCTCCCAGATATTGCCCACTCTGAGATGAAATGTGTCCTGAAGTGTCTCTTTGGTCTCTTCCAACTGCATGGAAGGAGTGGATGTTTCCAGCCTGGCAGCTACGTGTGCCCACGTAAACCATACTGTAAGTGCAGGCCCAGTCTTGGTGCTGCTGCCAGTTGTTTCCATCAAACATTCGTGTTCTATCTCCTGTATGATGAATGTTGTTCAGATCAATAAAAAAACAGTCTTTAAGCCAAATACTAACGTTGCTTTCTATGTACAAGCTGCCACCATCTGCCACTAACCCTTTTTCTGCATTCAGAACCCCTATTCTAAGCCTTTTCTTTAAACCTGTTATTAAGTCTGCCTTTTATGTCTAAACCTGGTGCAGCAGTGCAATTAACTGCTTTACATAACATGCAAGGTTATAAGGGATCTCTATGATACCACTGATGTTGAAGAAGTAAATGGGGTTAAACTGGTTCTCATTGCAAGGTGATCTTTAGAGTCTGGGATTGGTGGAACTGGCAGCAGAAGTGCATTGCAGAATTAATTTTAAGAGTTACAACAGTCACTGCTACTAATGGCAATATTTGAAAGAATGCACGCAAGCCTTGTGCTTCGTTTTATACTTTGAAAGAAATCCTTAACTGCACAGTCAACACCTCCTTTTGTGCTCTTCATTTCCTTCTGATTATAAATACAAAATCTGCTTTTCTTGTAGCATGACTGGGAAGTAGAGAAGTTCAAGCAACTGCTCACCACGAGCAAGAGGTATTTTTCCGAGTGCAGGAGGAAGAAAGTACCTCAATTTTTTAGTGCCAGGGTCTCAGCCTTCTTTGTTGATGAATTCATGGGGAAACATTTGTTTAAATGTTTTGCCAGATCAAGCCAGACTTGTCCCGTGATGAGACTGAGAGGAGCCATGCAATGACGTGGGAGTAGAAGTAGGGAACTTGGTGGTCCACGTTGGTAAATGTCTGACGCTGTAACTTCCCTCTGCCCAGCAAGACGTGGCTCTGTAAAAGTAAAGCAGATAAACGGGTAAGTCAGTGAATTCATTTCTTCACCCAGCGAGTAGTAAAATTGAACGTGATTTTAGCAGAAGACAGGCAGTGGTTAATAAAAGCGGATGACTAACACGAGTGAGGTTTCTGCAGAAGCTGTAGGGTGAAGGTAATGCTCTCTTGTGGCTAGATTTCTAAAAGCTGTGATCAGCAGGTATGCCAGAACAGCGGAGAGTTTCAAAAAAACATGAGAATAAGGCTGAATTCCAGGGTTTCAGGGCAGATACCATATCTGAGTGAGATTCGTAACAGCAGTGCTGAGGACATGACAGAAAAAATACCCCATCCACCCACTCTGCTTCAGGAAGACGATGTTCTTCTTTTGAAACGGTGTGCAACAGGCACACGGCAAAGCAGGAAAAGACTCCAGCAGACAGAGCAGCTGCTGAGGAAGCTGCAAGACATCACCTTTAGAGAAGCAAGGCTGAGAAGAGCAAAGAAGCATCCCTAGGTGGGGAAGAGAGGATGAAGAGATTAGAGAAATTGAAAAGTATCCACTAGGGTTGGAAATATGAATGCGAAGAACTCAGCACAGCAGTGCCTCGCAAGCACCTTCTTTAGCTCCCTCCTTTCTGTGTGTTGCTAGAGATTTGCATTGCTAATTTACTTGCCTGAAAGTTCTCCCAGGCTTCTAGGGAAAAGAGGCAGATGTATTCTCTCAGGGCAAGGCAATAAAAGTGTTTGTGTAATTTTACCTCTGTGTCCTGAGCTACGGAGGTAGCAGAGATGAAGCCTTGGGGTTCCTGAGCAGAAAACACCTAAGCTTAACATTCATCAAAGAGAGCTAGTTTCTAACCGTTGTATCCTCGTTAAGTAGCACATCAGTAGGAGGGCAAAATAACAATTGCTCTAGGCTTGGAGAAGCTTTTGCATTTCTGCTACCCCAATTATTTCCTTTTTTACACATGTTCAGCAATCTCTTGCCTCTGTAATTACAGCACTGAACACTGCAGCTATTAGATACAGTCACTAGACTTTTAACAAGCCATCATTACTTGCACTTGGAATCTTGCAATTTTAACAACGTCTTTGAGAGCAGTGTAACTTTTTTCTCTTTTACAATGAATGCACAGACTTGTGCAAGGACATACGTGTGCAAAAGCTGGTTGCAGCCGTGAGCTTTGCTGAGGAGCAGTGAAGAAGCCAAGAGCAGAGCTGTGGAACTGTGGTCCTGATGCAAACATTCTGGTTAAAAGTTACACATAACATCTCAATATCAGGAAGATACTTGCCAAATTAAGAAGCAAGTAAATACCTGACAGCCCTTGAGGTCTTGTGTTGATGTCAGAACGGCAATGTATCATCTGTCCTTGAACACCCAGAGAAGCTGGGGAGGCAGGTAGAGATCTGTCTTTTCCCAGCTCCTTCTTTCTGGCAACTTCTTTCCTGTACTCCTTGCTCTTGAAATACTGCTGAATACTAAAAGGAGGGAATTTTGTGTACACCCAGGCAAGCAGAAGTGTGGTGAGCCAGGTTACCTGATTAGCCAGTGGATTTTCTGTGCTAACCCCAGGTGGCCAGGCAGAGCAGGCATTTAAAAACTCATCCATCTCTTGTCTTACTGTCTTTGAATTTGCATAATTAAAAGTGAATTGCTTGCTGTATTTTAATATATGCAGTGAAAATGCATGAAAAGCTGAAGAATTACAGCAATCCAGTAATTCATGTCATGTTCCATTCAGAATTACAGCTTTCCAGTGCCAGCTCAAACACCGAGGAATCCCTGCCACCATAAAGCTATAATTGCTGAATTAATAACAGCGGGTTTTGGAGAATAACTGCACAGACTTTCTGACCCAGGTAATAGAAACACTCATGTTAAAGTGAAGTTGATACATTTGACTTAATCTATTTCATATCAGTCTGAAGTAGTGAAGATCATTGCTTTTCCATGCCCTAAGAAGTTAGGAAGGCTGCTGCAAGGTGATACCCTTCAGGTTCAGCTTAAGCTACCTGTGTTTGTTAGCCAGGGGGGACTAGAAATTAAATTTTCCGGGATCAGCCAGACTACACTTCCTTCTGCTAGGAGATTTGTACCCCAAATCTGTTAGTCTGCTCAGAACTTCTGGGAGGTGGAGTTCTCCATCCAGCTGCAAAGGGGTGGAGAACAGGATGTAGAGGGAGATGGTGAAAGGCTTCTGCTAACATTTCATTACTCCAGAATTTATTAACAACTAAAAAAATAATCCCTCCCCCTCGCTTCCAACTCAGGAACAAATTCTGCAGCTGGTGCTTCACAAAATGCAGTGCCTCGTGGCCCCCACAGCTATGATGCTCATCAGAACCAGGATAAAGCGGCTGCTGTTTCTAAACAGGATGATAAGAAGTTAACCAAAATGGCTTAGTCTGAATGAGAAGTTACTTTTTTCCTTGCTTTTATCATTTTTTTTTAAAGGGATATTAGGTATTAGAGGGAACTGGTAATACATTTACCGTGACTTCCTCGGATTTGGACCTTGAATGGGACCTGTGCTACTCTACATTTATTTCAGTAGGATTTGTGATTCTTGGTCACCTTATGGGCTGACTCAAGTCATTAGAGATGAATTGCCCGTGTCAAAGGATCTGATTGTACCATGGAATTGATTTAATGAACAACATTGCAAAGCTCAGCTGTGGCAAAAGCCAAGATGTGTGACCATTCCGACGTTGGGCTTCTCAGCTCAGGGCAGTGTCCCTTGCTAGGGATCTTAGCAACAGTCTCACTGAGGTTGTATATATATTCTGGATAAAAAGAATTGGCAGATTTCAGGGCTTGGCAATCTGGAGTTTTTCGTAAGAATTACCATCATTAATTAAAATCTCTTTTTCTGTCTAATTATTTCAGCTCTAATTCTCTTGCAGGTTCATAAATAGTAACATCCCATTGTCCCAGAAAAAGTTCATTTCTTCTCCTTTTCTTTCTCTTCGTCATTGCCCTCATTCTCTGCCCTCTCATGGCTTAAGGTAATTAAACTTCCAAGGCCTGGTCACCTCTCTGAAATATTTAAGCGTGATCAAAGAGATTTTCATGTTTCTTTTGCCTGCAAAGTTCCATGGGAGTTTTGAATGCAAAGGCTTTTTCCTTTCTGCAAATCACTTCAGAAGAGGGGCTGCTCCTGCTGAGGGATCACTTCTTTCCACCCTGGCTCCCTATTGCCCAGACCTCGTGCTACCAAGTTACAGTTCAAAGAGCAAACATTTCAAGCCTTATGACTTGTAGGCACAATGAAAGGTATTTAACCTCATCGCTGTAATTGCCTCTTTGCCATTTAGCACTAAGCTTCCAGCACTTACTGTTGGATGTTGATAATTCTCTCAGCTGAACTGTTGGATCCAGCAGGTTTCTGCAGAATATTCCCATGGAAGATGCTCACTGAAGTTTCTGCATGCATGAATGCTTGCACGTAGTGTAGCTTGGGCTGAGGAACATTACTAGGGGGAGAAAAATCTTCTTTAAGCCAGATATGTAGAGCCCTATTACCCAGAAAAGCTGAGTAAGGGACTTGAGTATTTTAAAAAAAAAATAGGTATAGGATTTTGGTGTTAAGGCAACTTGAATTTGTGGGGATCTTTCTAGGCTGACAGCAAGGCACTTTTTTTTTTTTTTTTTTTTCCACTTCACTTTAAGATCTGCTTTTCCTGTGCAGATATTTGGCTTGCTGGCTGATGTCTTCTCAAATTTTCCCTTATTAAGTGTCAAGTTTTTGTACCAGAAAATATCAAACACAGCTAAAGGTCGAAGTAAATCATGAATGAAATTACACAAACTGCTGTACAATGGAGGATAAAACAGGATGTCAGTTGCCAGTTTACGTAAACACCATCCCCAGAGCAGAGGCCCAACCGTGTCTGCCCTGAGAAGCCCTGTGCCCACGCTTCTGAGACCCACTGGTACCAGCTCTATTGACAAGAGGTAGGGAATAAGGCTGAGATTCCAATTAATTTCACCATTTAAACAGCAAAGATTTGGAGAACTTGACTGAATGCTTGTATTTCAAGCAAACATCTGACTTCTTCCAGAAGCATGGGGGTGCTGAGGGTGCCTTCTATCCGTGGAGGTCTCTCTTCGCTAGCAGCAGCTTGGCTGACACCAGAGAAGACATTTTTTCTACTTTTTCTTATCTTTTCTCACTTCTGAGCTTAGATAATGAGAGAAGATGAACTCAAGGTCTCGTGCCTGCTGTGAGCACAGAAGAGAAGTGCCATCTAGGGGACAGCTTGCAGCCTGGGGGGGTCTGTCAGCCCTGCCCTGCTGCAGCACCACATGCCAGTGTTGGATTCTTGCCTTGGTTCAGTGTGCAAAGCCTTTCTGGTTTCCAAAGGCTGTCAATAGACTTTCAACCAAAGCTTGCTGTTTGTGGTACGTTTACAAGCAAGACTCCAATAACAGAACTTACATTGGCTGTTGGGCCCTGAAACAATGCTGTCTAACAAACCAATTGAATCCTGCTTAGGAGCAAATTAGTTCCGTGAGCCAGAAAGAGAAGTACGGGATTTCCAGTGTGTCTTGTGCGATTGATTTATTTTTTGGTGTGGGATAAATGCAGAGATTGTTTGTCTAGTGACCAGAGTTCCTATTTCATGAAGTTTGTAGGAATGCGAATACTTCTACTGTGCAGAGAAAGATGCATATTCAGAGGGGCTTTGTGATCACACAAATCTTAAGAATAGAAGTAATCACTTTTTCTGGATTTTGCAGTGCTGTTTGTATCTGGAAGTAGTGGCTCAACTGGAGAGGAGGAAAAATGCATGTCCCCAGATCACAAGCAGAAAAGTAGATATTTTGAACTACTTTGATGGTAACAAGAATGTTGTCTCCTCTCCAATGTCATTTTTCTTAAAGCTCAGTAGGCAGCAAAATGAAATGTTTTACGGTTTTATCAAGTGCAGCAAAGGCACCGCTATTATACTTGCAATTTCATGACCTGGTAAACAGAAACCTTTGTGCGTAAGGGTCTAAGTGTCAGCGGTGTAGAAAACCGATGATTACGCTGCCTTGTGAAATGGGAGCTCCTTCACAGGAAATGTATGCTACCTGAAGCAGCACCACTTGATATCTGCCCTTGCAGAGCGTGACCCTGTGGGCAATGTTTATAGTGAGATCCAGAATGAAGAAAACTGGTGCGACAGTAAAATGGTGATATATTTATATGTTTCAACTTGGGCTATGTGGAATATATATTGCCACTTCAAGTGCGGTGTTTTTCACTGAGTTTTCATGGTGGCTATATTAAGCCACCTGCAGGCCCTATACCTCTAGGTTTGCTGAATTTATAAAATAGAGAGATGAGAGAAACCTGGAGGCAGGAGGAGAGCACCCCTGGCTGAGGGTTTGCACAGCAATCTTTTTGATTTCAGCAGTGAATGGTTGCTCTATGCTGTTCTTGCTGTGTCTTATCTAATGTGTTATTGGCCCTATTGCATTTGCTTTCAAACAGTCATTAGAACATTTAATTTGCAGCAGCTGTAATTTATATTTGTAATTTTGTCTGAGATCAATAAAAGAAACTGCAGAGATTTATAGTCCTAGTTTCAACTAAGATAAATTGAAACAGGCTCTATTTCCCTGAAAAGCTTTATTTAAACAACATTTTAAAAGAACAAAATGAATTAGATGGGATATTTGCATGCAAGTATGGGTAAACAATCCTTAGTGTCTGGAAGAAATATTGGGAAGCGTGAACACGGTCAGTGTGTTCTCCTGAAATACAAATAAACTCTTGGGAAGCGGTATCTCAGAGCAGGGTCTGATGGGAGTCAAGTAACCATTTCAAAACGTTTCTTAACAGCAGCAGTTGATAAACAGCCTTGAGATAGGTTGTATTAATAGTTTATTAAAAAAAACAGTAGTTACATGCTTTAAATAATGTCAGGATCAGTCTGAGAGTGGAAAGTAGAACCCTGAAAGCAAGGCTCTTTTCTGTTTTACAGCAATCCTTGAGCATGTGTTGCTGAAATGTGTTAATAATTTTCAAAAAGTCTGTAGTCATTTGTGAAATATTTATGTCCCAAGCACTGCCTCGTGCGTGGGGAAGCGGTGCCCCTCCCACCCAGCAGTTAGCTGAGGGGTTCTGCTGGGCAGAGCAGGCGTGAGCACAGCCAGGCCAGCTTCAAGATGAGTTTTGTGGAAGGGAGGAGGCAATGCCCAATGAGCTTTGGCAGAGAAACAGGGTGGGATTCTGTGCCCCAGAGAGCTGAGGGATGGGGCTCTGGGGTACCACTGCTCCAGCCCAGAGCAGGGCACTGCCCAGCAGCTGGGGGCTGCGCTCAGCCCTTGGCCGCGGTCTGACACAGCACCCTGGGGAGGGGAGAAATTCTGCCTCCAACCCCTGCTAGTCTGATTTACGTCTAATCCAGCTGCCTTTTGCCAGTAGCTCACTGGTGTTGTTGTGCCAGGGAACACGTTGCTCTACCCTGCGATGTAGCCAGGCTTAACATTTCTGCTGGTTTGGATAAAGCTCCAGTTGCTGTTGTGTGACCACATGATAATGGCAGGTTTCATACTGAAGAAAATGTTCATTTGTACTTAGAGGCACGAGGGAGAAAGTTCCACAATAAGACCTTCGCCCCCTCCCAAAAGGGCAGCTGCTTTTTGGGCAAGTTTTTCTATACAATGATGTTTTGACTTGGAGTTTTGCCAGCTGCTGCACTCTGTCTGGGTTTTGTTCAACTCTGAGTCCATGTCCTGAGCCCCTGCACGATCTGGGTTTGCTGTGTTCATGGACCCACGTGAATGTGGAGGAAAGGGGATGAGGTGGCTATTCCAGCCGGTGCACAGCTCATGTCTCTGTCTTTTTGGAAAGATGGGTGTCCAGCTGACACCTCTATTCTACACACGTTTTTCCCTGTGAGGAGCAATCCAGGGTGAAAAGCACGGAAGTGCTGTTCTAATCTGTGCTATTCTTAGATTGCCAAAAAAAAAGGAAAAAAAAAAAAAAAAAAAGGAAAATTCCCCATTTCCTACTTTGACAGAAAGCTTTCTGTTGCACTCTTCCTCGTGTCAAATCCCATTGAAGGAAAGCAGGAGTATAACCTGACCCGTCTCGCTGTGCACGCTGCTTTTCAGGAGGAGGATTCGGCTTTGAAAGCTGACTGTCAGCGGCAGTTATCTTGGGTTTAATGTGACTGCAATGAATTTCTGTATGGGTCATGAGACTGTAAACCCCAGAAATATTCCTATTATTATAACTATTAATGATAATGATATGTGTTAAAACAATTTTTAGTTATGCTAATGAGGGATTATGGTGCCAGGGCCAGTATGGAAAGATAAATCTGTGGACAAAGACTTCTTCCTTCTTCCAAGGCCCTTCTCTTCCAAACGGATAACACATAAGTGAGTGTGTGAACAAACATTTGAGAGGCAAGAAGATATGCTCAGCATCACGTAATGGATTTAGTAGAAGCACAGAGTAGTAACTTGTAATCCTGACCCACTGCTCGGCTCAGAGCATTACCTGTTCATCCAAACAGCGCTGTGGCATCCCGGAGCCACAGGCACGGTTTATTGTGTGCAGCCAGCTCAACTTGTCACGTCACCTGCTCTTTCTATTACCCTGTGTTTTCCTTAGGAGCTTCTAACAAAAGATTGAAGTGAAAGATTTCTTGAGAACGAATAGCTATTGTGAGTCAGTGCATGATATTGGATTTCACCTGGTGCGGTTTTTGGAAGAGAGGAATTTAAAAGGAGCAGCAGATAACACAGCCAGGTTTAAGTGGCTGCTGGGTTGGTCCGAGGGCTTGCAGGCGCCTTGTAATGGCCCCGCATCCTGTTGTCAGCCTGCAAGATTCTGTTTTCAGGCCTGCAGGGCTGCAGCCCATGCGGAGACAAAATTGCCTGTTCTGTTGTCATCACTAATGAAACCAGGGGAGTTGGTTTCCTTCCAGAACTTTACATTTGTGTATCCTGAGTTTATCTGTCCTCTTCTGCTGAACAAATGCTGTGTGGGATGAAGGGAGAGATGGCCGACGTTTTAAGCTGCAGTGAGAGACATTCTGCTAAGGAAGGTTTGCTTCTGCTGGGGGGATCTTCTACTGAGCATCAGCAGGGAAGGTTTTAACCCCCATCCCAGCACCATCAGAGCATCCCCACTGCATTCCACCTCTGATTTTCAGGGTGGGCATTGACAAAGGCCAACAAGAACACCTCAAACTTAGTACCCCCTTAAGATAAGCTGGATTTTTCTAACTATTTTCAGGGCTTTCTGTGGTGGGTGAGCGCATGATTGAACTGAGCTTTGGAGCCCACTGCTTCAGTTTGCTGCACGCCAGTGCTGAGAGTCACAGCCGCAGCCCGGAGATCGCCGCTCCGCTTTCATGCGCCTGGCAGTGGGGAAGGTGGGACAGGGAGCGGAGGCACGCCTCCACCGCTTTGGTCCCTGGGGCGAGCAAATGAGAGAAGGGGATGTCTGAGATGTGTGCCATTATGCCAGCGTTTCAAGTCGCTAAATAATAGGCGGTATTGTGAAGCTGCTCCAGGGAGGAGGCTTCCGGTGGTTGCTTCTGTGCCTCTTGCTGTGAGTCATTGTGAGCTCGAGTTCAGAAGAATTGGTACCAAGGAAAAAGCACTGAGATAATAACCTTGAAAAGTCAGAAGACAGAAGGGGAGAAAAAGGAATGAATTATACATTGAAAAAAGCAAAACTGCCTCACCCAAAAAGTGTTCTGAAATGAACTGTGCTTCCAAGCTGCATGCCTTATCAAAGCCACCATCTCCTAAGGGTGGAGAGATGCCTGTGCCAGGATTTAAGGACTTATTGTGCCACCCAGCCCCAGCCAGTGATTGGTATGCTGCCAGTTTGCAACAGGCATCACCAAGGCTATGGAAATGTCTTTGAATATTATGGCTGCAATTATAAGGAGCAGTACTTTGTGCTGCTTTGGGAGAAACACTGTGCTGTGATTTCCTTTCTCTAAACATGCAGGTCTCTGGGGTTATGAACACTGACATCTATTCAAGCATGTTTTACCTTTCTAAGAGCCATAGACAATGCCGTGGTACGTGGGAATTTGGTGGTGGTTGCTAGCTGCTGGGTTTTCTTTTCTTGGAGATAAACATACATTGTGTTATTAAGAAGGACCCTTCAAGTTGCTGTTCTGATTTATATTCCCTTCTAAACTGTTGCATGCATTTATTGTTTGTTAAAGGCTGGCAGCCCTGGAGACCGAAGCTTTTATTTATCCACAGAGTGAAATTCCTCTCTCTGCAGAGGGGATGCCAAAGGCACTGATTGTCAACGACACTCTTGCACACAGAAATATTCTTTCTCCATTTTTTAGCTAGAATTATTCTGCTATGTGAAGGAGAACTCCTAAAATGGAAGCTGATTTGGAGAATTTGACAGAGGCAACGGGACTTAGAGGCTATGGGACTTCAGTTCAAGGACCAAGAGTGGCCCAAAAGAAGGTGATAGGAAGGATGTTGTGTGTTGTCATGCTTGGGATTTTTCCTTATTGCGCTCTGCCTTTGTTCTAAGGCCAAACTTTGGTGGGCAATCTTGAGAACTGGACTTCGCAATCTGAGGTGACAAATAACCTTCATTTTGTCAGTAGATCCCAGATGATCGTGTCGTTGGGGCAGGCTCAGAGCAGTGTAAGATGGCAGCTCCGGGGATGCAAACACATCCACACTGGGCATCATCACTGTGCCCACCATCGGAGTGTAGGTCTCAAATGTTTAATAGTTTTGATAATTTTTGATTGATCTCAGTCAGTTAAAAATTATCTAATATATGCCAGTTTGAGCTCCTTTAGCATTCTGCTCTCCTCAGCTCTGTATGGTTTATTAATAGGTGTACCTGGCACACGCTGTTCCAGAGAGAACTCATACCTCCTATCCTCAAGTCAGTAGTGTTGGTGATCTTATTGTTATTATTTTAGGGATGCAAAGAAGGAGAAGGAAGGAGGTCTTGTAACAGGAGAATACTTTTTTAGCCTAGCATATTGGTTTTAAATGTGGTCCCAACTCATGGTTACATCACTGCTGACAAAATATCTTCTAAGGGCAGAATTCATAGAAGTAACAAACTAGTTACCAACAGCCTATAAAGGCAAATATTGAAAGGTACTTTCATTTGTTTCTGTAAAAAGAAGGTGATACTGTGGTGAAAAAATGAATTTAAGAGAAGAGTGGTTATTAATCTTCACTTTCACATTAATTCCATCACCTTAAGTAGCCAGCTTTCTCCAGCCTTGCTCCTCTCAGAAATCCCAGGGAGCAGAAAGCTCCCATTTAGTCTGAGGAGAGGTGGTAGCTTTGTCCCAGTGTTTATTTTGCTTTAGCTCTCTACAAGAATGGCTACAGGGCATCTACTCAAGAAACGTGAAAAGTAGATTTATTTTAATTACATCAATTTATGTTCATTAAAAAAACTCCTCAATAACTAACCCTGGTATTGAATTGTTTTGTATCTCTTCCTAATGTGCTCAGACAATGTTTATTTAATTTAATTGACAGTAAGGGTGAATTTATGGGACTGTAATTCACGCTTTTAGTGAAAGAAAAAAACCTAACAACATGGAGCTATATTATTTTCTGTACAAGTGAAGTAGGAAAATTCATCAGAGCAAAGTGTATATTCAATTTTAATAGTTTCTCTCATCAGGGTCTTTTAATGGGGTTTCTTTCGTAATTACTCTAGGGCATTGAAGCTGCCTATTGTGAGAACTTACCAAATTACTCTGAAATTAATTCAGATGATAGAAGAGAGTTTTTAGTAGTGTATCCTGTTCACTTCTTTCTCTCTTCAATATCGCTTTTTGTGGAGTAAAACATAGTGATGTTCCGCCCCCCAAGAATCTTCTCTTTCTCTCTCAGAACTTTTGCTTTACCCTTCATCACAGATTGTGGCTCTAGGATGAATAAGCAGACCCACTTGTTCCTAAAGAGCCCCTTTGGATCTCAGCTAAGAAAGATGCCTCCAGCAAAGCTGGTGACAGTCCTCAGCCTTACCATGCTTGGGTCTGTGGAAAATAAAATCTTCAAAACAGGAAGAACCTGAATCTAATCTGAAAGAACCTTCATAATCTTTGACCTGTTTCTGTTAAATATTCCCCAAATATGAGATACTTCTTTGAGGTCTCTGCTTTCATGGAGTGTGTAGCAAATACTTAAACATGGAGGGGTTTCAGCATGGGTCTGATCTTTGCTAGGAGTAAGCATCCAGCCACAGCAAGGACATAGTTTGTGGACTTCTTTGTGGGGAGCAGAAGAGTTTCTGTGGGGCAGGGAATCTCCTTAAGGAGTGAAATGGGGTCTGACCCCACCATATTCACTCCCAGAGAAACAATCTGCATTTAGCTGCAGGTGTGTAAGGAGCTGCTCTGTTGCAAGCCGAGTGCAATACATTTCAGATGACAAGATTTTTTCCTGCGTTATAATAAATAAAGGTAAGTATGATGCTAACAATCAATAAAAGGAGTTTGTCCAGACCATCACCCTTCAGTACAGAAATCAAAGGCTCTGATGAGCTTTGGCCTTACTGTGTGATGTTCTTACACTGCAGTGATCAGTGTCAGGTCTCAGTAACGTACGTAGCATCAACAACAGCTATCACACGATTTCATTGGGCTTTCAGATAAGTATCTAGAGGTAGAACCAGGTTTTAGAGGTTTAAAGAACGCAATTACCATTTTAATATCTCTGCGCATGGAACAGAAAGATTAATTTTTGTAGGCCTATTTTTGTGGTTTTTCACAGGTTGGGAGAGATATGCAAAAAGCTGGCAACAATACGCTAGAAATAAATTAAGTGCTGCTGATAGCTAATTAAAGGAGCACAACTAGATAGCAGAATTATAGGAGAAAAAAATACAAAATCTATTTTATTTTAAAATCATGCTGTACTTTTGATTGGGCTTCCAAAGGAAAGAGAAGAATTTTTGATATTGTCTGCTCCTGTTTCTTAATGAAGTCTGAACCAGCCTTTTCAAAGCAAGACTATGTCTCAGAAGTTCAGAGAATAGGAAAACAAAGTATTTTTTCTTCCCCTTTAGGCTATAGTTATTGTTGTAACACTCATGAGTGTATTTATTGTTACCTGTCAATTGCTGTATCCTGATACACGGATAGAGTGTGTTTTATAGCTTAATTTCCAGCTCATTCACTGCTTCCTGACAAGGCTTTTTGAGCTGATCCAATAGAAAATGAACTGTTTCTAAACAGGTGGATACACAACTACTTCACCGAGATCCAGTTTAAGAAAGAGGTAGAAGCTGGCAAATCTGCCAGGGAGCTGGGCTCTTCCTGGGTGAAAGCAGTGATGTTTTGGCACAGCATCAGCAGGAGATTCGCTGCAAGCTCCTGGTGACCTTCTCTTTTCCTTTAAAACTTGATCTGAGCCGAGCATTTGTAGCTGGGCTACATCTGGGGTGGAGGGAGGGGGGATGTCTCTGCTGCGGTCTGCACAGCAGCGTGCAGCATCATGTCAAAATCGAGATGGACTCGATAACTCTAATTAGGATTATCTCCCTGTAGCATGCTGCCAGGGATGTTGCTGAGATGCTGTGTGGGTCGGCGAGGTGGCGAAACAACAAACGGTGAGCGGAGAGCAGGAGAGAAACAAACCCTTTAAAGGGCATGCTCCAATTTTTCCCGTGTCTCAAGTGTAAGAGATATTAAGCTCNTCTCAACCCACGAGTTCTACCGTATTTATTCCTTAATTCTCTCCCCCATCCCACTTGGGAGGGGGGAGGGTGAGCGAACAACTGTGGGGGGACTTAGCTGTCTGCTAGGTCAAACCAGGACACATGGCTTTGAGATCTTGCTACAAATTAATCCTTTCTCCAGGCAGAAAGTTCTAAAGTGAGTTCAGGCTTGAGGTGTCGTGCTGAGCTCTGCAAGCAAGAACAAATCCCAGCAGCTGCACTGCCACATCACGCCTCCGACACTGCAACAGGAACAGAGAGGTGGCAAATTTTAATGGCTGTTAACACAGCTGGCCACATCTGTATCAATGCTGGGAACACCGATGGCTCCTGCAGCATAGTCCTGAGGCGTCCGTGTTTTGTGCCAAAGGTGATAAGATTGTTAGAGGTGTTGCATGGTTGCATGTTCTGGCTTGGAGGGTGGGAGGGAAAAGGAAGGGAGCAACACAGATATTCTTGGAGGGCTCTAAAGTACTTAGTAAGCATTTCATTCAGTATTTGCTCCAGTTGGACTTGTCTAGGGGTGAAACAGAGGCCATAAGCTTCTTGTCACAGTAATGTTAAGACTGTAAGCTCACACAGCTAAATTAATTCCTTTAATGCCCCTGTATGTAGAAAAGCCCTGTGATCTCCTGCTATCCCCATTCCACATCTCTCGTTGAAGAGGCAGGTTGATGGCCACTCCTCTGGCATCTGTTTTAATGATATAACATTTATTTTAACTGGTAGGTGACAGTCAGAGGTTTTTGCTCACATTCTGTTATTTTCCTTGTAGTGAAGAGGGTGGCATTGGCTTCTCTTTTACTAGCAAGTGCATCATGTTATTTGTAAGATATCAGCCTATTTCTTGTCCCCTTTTTCCCTCAACATCAGTATTAGACATCTGAGAAGAAAACTATTTCAACAACCTGTTTTCCAAATAGAAGTAGGAAAAGAAAGGATTTTTTACCCAAGTATTGCTGATGACACTTCAGAAACATGAGATCCTTTAAGAGCAGTTATCTGAGCTTTCCAGAAGTGTATTCCACTGCAGCTGCATACAGGGCTTGAGAGGCCTCCTGTGAGAGCCACAGAACCCAAAATGATGAAGCCCATCCTTGCTGAGCAGGCCATGGTTGCTCACCCACCCCTTACCACCCCAGGTCCTGTGCCATAAAAGCGGAGGGGAGCCCATGGCTGTGCCTTGGCTGTGTCAGCGAGGAGCTTTGTTCCAGCCTTCTGCCAGGATGACTTGTGTGGGATGCCTGCTCCACGAAATGGCCCAGCACTGCAGAGATAACTCTGCCTGTGGCTTGTCAGCCTACCTTGACATCTTTACATGTTTCAGCTCTGCTGTCTCACAGTGAATTCTTTTTTCTGCTAGTGCTGTTGATGTGCTGCTTTCTGCTAAGCTATGTATCACCACAAATCTTTTTAGGAGCTAGGTTTGGCCAGCAGACAGCCTCTGGCAGGGCTGGCCACCACCACTCGTGGAGTCCAACTCAGCTGGGGTGAGGGCAAGGGCTGCCACCAAGCCACCACGCAGTGATCAGCATTTGATGCAGAAAACCAGCTCTTCCTTCAGGTAATTTATTTACTCAAAGCAACATCTATGCATAGAAAATACCTTTGGTAGGAATGCGTGGTCAAACACCATCTCATGGGAGATGTTGGAGATAAATGAAAAATTCTGTTATCAAATGTGTTTTATTCTGTAGCTTCATAGCAAGTTGTGTTTTATGAGGGCTTTGTTCCCGAAACAGATGTTCTCATGAAAAACAAAACTGGGAGAGTGAAAAAAAATTCTGAGAAAGTTCTTTCTAAGTCAAGCTCAACTTTCTTTGTGAACGTTTCTGTGCCCTCTTTCATGTCCATGTCCTCTGGGCATCTCAACAGAGAGCTGGGGCAGGGCAGTTCTCACGTCTCACATCGCACGCTGGATGCCATGGCCAGGTTCATCGCTGGGCTAATCAGGGGAGAAAAGTGTCACATGGCTGAGATGAATCAGCATGGCAGAGCAAATCTGGGCAGCTATGCCAAGGCAATTTGAATTAGACCAACCTTTGATGTCTACAAAGCTGGACTTGATATCCTGGTGGAGCAGGTTTTTCCATTATAAATTCATTTAATAATTTTTTGCACTAGGTTGGCTAGAAATAACACAAAAAGGACATTTTGACAGATTCATATAAATTTGCTTCTGAAATCCCAGGGAATTGAGAGATCTGGCCAGACAAAAATTTGAAAAAGCAGCAACACCAAACTGAATCCTAATCACTGCTTCCTTCTGTGTGGATTTATGCAAAAATGTTCATTTTGGAAAAGGTATTCTGAATCTTCACTGAAGTTGCAATCTATAATAAACAAAATTTATAAAAGGAGGTTAAGTTTTGAACTGGTGCAAGAGATTGGCTGCTTGGGATGTGTGAGGGTTCTGGCTCAGGCAGACGTAACGCAACTGATGATCTGTGAGGAAGGTCAACACAGAGGAGGCAAAGTACATTTTTAATTTACACACTTAGGCAGTTTGTGGCAGGTGTTGAAACTGGCATCGCCGATGCAGGAAAAACAAACTACATGGGAGGATGTCTGGCATTATCAGTTTTAAGTCATGCACTTGAAAATGATCCAATGTGAAATGCAGAGACTCAATGTAGAGAGTTTTGTGTTTCAACATGAATGCTCCTACCCCTGCCGATTAGCTGGCGTGTGCAGCCCAGTGTTTCCCAAAGATGCTGGCAGCTCTGTAATTAGGCCCCCAGTCAGAGAAGCCTTTCTGCTCATGCCTCACCCTATGCAGATTTGCAGCGTGGAGGTTCCTACTTGCAAGCGCGGCGTTGACGTGCATTGACCAGAAGTAACCGGAGCAAAGGCAGAGCTGGGCTTAGTCCAAGCGTGTTTATGTAGCACCAAGGCTTTTTGAATCAAGCTTCCACTTCAGTGCATTCCTCAGGGTCAGGAAGTGTCCTTCAGATGAATGGCAATATGTGTATGTGCAAGCAGACCTTTGTCACCCTGGGATAAAGCAGAGCCATGTTGCCCAGGGACACGACGGGCCTGGCCTCGTGCCTCCCGGCTCCCTGCTGTGCCCGGGCGCTCCCAGGGAGCCAGGACACAGGCTCAGTGCTGGTGTCCCGTGCTCGGCATTGTCTTCAATGAAAATATGAATGGCTTAGGGAAGTCTTCTCCGGGATATTTCTTATTCTGCTCTAATAAGACTCTTTTCCCCCAGGTAATGCGTGCTGTGTACATGCAGTGGAAGACCCATGGTTCACCGCCTGCCATTTCAGAGAAGATGCTTGGACTGTGCTGAGTGGCATCAGAGGTAGGGCCTTAAATCAGACTTGGCTAAATTCATGAAAAGCTGAAAAGGAAGGGAAATGAGGAACAATCTCTATTGCTTTCATACCATGGTAGCCTTTCAGAAATACTCCAAAAAAAAAAGTACTTTTAGTTCTCAAATGGTCTGTGAGGTTATGGCAGAAATATGAGTATGCAGAGATACATTATTGGAAAACACTACATTTTCATGCATAGATACAGATAGCTATGCATAAATATGTATACATGTTTGTGTGCACATGAATGCAAACGTACAGATGTATGCATGAGCTTGTGTTGACAGATATGCACACGCACATTCATGCAAATGCAGAAGAAAATCACTTTCCATAGCCTTCTCACGTTTAACAATAATACTGAAATACTGGTATTCAACAATCTAAATCCTCAAATGTGTTGAGGAAAGGTAGATTTTAATAGTGTTAAATGAACCATTTAGCACAGAGGGCCTCTCACCTTCAGTGGCACGCTCTCAAAATGAATTCCAGTATTCAGATACAATAATAAAAAGTAGAAAAACAATATTACCTGTTTAAAGAGAATATAAAAATCCAATTAAGTCCTGAATTTTAATTTGCTTGCAAGCTTGGGTTTGTTACTCTGTGAAAAGAATGAAAATGTAAATGACATTTCTGTGTGTTATCTACATAATCCAGAGGCTAGAATATCCTGTCATGCTTACTTTGTCTAGCGATGATAAAACTAAACAGTTTTAACTGAATTTCCTGTAAATGGACAAATAATCAAAAATTAACATCTTTATATTCTAATCTTTCATTAATATGTGTATAAATGCTGTTATGAAGAAATTGGCTGTTACAAAAGGAAATGAATTTTGCCTGGCATCTGACATAGGCTGTGACACACGCAGTGCTGTGAGTGGTCACCCACTGCTGGCTGCAAATTGCGGGGCGAGGAGGGAAGCTCTGCTACCAGGGGCTGCATGGCAGCAGCCCCGACCTGCAGACACCGACCATTGTGTCCACGTGTCAGTGCCATCCCCTAACCCTCCTCCTGTTAATATGTTAGAAAAATTAATTGCTGATGAGCTATTTGTGTTTGAATCTTGAATCCTGAAGGGGTGATGGCTATTGTTTGTGATTCAGTGGAGACAGTAAATGGCTGTGAATAGCTGGTAGAACAGAATTGATTATTAGCATCCAGGCTACTAAAACCACCTCAGCTTGCCACAGGGTCTTGGTTCATTGTGGCAGGCTTGTCCATGCACCCTGCTGTGTGAAGCCCTAGCTGAAATAAGGCACAGCACCACGGTCTGGAAGGGCTTCAGTGAGCTGCATGCAGCATCCTGCCTACACGCTGCGGTTACTGCAGAGGATCCAGGCCACTCTCCACTGTTCATGGCACAGTTTGTACAAATAGCATCTCATCCCAAGCACTTTCTCTGCAGTCTTAATGGTCCTTTCCAAGAAAGACCTCAAATAGTTCACCAAAATTGCATTTAGTCTGTAGCCCCCCTGGAGCTATTACGAATGCAATTAATGTCTGCAGATTGGGACAAAGATGCTCAGGACTCGATGCTGTGTTGACTTAATATATCACAGTGGCTCTGTCTGGACCCAGAACGGCTATTTTTCATTTGAGAGTTTCAACATACACCACAGGGCAGCTTTTGCAAGAGATCTTGCAGGAAGGACAGGCTTACAGTGTACCCATTAGACCAAGCAGTAAGAGCTCGAGCTCACAGTAATGGAAACTGAGATTCCATTTCCTCAAAAGCCGTTGTGGGCAAGCAGTTCTAAAACCACATGGAAGCTCTATGGGCAAAACCAGGACCTGATGCATTGCTGGGTGTTCTTCTCCTGCTCCTTGCTGGCTCCTGGATCCCCAGTGCTGCCTCCAGGGATGGAGGCTCCTGGGGCTTGTACATGAGGTGCTGTGCAGAAGGCAAAGACCCCAGGGTGAGGGACATCTACTGGCATCTCAGCCCTGCTGCTGGTACGGCCCAGGCTTATTGTTTGGGAGCTTTCTGCAGCAATCAGGCCCCTCTTGGGGGGCTGTCCCCTGACCACTAAATAGATAAGCAAATCTGTGTTTTATCTTACAGAGGTTCCTGGTGCCTGACGATCTTTTAGAGCTGGTGGCTAAAAAAAGGCTAAATTGACACTGCTGAAATGCAGCAGGCAGGGATCCGCTTCCCTTCAGAAACCCTGGCACTGCTACTGGCTGAGCACAGGGGAAATGCTGTTGGATGTCAGAAAAATTGTTTGCTTTGAAATATCCATCACTTGTGTTTTCTGGTCTTCTAACAAACCTATCCATTCACTCAGCACTGGAGTTCCAGTCTCACAGTATATCTTCCCAGTCCAGCTCAGAAGTCACACTTCAAGTATCAGCGCCTAAGTCCTACCATTTCCTTTTCTGTTTCTTTCTTTCTTCTTCTTTTCTTTTTTCTTTTTTTCTTTCTTTTTTTTTTTTTACTTGAACTGAGTCTAGATTCATGTAAAGAGCAATCTGTTCATGGATAGTGCAATAACGAGAAAGGAGAGACTCCTTCAGTGAACTATTTTTACAAGTGACCTGTCTCTAATGACAGAGCTGCTTTTGGTATGAAAACATAGAATTAATCCAAGTATTGATACAGCTGCACTTCGAAGCAAAAAGCAGCAAGCTGTGGTCTTTGGTGTTCTTCAGCTTTGCACTGTCTCAGGCCCAAGAGCTATAAACTTCTGTTTATATGGGAAAAGAATGATTACAGTAAAAAACTTTTCTACATGAGCACATGCATTTTTACATCATTTCAATGTATTTTCACTATAATTATGTCATTCTACTATTTAGGTAGAACTTCTGGAATTTATTTCAGAAGAATAATGTAGCACCCTGATCCTAACATAGTAATACCTAAAATTGTGCTTGTAACATTCAGCTTAACAATGTGCAACTTTGATCCCAGCATTCGGCTCACTTTTCTCAGAGCTCAGCACATCCCTGGGCAAGATGACACGGTTTTATCTTTTGTGAGAAGCCCTTGTTTTTCTTACCAAATGCAGACTAGGAGAGGCAGGCTTCCCACTGAAGCTGTGATCAGAAATGGATGTGTCAGCTGTTAGCTCCAAACTTGCACTGTTGTAATCACAACTGCTTCCATGTGCCAGAAGAAATTGGAGTATTTACAGCTTTGCAGAGCAGCCAAAAGGAAACATTTACAAGTGAAATACAAACATACAGTCACATACACAAACATATGGAAAGAGCACGAATACATGCACAGACACATGTTAAAACACTTGCAGAGAAATAGAATGCCAACAGAAGAAGCAGAATATGTGTTTGCAAGAAGAAAATAGTACCAAAGCAGCAGAATATAATACTATATAGAAGTAGGGGACAAGGCAAGCGTGCAAGCACAGAAGTTGTGGTAGCAGCTTTTCCCTCACAGGACCAAGGACAGGCAGGGAAGGGTGAGCACACTCAAGCCAGGAAGAAGGTTTTGGATGTATGGACAGCACAGAATTTGCAAAGTCTAATGAGGATTTGCTATTCACGACCCCTATGATGTTCAATGAAATTCATGCTGCAAGCAGAGTGAGTGGGTACAAATGGAGCCAAAATTTTGCCCTCTAAGAAGGGTATGATGTCAGGGCTGGGGTGATTCCTAGGCCCTGGGGCTTTCTGCTACTATCCTTTTTGCAAGTTCACCTATCCCCTTCATGCTGCTATTCCTGAAACTGCAGCTACTGAGTGCATCATCACATGGCCTGACCAAGTCATATTGCAGTGATGAGCACAGTAAATACCTGCATTTCTTCTGACAGTGCAGACATTCTGAATCGTTTAGCTTCATTCCTGCTTGGTTTTCTTTGTCTGTATGCTTCTCAGAAAATCAATGCTCAAAAGAGCGACCTATGTATCTCTGACTTGCACATGGTTCCAGCTGAACAGCACTAGGCTTCTAGCAGAAGGATTGAAAGAACAAAGAAAAAGGCTCATTTAGTTTACCTTGAGGAATTGTTCATTTTTCAACTAGAGACAATTTGAAAAGCACAAAGCCCTTTGCCAATATCTTAGTCATTCTCAAAAATAAAATTATGTCTTTCTAAGTAAGAAAATAAATGTCAATACTATGTACATTTGCATCCAGCAGCAATTCTGCACCTAATTTCTTAGTAACTGATAAGCTGCTATATTGCTTATTATGGGTGTTGAAGCATTGAGCATTCAGGCCTGAGTCACACTTCGTCTAACCAAAGTGGTTATTGGCCACCCACCTAGCAGGCTGACCAGTACACAACATTAACCAGAGCTCACACAGAAGCTAAACACTGATGTCCAGTGATGAACACAGTTCAGAATGTTATGGGCCAGCAATGCTAACTTACAGAAGGCTGCCTAATGAAACCAAGATGTACCTGCACAATATGAAGCCAATACATCAGACTAGAAAAGAAGCTGTCATCCAACCAAGAGGCTGTCATCTATCAGATGAGTGGCTGTTTCTGTACTTAAGATTTTAGGATGCTAAATTCAAAGCAATGCCTTTTTTGGGTGGTTCTGATAAATATTTTTTATTGCGCCTGTGAGAGTAAATTGGTGAGAAAGGTGAGTGATGGGTAATGTAAGGAGTCTTTGAGAGAGACATGGCTATGGAGGCTTAATTCAGACATGTGATAACTTCTTTTCAAATGCAGCCCCACACCATCAGCTGGGACATGAGGAAACATTTTCACTGACTGCCCTAATCCACAGCCACTGAACACCGCTGCTCCTGCTGCAAGGATGCTCAGCAAGCAGTAGGGTTGCAGATACAGCTCTGGGAATCACTGCCTCTAAAATAACAAACAGTAGTGCTGGAATGACTTGAAAGAAATTGCAGATACCAAAACTGTAACAGAAAAAGAGAAGAAATGATGGGCTTTTGCCTTTCTGGATAACCTCAATTCAACCACATTTACATTTAAGCCAATGAGTACTTCTTATAAGAACTCTTTCCAGGAGTGACTATGCAAAGAAACCACCTGTCCTGCATAGACTTTCCCAAACCAGTGCTCTGCTGCTGTAGCAGCAGGTTGGAGCACTCCTTGAATGTGCTCTGCTCCCTTAGTGGTCCTTTACAGGTGTACCTGCTGTCTGGGTGCGTGGTGCAGGCTGTACCTGTGGTATTTGTTCTGCCCAGTTCTGGCTCCTGCAAAGCAAATCACTTTATTCCTGTTTGCAGTGCTGGGAATGAGGACTAATTGCTATCAAAGGATCTTGTCACTCTTTCTATAGTACATCAGTTGGACATCCTCGACTCCATTACCTAGTGTAACCACATGCTGCTGAACTAATCCTTTTGTGTTAACAAGATGGCTTCATAGTGACACTTCTGCAATTACAGTGACAGCACATTTAATGCTGGGACGGAAACAACACTGGGCCACATGCTGAAGTCTTTGCTCAAGTACACCCAAAGGGAACGACAGTGAGGAATTTTCCTCATGAAGATGACTTGGGGGAGCAGACATGCTTGAGGCACCAAAGGTTGCTTGGCTCCAGTTAGGCTCAGTGTAGAGGCTTTGCCAAATGCCTCAAAGCACTTCCACTTGCTCCTGCTGTGAGCTGACCCTGGGAGGATACAACTTCTCCCCCCTGTCAAGTAAAACACCACACACCCCATAGACCATGGTCTTTGGGAACGTTCCCCATGATCTGTGGCTCCAGCAACAGGGACTTTGTAACTGAAAAATTGCATCCAGGGTTGCAATTCAGGAACTGTATCTTCCTGAAACCTGGACCAGCATAAGGATGACCCACGGAGGTTTTTTCCACTTGAAATGTGCTCCTCACCTATATGCACAGTTTCCCTTTAACTTAGCAGATCCTCTTCAGCCTTCTGCAGCAAGCAGGTGTTTCTCCATATTTCCAGTCTGTGAACTTAAAGAAATTCAAAAATAATTTATCATTGTATAAATAAGTTATACAAGCTGTCATCGCAAATCTGTCACCGTGCAGACAGGTGCAAACATGCGCAGTATGCAGAGAAAGGCACTGATGCTGAGAGCCAAATAAAGGATGTCTAAAAGCAATTACATTTCCAGGTATTAGGCAAACACAATTATTTAAACTGCTAGTCAAAAACAGTTGATAAAATAGATAATTAAAAAAGATTGACCCGAAAGCTGATTTTAAATTATCCTGTAACGTGCACATAACTCAAATAATTGCTCTCTCATGACCCAGCCTCCATTAAAAGGAAATTTCACCAAGGAAAAAAATTACATATTCAGCACACGGTGATTAAAATAAATATATATTCTCCCAAATGCTGGAGCTGATGTGAGGAACTGTATTAAAAAGTGGGAATGAATTAGCCCTGCATTGCAAACTGTAGTGTCGTCTGTCTTTGTAATAAATCACACTCAGGAGGCATTGAAATAGAAAGTATGACAGTGCAGTAAATCTGCATCAGCCCCAGACCACAGAAATGGTTGGTGACCTATCGAGTGTGGATATATAAAAATTAAGCTGGAGAAGACTGAAAAAGATAGTGTAGTGCTGATACAATGGGGAAGCTTTTCTTATTCGGATTATTGTGGCTCTCAAATGACATTGGGGGTCCTATTGTGCCGTGAGCACATAGCTTGAGAGAGCAGCTGCAGTGGGGAAATTGCATTTACACCAGGCTAGACCTAAAAAAGGCAATGAAAAGAGGAGTTGTTAGAGTTGCAGCACAAGCAGATTAAGGGCCAGATTTCCAAATATAATTAGTGCATCTCAGTGAGGAAGATGGAAACCTTGGAGGAGTCTCAGATGCCCTTGGTGACCTGAGTCTGACACAGAGATGAACACTGAATGCAGAGATCTGAGGCCAAATTCAGTCCCCGGCACTGGGAAGCTGGGAGGCACGCGGCCACTCGACTGCAGTGGGCACCTCTGGCTGCCATCGAGATTAATAATTGCTGGGGAAGGGAGGCAGCGCTGTGCCTCGCTTTGCAGATACACCCAGCTCTGATCTTCTCAGTCATGGTTGACGCTTTCCATACCTATGGCTGTATATTTCCATACCTATGGTTGTATATTGACAACAATACCATCAAATAAAAAAAGAAATTAATTTTGACCCATGGCTATCCACACATATGCAATTCAGTGAAACTGGTTGTAGAATCTGATCGCACCAAGGACGTTTTTGAAGAAAATCCTATGAGTTTCCAGCTCTAATAGCATGTGGCTCAGCCAGCCTCATTGCAGAAACATGAGAGCGCCCGCTCTGAAGTGCTCTCCTCCACACACGCTGCTGCTCTGAACCTTTCACTTCTCAGGAGGCTTTTTTGCAGGCAGTCTGCATTTTAAATCAAGCAATTATGACAGTTTTCACTGCAAAAGGAGAACAAATTAGTGAAAGCAGCACATACAGCAACTTGGTTATGCTAACTACTGAACAACACTAACCAAGGTTCCTGGGAAACAACTAAATGGTTCACAGCTGTACAGTCCAACCATGAGACAGAGAAAGAAGTCACGTAGAATGAGAAGAGCTTGCTGTCTTTGGTGCCTAAAGTAATGAGTTACAAAATGGCACAGCCTGAGGTCATTAATCCTGGCTTACTGACAAGTTTGAAAGCCCTGGGTAGGACGTCATTAGGAATTCAACTGATAGTGCAATCTGCTCCTGCATCTCCAATATTCTTGAAGACCTCTGCAATTTTTACGTTTGTTTTCCGATGATGCCTTCAAGGCAAAGGGATGTGGGTAGTCCCATTATTATTATTATTTTTTTTGTGGATGGGTTGTTGAAGCCCAAGGCCATCAGGTTGGCTACCGAGGGGCCGCAGGGCAGCTATGCTGAAGTGTGTCATGAAGCCAGATTTTCACCACCACACCAGCCACTCTGTTCTTTCTCCTTTTTGGAAAACTGGAGATGCAGATTGGACAGTGCCAATTTCATACTGCAGTGTGTTGTTTTTGTGTTTGTTTTTGACGTTAGTCCAGGCACAGCCTGTGACTTTCTGGACAGCGTCGAATGAAGTCATTAGGAAGGAGCTATTTTACTAATCTGCTCTTAGAGTCTGATTTTCACATCTGAGTCCTATGATGGGAGATCAAAGCCCCTCATTAGGAGCCTGAATCCAATATTTAATACACTTAATGCCCAGTTCATAACTGCACTGTATAGCCTGGCTTCCACATAAAACAATATCCGAGCTCTGTCTGACATTTAGTGAAGGGACAGATATTGAGTGGTTTTAAGACCTCATTTTCTATGCTGTTACCTGGTGGTGAAGCTGGACTGACTTCAGCACTTGCACTGTCATACTTCAGCACGTCCAAATTGGGATCAGACTGCTGTGCTTTTCACGAGGGGATCCAGGGGGTACCCTCATTAGTGCATCTGTCTTTCAAAAACTATCCTATGCTATCCCGCACTACTATCTTTGAAACATCCTGGACTCCAGAAATGTCAAAACTTCAGCTATGAGCGCACACTGTTACTCCATAAATTGTATTGGAACTGATTAACCTATCAATCTCTATTATTCAGCTACTGCAAATGAGATGTGTGCTCCCCTGGGGATTTACCTGGAGTAAGATCAAAAGGAAACTGCTTTCTACCTTCCCTGCATGAAGGCTCAAAATCTGTTTTGGCTGGTTTGCTACAAATAAATAAATAAAAGGAGTGACCTGAATAACTTGTGTGATTCCCTTGGGATTAAGGCAGGAAGCATTTGAAACATGAAAAGTTGCACCCGTGTTCAAATGAGAGAGGTCCTAGTTAATTATTTACAGCAGCTGAAAGCTCATCAAAAATTTAACCAAGATTTATTTCTCCATGGCTGTGCAGGCACCACAATGTGCAGAAATGGAGGCTTTAGCTGTCTTAAGTGGAACTCTTCGGAGTTTTCACCTCCTGGCTTGTTGGCGCTGGCTCAGTGTGGGCAGTGAATCCCATTCTCCCAACTGTCGGTGATGCACATTAGTAGGGTGGATTCAAATTACATGGCAAATAAGTAGCATGCAGCATTTGAGCTGCTGTTGTGGGGCTCTGAGGTGGCCCACAACAGCTTCAAGCTGTGGCAAGCTATTGCTTCATTGCCAGTAGTTGATACCAAGTATGAACCAGTCTGCAGCAGAGCCCTGCTGCTCTCCCATCTCCGGGGTAGTGTGGATACCAGTTGTCATTGTCCTTTGCTTTGAAGTCCATTGCATTTGTGATTTTCTTTGATCATTGCTGTGGAAAAGCCTGAAATGTTTTTCTCAGAAGTTTGTATGCACACAGGCGTAAGAGGGCTGAGAACTTACCTTGACTTGGTTAAGATTAAAGTAACATTAAAAGTAGGACCAAATGATGTTCTGCCTTGAGAGACTAATGAGAAGGGAGCAATATTATTCTACTGCTATCAATATACTCAATACACTAAATGACAGGGAAAGACCTTCACCAGTAAGAGGAACAAGCAGGCAGGGACCTGTAAATGACAGTGAGTACCTTAGGATTCCTGAAGCATCAGCTTCTTTCACTGAGTTTTCAGTGACGGCAGTTGATGGCCAATATCTCAATAGGGGCAAAAAGTCACTGGAAAAGAAAAAAAAGAATCTTTTCCCACCATCTCTGAGCAGAAAGGTTACAAAAAAGTGGAAATTTTTTTTCCGTGAGAATTGCCTGTCTCTCTGCATTCTCCCTAATTTCTGGAGCTTCCCAGAACCTCTTCCTGCACTGAGCCACTCTGCCCTGTGTTTCTGTGCTGGTTCGGCCTTTTTTTGGTCTATATGGCCATGCTATATAAACCTATTTAGGAAACAGAGCTTAGAGACGTGCATCATTCTTGCAAAAGCAATCTGAAGCCCAAAGGCCCCATGCTAGGAATAAAGCAGAAGGTGCCAAAGAACAAAACAACAGCAATTCCTAATTTCAGTTAAATCAATTCATGGTGTACCAGCTCACAACCCCCACTTGTGACTGTCTTTTCTGAAAAAGGCTAAAATTGAGCAAGAAGTGATGGAGAGCAGGAAAACAAGAGGGAGCTGGAGAGAAGAAATGGTCCATACAAGGCGAGCAGAACCAACGCCAGACCATTTGGTGGTTGAGAATATCCTGCTGGGCTGTCAAATCGTGGGTGATATTGAGAAAACGGACAAGGACCAATTATTCATCTTTTCTCACAATACATAAAATACTCTGTATAGTGAAAAGATTTTTGGCAAATAGCTAAAATAACCCCAACTCAAATCATGCTGAATATTTTAATGCTTCCTAAGAAGTATCTAGGGAAAGAAACTGTACAAAGCTGTCATTATGAGTTGAAGTATTACTGTATATTTTGATTCATTTGGCTCAGTTCATGATATAATGGAGCATAACTGATGTAACTCGGCTTGATGTGTCTCCCTGTTACACACACTGGAACGATATCTGCAGAAACACTTGAAATTACACATTTTTTCAGACATCTATTTTAAGGATCGGTAACTTCAAACAAGCAGTGCATTTAGGCATATTTTAAAGGCTTATTTCCTGCAATCATGCACAGGTCATGGCTTAATCCTCATCAGAAGGCACACACTGATTACTGGAGGGGGCAGTGGAGGAAGGGCATACGTAGAAAGAAAAGCCCAGACTTCTGGCACCCAAGTAGAAAATCTCTGATGAGAATTTATGAGGGGGGTGATTTTTTTTTCTTTAAATGTTCCTTAAAATTTGAATGCAGCCCCCCAAGAGACAAGACAAAATCGATTCTTCAAAGCATTGGTTAGGAGAATTTATGGCACCGCTGGGCACTGCGGTGCCACCAAGGACGGACACTGGGAGAAGCAGCTGTCCTGGCAGGGAGCAGCAGCCTAATGGGAGGAGCAGCTAAATCCACTATTTCTTACTGAATTACTGAGATTCTTAGTACTTTGTAATAAGGTTTTTAGCAGCAAGGCAGAGCTCTGAATTGTTTTAAGTAAGAAGGAGTAGGGCAGCTTTGCTTGGCCATATGCATAGCTGCTTTCAAATGAGATGGGCTGGTGAGAGGCTCCTGGTTTTACTTGACAGAGGGAAATACGACAGCTTTCCACAGCAGATAAGAGCTGGATTCTGGCCCACTTTGAGCTAGTTAAGCAAATAATTACCTGTGAATAAATTAGGAAGAAAAATGCTAAATATACTTATTAATAGAGACCATATGTTTTTTGCAACTTCGTAGCAGAAGGCTCTTAAAAGTACACAGCTACGTTCAAGAGTTCCCCAGTCACATTTTCTGCATACAGCTTATACACTTGCCACGTAGTGGACAGAATACTGATGTAGTAGGTATTTTAAAAACTTGCAGCCTTACTGACTGCGAATACATGGTGAAAGTCTACTTCTTCAGCTCAGGCATACCTTGATGAAGTGTCAACTATTCAAATTTTTAAAGTAATTTAATCAAAAAGTTGCATATTTGACAATGCAGTTGAATATGAGGTTTTCACGTTTTAGAAAAATGCGGAAACGGAATTTCCTACACAACTTAATTTCCTCTATTTTCAGACATCATTGAAATGCTGATAGGTTTGAAGCATGGGATTTTAACAAACATTCTATCATTAAAATCTACTGTTACTTTTGCTGTTAAGGGTTCCTCCAAACAGGCACTCACACTCAGTACTAGAAGTGCTCTCTTTGTACAGTGCTGATCAAAGGTGGTGGCACCTGATGCAGTTTTCAGGAGCCTCAGGGCAGCTCTCATTTGTGCTTGCAGAGCAACCTTGAGCTGAATGGGCAAAAAAATGAAGCAAGCACAAATCATACCACTACCCACCTACATTCCCAACCTTTATAATCCTGGCATTGTCCTTTATCTCCCCAGAGACCACTCCAAAATTGGGCTATAACTGGCTTCCTGCTCCATATTTTTACCTGCTGCCTGGTGTCCAGAGCAGTGCCCAGAGGTTTCAGCAGCGCAGACAGAGGCTCTGCCTAATTGGCTCTGGTTCAGATACATGAAGTGTGGCAAGCAGGGGGCAGGGTTTTAAGGTCCATTTAATTAGTTTGGTAATTCAAAATCTGATCTGAGCTTGAGTTGTTTATGTACAAGAGTGAATTCTGCTTTGAGAGGGATTCTGGCCTCTCTGCACCAGCTATTGGAGATGCCACAACCAAAAAACATCCAGAGTGAGAGAAGTAGTAACAGTGTAAGAGGGAAGAACTTTGCTCCAGTGCTTTAAAAAGAAGAGAGGGTTTCAGCTGTTTTGTAGGAGAGTGATGAGTAACCAAGCAGTTACAATGGCCATCAGCTGGGGACAGAACTGCTCTTGCTGAGAGCCCTGGGCTTTATGCTCAGTGCTGCGTATGCTGAGCTCTGTGCTGCTTTGGCCTCTCCACCAGCACTGCCTGAACCACCCAGGTTTAATCCCTGGCACAAGTTTTGTGACCCACATGTGATGCCGTGACTGTGGCACTGGAATTTCTACAGCAAATCCTGCAGAAGTGCTTGAGATCGGCTCTCCCAGAGCACTGCTGTCTGGTTTGCCTGAGACAGACAGTGTCAGAGGCTGCGGAGGAGCATGGATATGGTCGGGCACTGCCTCCACCTCTGCCCAACACCACGGTACCAGTGTGAGTGTGGGGAGGGAGCTGTGGCTGGCTGGGCGGCTCCCAGGTGACTGTCAAGGGTGTTTTAAAGCCTTCTGTAAGTGGAGAAAAAGCCAAAAAGGCCAGGCTGCACAACTCACAAAACCGACTTGTAAATTCCAAATTCACATATTTTGATTTCTAAGCTCAGATTTAATCTCACCACTGTGAAAAGCCTGTTTTCCCCTACCTGTTACACTCAGAAGCACTTCTGCAGATGAAAACTGAGACTTTCCATCCTGCAACCTCCCACAGACATATGCATGCACATTATGTCCCATGTTTAATTGCCTTTCAAAACTGTCTTATCTTGGCACAAACTTGTCGTTGGTTTATCTCTGCTCAGGATAAATGCATACCTAATCTTATTAGTGGATGCACGCAGAGCAGGCAATCTCATTAATAGCCACCCTTAAGGGATTTTTATCCATGGATCAATTTCATAATTGGAACACAGCTACATAACATATAAATATATCCCTTCAATGGCACAGCCCTTCGCTTGCTGGTCTCATGCTGTTCTGTCTTGCACATCTCATGAAAAAGAAAAAATAAAAAAAGAGAGAGAATCCAGAAATAAAGTATTTTTAAATCAGAGATCCTTCTTGGAAGCTTGTTAGGTTTTCAGATCACACCACAGGCTTACAAGCTTGATTTGTCAGCTTCATGATTGTTACTGGATATGCGAGTTCTATCATTTTTAGCCTGGGTAGTCACTAAGAATAGTTTTCCCTGGCAATGCATTGAATTCTGTATGCTCTTTGTTGTAGCATATAGAATTCTATGACAGGAAAAAACCTAACTCGTTAGCTACATATCATTTTCAGAGCCAGCAGGAGCTGTATAGCTTTTAAGAATTAAATTATGTTCATTTATTCAGTGACTGCAATATACCCTACCAAGAGCCTAATAGCTTAAAGGCTTCCTAATCAACTTTACTTCATCATTAAATAATTATGCTTCATGTATCTAAAATACACTTTTGTCACATCTCATATAAGGGATAGTTTGTGAACATGAGTCATTACTGAAGCTGAGTGAACCATTTATAATTAAACCTGAACCAAGCAAAGCTGCCTGGTTTCAGGTTGTGTGAGCCTTTCAGCTAAGTTTCCAACAAACTTCAATTCAATTATATCCAAACCACAGCAAAACCATATATATTATTTGTGTACTGTACAGACTTAAGCTACAGCAAGCTTCACTCAGTTTAATGGATTTTTTTTTTCTCATGAAGATCATTACAGCTCAAATCAAATGGGACTAAAGCACCCTCTCCCTCCCAGGCTGGAGGCACACGGTGAGGACGGGCATCACTGGGGCTCCTGGAATACATACATGAGAAAATAGTGAGAAAGTATGTCAATGTTTCACCTGGATCTGCCTGCTTGTAGCTGCAAGGCATGCAATTTGCACACAAGATTTTTCAAAATGACACCACTGAGCACTGCTAGACAGCTAGTCAAAGTGGGAGAGAAATTACTGTTATAATTCAAAAGGTGAATAGCAGTATTAGTGATAAAGATGATGAAATTAAAAAAAATGACCAGAAATGTACATTTACTGTGTTTGATTACCAGCAGATCACAAATTGTTCAAAATCAAATATCCTCACCAGAGGCCCATCGTCATCTTACCCAAGGCTGTCAGCCACAAAACGTCCTGTCCCTGCTGGCTGGCCACTGGGATGTGAAGCTGGGGACGCGGCTGCTTGGAAGGGGAGCCAGAAGCCCAAAGCATGTCAGCTCCTCTGGGGCTGTTCATGCCACTCTGCAGTTCTCCAAGGGGAAGAATGGGGAAATAAAATATGAGTGGTAAGTTCCCCAGTTTGTATCATGATGGCTGTTCATCATCAGATCTACTTCCTGACAGATGGGACAGGTCCTCTGCTGCTTGCAGTCCTCACATCTTTCCAAAATACAAGCTACGTTTCAAACAAAATAGCAAGATGAGAGCATGCAGACAAGGTGGAAGGGCTGGGAAGGCAATGGATGGAGAAGTGTCTTTGGAGCTTGCCATTCAGTTGCTTCATTTATATTTCATTAAGCATGAAATTATGTTTATAATTGTATTAGACAACTGTGTGAGATATTAGATCATAAGCCCAGCCTGAATTAAAGCAATTTTTAATTAGTTATTGATTTATTCTGTTTTGTCATTTTTAATGAAATTATGTTCCTGAATTCAAAGCGCTACTGCAGGTGTATTATCTTAATTCATAAAACTATCACTCGGCTCTTGTCTAACTGAGAGAATCGAAGGCGGTGTTCTTGAATGCAAACATAGCATGAGCCAATAATGTGCGTTTGCATAATCTCTGTGAAGAAAAGAGACATCACTCTCCAAAATAGACAAGAGCAGGAAGCCCTGGTGCCGGCACAGTGCCCAGCAATGGCCATGCAGTGCAGGGATGATGATAAACTCAGGAAATGCTTTCAAAAAAAAAAAAAAAGAAAAGAAAAGAAAAAAGAAGAAAAAAAAAGGGGAGGCAATCAGGAAACAATATGAAACTGATGAAACTGTGCTGTAAGAGACATTGCCCTTGGGACACTGTGTTGCAGTGCCAAAAGCAGCAGCAGCCACCCCGTATCGCCCCAACAGCTGCACGGAAAGGGAGCAGCAGCTCAGCTAAATGGGACTGTCTGTACCTTGTCTAGACATGGAAATCAGAGCTCAGAGGTTTTGTTTTTTGTTATCTCAAATCTATCAGGACCATGGCTCCCTGTTATACTTTTCTACTTAATCCTGTGATGTTAATACATACACAAAAATTCACTTGGACTTCAAAAGGACATCCTCACATGGTGTAAGAGCCTCAGGATATTTCTTGAGGTGTTGCAGACATTGATGGCTTTCATTTAGGAAAAAAAAAAAAAACGCTCAAGTCTTTAAGCCAGTGCTGAGGCGTGTGAAAAGTTCTTCAGCTCACCTTCAAAATACATTTTTTATCACTTCCTAACTCTCACACTTATTCTGATAATGATTAAGGATCTCCAGCGCTTTAAAACAAAGCTTTTCACCTTTCACTACTTTTTCAATCTGTGTGAGAAGAACAGGCTCCTCGCTGGCATTTAGTTTGCAATGTGCTCTCTAGCACCCCAACAAAAAATATTTTGAAACACGTTCCTTTTCATCTCCAAGCTTCCCAAATGTCCAGCAACTGACTTTTCCTTTCTTTTCTTTTCTTCTTAAATGAAGGCTTTTTTTGGCTTCTCCTTTTCCACTTCCTTTTCCTCCGTGTGCAGCCGACCACATGGTTTCATTCACTGGAATAGCCGATGGTGAAATTAGACAAATACTTTGACTTTGCCCCTGGCTTTTGTGGTAGCCGTACCTCTGAAGACGCCATTCACCTCTAATTACACGTCTGTTGAAATCATGCAGAGAAGGACCGGTGTAAGTCATTAGCCCTCCTAAATGAACGTGCAGCTGAGTAGCTAACAAAGGGATTAACACTTGACAGCAGAAGCGTTGCACACTGAAGGAGAGGGTCATTGGGTGACTGCTTATTACACAGAAATAATTGCCATCCAGTGCTGAGAGAAACTGATGGCTGCAGGCTGTGTTTACTGCACAGAAGCACTTTTTTTTTTTTCTCTCAGTTCTTATCCCCTCTGCTTAATTTTCCTTTGAACAAACCTGGGAGGAGGCCCATTGCTGGGTGGGGCATGGTGGGGAATGCAGAAATGGGGAAAGGCAACACAAGGGGAACTGAAGTCCAAGCAAGCTCAGTAGGAATCTTCCTGTTGAACAGAAAGTTTTCACCCCTCTGAAAAGCTTTGTATTTTTTCACGTTTTGGAAACACTGCCTCACTTGCTCCTCCATTACCACAGTATGGCATCTAGCTTTGTGCAATTTTAAAAAGATATTTAACATCACAGCTATAAAGACATAGTGAAAATATTTGTCTTGTCCACTTCCACAGGTTTAGGGGACTGTGGCCGTCACTATCATGACAGGGCTGTTCATGAGTGACTGAATTGTGCTGAAAACACACCACACATTAACATAATGCCATGTGGAATATCCTGTTTAGCAATAAGTGTGACCTTATAGTTAGGAAACATTTTGGGTAATACTTTCTGATGGAGTAAATACTCATCACTCTACTGAAGCCATTGCAGCTGTTTTGTTTCAAATGGGCTGAGATATGTTCCCTTGTCTTGAAGCAGACAAGGACGAAGTAATGGCTAAAATGATGCAGGAGAAATCAGCACACAGTTGACATTGAATAGAAAGAGACTCTGTGGTGGACTTTCGAGCAGGGATGCGTTTCCCTTTTGCTCTATCTGGTTGCAATGCAGAACTTGTGTCCTGATGCAGGGCTGGATTAATTCCCAGGCAAGATCCCCAGGTGGGCAAGGTTTGGGTCTGGATTTTTATTTATTTATTTATCTGTCTTTCTTTCACTATTGTGGAAAAAAAAACCTTTTGGCCTTTTTATGAAAAAAACCCTTCAATTTTAGAGCATGTTAACTCAATTGTAGAACTTAAACTGGACTGTATACAGATTACTTTGACTTCTTTGGCCCAATTTAAAGACAGCGGACTTCAGGCATTTTAAGCTATCAGATGATAGCTGAGATGTAAATACCATAGAGATACATAACTAAGGCTGAGAAAAGGCACAGTAGCAGTGGGGTGGTATTGTACAACGTGAAAGGCATGTTTACATCCAAACATCACATGCACAGTTGAGCATGAATTCACATTAGCTCAACTTGCGCTCCGAACATATATTTATTAACTATGGGTGGGAACTACTATTTTTCAGTAGCAGAGTTGAAATATGACAAAGGTTTCAAAAGGTTTTTTTACATGACTTCTAAAAACCTTAGCATGACTAATATTCCAAAGCCTTGTTGAAGAACAGCATCTGAGCAGAGGTGATACCTAGGCTTCTCTATTATTAATCTCTTTTTTGGCATTCATTCTTTCGGTATCTTCAGTGGTGTGTCAGTTTTCCCATGACATGCCCTGCAGAGATTTGTAATGAGTGAAGCTGAAAACAGGAATCCACGTTTTCCCTGCTGGCGTGTTAATATTTCACCAGGGTGCAGCAGCAGAGCAGCTGAGGTGAGTGCAGGTACCCAGCACCAACATTGGTGCGCATGGCCATGGGCCCAGCTGAGCAGCTCAGCCACACACCAAGAGCTCCTTCCACCCAGGGCAGGAGGGATTCATGCATGCCAGAGCCACTCATGAGCAGAGGCTGGAGGGAAAGCCACAGGAGATGTAAATATGGGAATAAAAGAAAATCTATGCATAAGCCGATGTGCATCCCACAGACCATTTTCCATTCACTACGGGGTACTCCTTCCTCTTGTCTGGTTAAGTGACATCCGGTTAGTATATGTGCCTGATTAGTTAGCTCTCTGCATCACTTTGAGCACTGTAATCTCTCTAATTGGTGCAAAGAATTCTTTCACAATAAGGTTAAAACAGAGCAGCTCCTCTGTCTATGCTCCTTCATGGTTGATTTTGCTATCAGCTTCAGAAATCATGCAGAAGGAGTCTGATTTTGTTTTTATTCATTCACAGAATTACTGTGTTTGCAGCCACAGAAACAGTATTTAGGTCTGCATACAAAGGAAATATAATGCCCTGATTAATTTTCTGCATCACTGAAATGGAGCTTCTGTCAAATGGGGAAGGCAGACATTGCTGATGTTAAAGAGCTATCCCAGAACCGAGCCTCCAGAGCTGTTTGGAAACAAAAGGTAAGAAGAGGCAGTAGATGAGATGAAAATGCTGATTGTAAGATGTTTTTGGATGAGATAAGCAAACTGGCTTGTAATCTCAATTTCTTTAGTTTTCTCGCTGTGTTTTCATACCATCCTGAGTCCATTGCATGTGTTATTTCTGAAAACAGCCCTCAGTCTGTTTTGACACTTCAGGCAATAATTAGTTCAGATGAAAACACTCTTCCTTGTCCTTATTTGTTGAAAGTTTAAAGGTTATTTCCTGATGATAAGAGGGCGGTCTCGGCCGTCTCAAAAGTAAAGATTTTCTTTAATAGAAACTCTCCTGAACTATTTGGTCCAATGTGATTTTTAAATGCAAGCTGGGAATCAGACCCTCCAGGGATGCCTGCGACCTTCAGAGCTGGACCTACAAACCCATCCTATGGGAAGAGCTCTGGTCAGGAACACACTCCCAGCAGGCAGACTTGGAGGCAGAGTAATAAGGTAAGCCTGCTCGAGATAAAATAGCTGATTTTTCTATGAGCAGCTGTCTTAAAGCATGGGTACTACTGATAATATTGATATTTCTCAACAGCTTGTATTTGCAGTGTTAGACTTGCTCGTACTCTGACTACTTGAAATTCCCCTGGTGGCTTTTATCCCAGGATGTCTAAAGAGTTTAGCAACATTCATTAAGCACCACAACAGCCCTGTTATTGACTGAGAGCTTCCAGTGCTCACTTCACAGACCAGCCATCCTGAAGTGCATTTAGTCAGTGAGGAAGGGACAGAAAGGGCTAAGGCATGCCTGGTTCCACAAGGGCAGGAGGCATTATAAAGAAGTAATACATTTTTCGTTTTTGTAAGATAAAAACAGGAAGTGGTGAATGTGTAGAGCTTCAAAATAAGAAGAAATGGTAATAGTCCGTTACCACTCAAAAAGTTTGCAGAGAAGGTACTTCTGAAATATTATCCTGGTCACCAAAGGGGGAAGGAAAGTGCCTGGCTCCACATGAACCAAAGGTTTAAATTAGAGATTGGAAAAGCTTCCTAATGAAGGATACTTAATCAGTGAACCTGGCTGCTAAGGGAAGCTGTAAAATCTGAGTTCTAAAGGACCAATTAGGCTAACACCTGTCTGGTAGCAGCACAGCAGGATTCTGCCTCCATGCAGTGAAAATGGAGTTAAAGCCACTATCATACTGCAGTGCTATTTTTTATCCCCCAAAGCCCCACTCAAATCCTGAGATCTCATTTTTGCTATGGACATATATCCCCAGACTGTACGCAGGCCCTCCAAGCTCAGCTGTGAGTGCTTCCAGCCTGTCTCACTTGTATAGTACCAGCCTGTCTGGAAAAATAACAATCGTAAACCTACATCTTGTGAGCTCCAAGTCTTCTCATGACCAAGTCATGAGGATTAAAGTTAATTTCATTATTCTGAGTGGAGCATCCTTCCCTAGGGAAAAAGGTGTGTTCTGATGCATGAGATTGTACTTATCTGAGCTCAGTTGAGGAAGTCTCTCTCCTATAAACTTCTTTATTTTTTGGAGGGGTTCAAGGATGAGTATTCTTGATAAGAGGGGTTATTGCCCTTCTGCCCTCAGTGACGTATGCAAAGGTTTTCCCTGAAGATCCCTAATCTGACTGATTTGGTTTCCTGGTACATTACATGAGCAGTATGGACGTGCCATTTGCAATTCTGGGTTCCCATCCACAAGCCAGGATTCTTCATGCCACACTCAGTGCTGCTTCCTAGGCCTCCAGATCCTTGACTGCATTCTTAGTCATGAGTTACAAGAATGATAACCAGCCCTCTAAGTCAGCAGTACCCCCCAAATAAGATAAAGCAGCTGTGTTGGCTCTAGAGAAGCTTAACTTCAGACTTCTGAATGTGATGAATTATTGTTTAAGGAGATGAATTCATAATTCTGTTCCTCCCAAGCAGGTGGTTGATATTTTGAGATCCCTGCTGCATCAGCACTGTGTATATTTGGCATAGAAACTGCATGAATATTATAAATTCTATATTTAATTGAGTTTCATAATGAAACCCTGTAAATCATAATCAGTCCATCAAAAAAAAAAACCAGGAAATTGATATGTTGAGGTGTTAAATAAAGTTATTTCTTTTTGCCCCTACAGGTTAAACAAAACTTTATTGTTTTCTTAAGAAGAAAAAAACATGAGTCAGATATTTGATATAGTTCTCTATCTGAAAGTAACATAAAATCCTTATTCTTAACACAAAAATCAAGTAACATGATAAAGCGCCTTTATCTACAACAGCAAGCCTTCCTAAGCCAGCTCTCAGAAAGAGCATGGTGCCAACAACTTGTTCAGGCTACATCCTAAACTTTCCTACTTCTTTTTTTTTTTTTTACCTTCCTTGAAATATTTCTTTTTCTCTCTCACATGTATTTTGGCAGAAGAATCTTAATATCATTTGCTATGCAGTAGGTGGTGAAACTCCTCCATGTGTGAAAGTTAGGTGAGAGCTGGGTGGTGAAAGCTACTATTGTTTCAGCTTACTGGGCTGCAAAACTCCTAACTTGTCCTGCTTTTCCTGAATGAAAGATAGTCCAGGGGTTGTTTCCCAACAGCTAGTCTCTGAGGCTGTGGTGAAGGAACTAAGTCCCAGGAAATGGAATCATAGAATGGTTTGGAAGGGACCTTAAAGATCATCTGGTTCCAAACAGGAGACAGTTCAAACAAGTGTGAAACTTATCTAGTGAATAAGAGTAACGTGTACATACCAGTTCAAGTGGAAGGAGATTTATATCTAGCTCCCTTTTGTGGGTTTGAATGTTTACATGATTAAAGCTGCCTTTATTAGTAGTGCATTATTGAGTTCTTGGTACAATAAAGTACTATTTGCACTTTATCTATGGTAACTCTATGACACCAAGTCAAACAAGTGGTAAGAGAGACTTGTACTAAATGAACATAGTGCTGCATCTGGCTAACTGACTACAGGGAGCAGAGCTGAGTTTGGCACCTGACCTGATTTGGTGCCTTTTGCCTGCAGAGCACTCTTCGTGGGAGAGAACAAGGAGCAGCAGACCCAAGAGCTTTCAGAAACACCCAGCGAAGCTGCTGCCTGACCGCATTTTCTTAACAGGCTATTTCAAGTGCTCTCTAGAGTTATTTGCTCTGGTCCTCCAAATCCTATTCACACTGCTTCTCTATACTGGTCTTAGAGTGGAATTCATCACAGGCTAGTTTATCTGGGTGAGAGCTGAGCGCGCACACAGGTCTGAGTCCATGCAGTGCATCTACAAATAGCCAGGCTGCTGCACAGGCTGCAGCCTTGACTATCAAAGCAAAATGGCTGGGGACTGACCTTGATAGGCCACCGTGACCCCGAAGCATTGCGCCCCAGGCAATTGCAAGCCCCGGTATGCAATAGGCAAGATGTGCATTTGCTTGTCACAGGTCAGGGAAAGGTCCTGTTGGAGATGGTTTGCAGATACCTGTCAAAAGGCCTCTTTGATATGAGGGGCTAGGCCAAGTACGGCAAGAATGGTTCTTGTGATAACATTTGAACATGACATCTTTGTTGCACAGTACAATAGCGATGCTAGAGAAGAGCAACTCGTGTTAGCAGCTCCTGTGCTGTGTGTAAGGAAAACAACAGAGGGAAGTGTAATCTTCACCTGCCGAGGTGAATGCTTGTCGCTGCCCCAGGAAAAGCAATTACGGAAGTTCGAAAGGACGGTGGTGAGAGGACAAGCAGGGGAAATGGTTTCCACTGTGCTTGGGGAAGTGGGAACTGGGGAGCACAGTCTAAGCAAAGAAGATAGTTACACTAAGGAATTTACCTGCTTTACCTGATTTTCTTGCCTATCAGAAATGATCCAAGGCAAAAATTGACCAACAGTTCATGAAGAGGAGCAGGAGGGGTGCTGTATGTACCAGGGAGCTCACTGCAAGTATGAATTCCTGGAGAATTTAATGATTGTGAATAAGATCCTTTGAACAAGCAGGATTTCATGAAGATGGGGTACGGAGACCTGAAGTGTATTGGAAAATCACCATGCTTAAATGTAATTTTCACATTTTACTATTACACAAAGGAAAAACATTGACCACCAGAAAAGGGCCTAAGTTTTCCTATAGTAGAAATCAAGAAATAACTTTGCAGAAGGCATTGTTAGAAGCTAATGAATTCTGAATACACTTTCACATACTAAACAATACCTGCATATACTTTCCTAGTGAATTTAGGGGGCTATTTTTACAGAAAATTACTGCTCGGTCCAAGTAAGTCTATGAGCATCTGGGTTTCCACTGGAATAAGATTACATGTCTATTAGACTATCCAGAAGCTACAACACTGCAATATACTGTATTACCATGCACTGAAGATAGGTCCCTGGAAAATTATTCAATAGAAATATGTAGGAGCCCAATTTCCTCAGTAACAGCAAATCTCTCTGAAGCACAGCAGCTTCAGAGACGATTCAGCTCTTGGAGCAGAATCCATTTAACTCTGGATTTGGAAAGGCCAGTGCTGGAACTTAGGGAGCAGCAGATTTGTGTGTCACTGGATTTATAATGGGGAGGCTATTTTGCAAATAACCTGTCCTCTGAAACTGCTGACTGCAAGACGCTTTAGGAATATTGACATTTTGCCACAAGTCCAGAAACCTCAGAGTCAACTCGTATCATCAGACAACTGAACAACACGTTTCACTTACATAAATGAAACAATCTCCTGTCCTCATAACAATTATGAGAACATCTTTCAGTTATTATGCTATCTTGCAGCAAGGAGAAAGGTATTGATCCAGGCCTACATTTACAAATTATGTTTATATTATGACTCTTATTGAGGGCTTTTCTGGGGAGAAAACAGAGGAATATAAAACACTATTAAATATTGAGCAAATGGCTTCGTCTCAAAGAAAAAACATCCTTTGATGAAAAGTAAGATGTTAAAATGTCTTAAGAACAAGGACACTCACCACAGCCTATGGGCTGCTCTGGAGCAAGCTGCCTGAGAATGGAGCTGATCGACTCATTTCACGTTGCCGTCATCCAGGGACTCAACCAAGGGGCAGTCTTCCTTAAGAAAAACAAAATTAAAAACCTCATGGGAGGTGACTCCCACTCCAAAGAGGTTTGTGTGTATTATGTGGAGAATTGAACTGAGGGAGGCTGAGGTTTTTTCCCCATAAATCACAGGGCCCTTGCTGGCATTGGGAACTGAATCAAGATTTCCAGAGTCTCTATTCAGCACCTCCATCTGTTCTTCAAAGGCTGGGTCCAACAGGGGATCTGTAATGATGGAATAGTCTCCATGTGATTACTTTGGTTATTTTTTCAGTGTTGTAAAGCATTTACTCCCCAGTTTGCCTGTTTGAAGTTAAGTGCAGTATGCCCATGGACATTGGCATGTCCATCCTCTTCTCAGCCTTGCTCCTTCTCAAAGCTAATTCTATTGATATTGAAAGGAAAGAACTGGCTATGAGCAGGGACAATGCTGCTGGAAGTTAATTTAAGGAAGGAAAAACAAAGTTTCACAACTGGAAACACTGCTGACAAACCTGAGATATTTCAGCAGACAGCCTCACGCCAATGTACTTTTGAAGTATTGCGAAGCGCATGCTACGGGTCAGCTGGTGGCACCGGGGCAGCCATCAAGAACAAGAAGTGCTGCCTTCCTCTCCTCAGAGGGTGATTTGTTTCCACACAGAACATTTCAGTATTTTTATATTTGGTTTCTGCAGATGAATCTCATCGTCTTTTCATGTATGCAGCTACCACTAGGCAATCTGGGCTCCTAAGCATTCCAGAAATGTTTCAGTCTATTGTCATTCTCTGCATCACTGAATTTTAAAATCACAGTTTCATTTGTTGCAGCATTTGTGTCCACGCACCCTCTTTTTCTGAGGTTTATAGAGTTGTTTGAATTCCTGAAACTCAGTGAAAAAATCCACTCCAAAGGCCAAAGCCGTTCCTTACGTTCTAAATACATATGAGGAAAAAAATCAGCTAATTAGTGCTAAATTAAAATTCAAAAGGAATATCCATTATTTTTAGCTTATATGTACGCATCACTTATTTCCTTTACAGTTTGTGAAGATCAGCCACTGAGCTGTAAGTACCACTGAGAATACTAAAAAAGCTGTCATAAACTGATATCTTGATAAAACAAGATGACCTTTAAGTTGAAGCTATATAGGAGCAAACCAGATAAAAAATATTTTCAAAATAGACACAAAACAGACTACAATAAAAGGAAAAATGATTATGCTCACACTCTTGTTTTAAAAGGTTGATACAATTAAAGTAGGCATTATTTTAAAACAATGGGATTTCATACCATGCTGGCTATATTATTCATTTTTGAATGAACTTTCTGTTTTTCTATTTATGGAGCAATGCTCGTGTCTTTACGCATGCTCCTCATTTTTCTTCACATATTGTATGGCCAGGACAAAAATTTTCACAGCAGGAATTGATTACTAGCCAGTCACTTTAACCCATGTGGTCTTCCTTCCTTGAAATTATTGAATGACTCTGTGTCCTTATTCTGTTTAAAAGGTTTCTACCAGCAGACAACAGCTGGGGTCATTCTTATTTCTCCTAAGTAATCTGGTTTGGTACAAAATATCAGAATTTGCAATGTAGCCATCTACTATCTCAGTGCTTCTGTGTTCAGAAGCTCTTGGGCAGAGGAAAAAGATAAAGCAAAAATATCTACTAGCACCAATTATATTTTCTTCTCTCTAGATTCTGGTCCTGGATTTACAATTAGACTCAAGTGGACTTAGAGAGTTGGAGCCAGGGTCAATTTTTTGCTATATTTTTATATAATGCCTCACTAAATGAATTCCTAATCCTTTATTCTGACTGGTTAGATCATCTGCCCTAAATATAAGAAATATTAAAATTCAGGCTTTGCTGATGTCAAACAGAAATGAGGGACTGTGAGGATGAGCAGAGTTGAGTGACCTTTTCCAGTAATCCCAGTTTGGATCTACAGATTAAATATAGCCTCTTCAAACAAATCCATTACTGTGAAAACAATAATCAGTCTCAGTTCTTGATTGATGTCCTATTGTTTTTTTTTCTGAAGGGTTTTCTTCCATTTTTCCTCCTTCTGAGCCCCATGGCATTAAGCTCCAACTTGTACAAATGAAATTCATCAATGTGATTGCAAGTAGGAGAAAGATGTGTTGTTTATCAGAAAAAATATCTAAGAAAAGGCTAGAGAAATTCAAATTTTTCTACACCAGCAAGCCAGAGCATTGCTGTGTTATTGTGCTGCAGCTCTCCATAAATGCCCACAGGGTTTGATGGGAATTCTAACTGCTTTCATGGCGGAAGGAGATTTGAGGTTTCTATCCCCAAAATCGGTGTAGTTCCCATAACCCCTTGAATGATGGATAGTTGGCAGCCTTGCAGATAAAGTTTAATCTTCCCGAAAAGGCCAAACTTCCCAGTTTGGGTTGCTGTCCTAATCCTTAGAATACTTGTACGTGTTCAACAGCAAAGGGGATAAAAAGAGGTGGTAAACTTCAGACCTTGAGACTGGGACCTTCTTACTGTCTTCAGCTTTGACTAGCATCTCTGGACAGTATTTCAAATGAATAAATCAGGAAAAAATCCTCATAGGCATTCACTGACACCCAGTCTAACTGAATCTCTCTCAGCCATCTCCGATAACCACAACCCATATAAATAAGTAACACACATTTTCTTAATCTCAAATCTGATTGTGTATTGCACATGTCTTCCCCGAAACTAGACCGGTACCCACTTGGATTACTGTATTATTATTATTTTTAATCTATGTACCTTAGTGGTTCCTACAGCTCTGTGTTCTTCCTAAAAACTACCATAAATTTAACTGAAATAACACCTTCTTCTCTATGGCATCAGTACCTGTTTGCTACCTTTTCATATCACAATGAAATCAGGGAGTGCAGTCTCTTGGTCTTGCATATTAGAAGAAAGCAAATGCTTGCATTATGCATAAAGTAGAAAAATAAATGTTCAGCTTGAGGGTTATTTTTTCCTTGTTGAATACAACCACCCACTTTCAAGGTGCATTTACAAATAAGTGCAGACTGTGCTGTGCAGAGGGCTGTGGGATTTGGTCTGCCATGAGTATAGGAAATGGTAACAATTATTTGCAACCCTGCAGCACTCACTTGGTCAAAACTCTGAGCAGAAAGAAACTGCATCCTTTAGAAAATGTACACTTTAACCTGAGGAGGTTATGGGCTTGTGCTGTCCATGCCTGCCAAGGAAATAGAGACTACCTCAGCCATGCACCATACCAGGTAACTTGATGCAAGTGCTCCAACTCAGCCAGGAATACACACGTGGATTTCTTTCTCCTTCTTTTCATGGATGAAGAAGATTCATTTTTAATGCTCTTCCTCATTCAGTATCACTAAGTGCTCAGATTCTCACACATCTCCATTTTGTGGCCATGCTTGTCGCTCATGTGGAGCTACCCAGGTTAGATCTGACATGCTCAGCTTGACCTGCACTGCAGGAAGCAGCATCGATCCTAGAGTTGTGGACCTGTGTTCACTATAAATGTATAATAAAATAAATATATTCCTACAAAACAGGGCATGTCTTCCTATTCTCCCAAGTGCCTGTGTGCTGTGGCTCTCTGTGTTCAGACAATTAACTGTGCACTTCGTTTCAGTAAGGCACCCTTACTGAATGGTATGGTAGGAGATTGAACTCGGTGACTTGACATCACAGTATGACGCAATTTGGAGAGAGGTTTTTTCTGGGGAGGCTCTAGACATGTTTAATTTTGATAGCTGAAATAAACATGCAAAGTGTAGAGGCTGTATGCATATGGCCACTGTTTACAAAAACTTACCTGTAGGAGGTAAACTTCGACTTTGTTTGCAGACCATTCCTAGATATCTTCTGCATGTGATTGTCCATAGCAAAACTGAGAAGATCATTGATTTGACTTGATATTCACATTACCTTGCATTACACAAATGGAGAATCCAGCACAGTCTGCTGCTGAATGTACTTCAGGTATTGCATAACCCGGCTGCAGTGAGGCCAGATGTTTACTGCACATTTATATCCTTGATGCTCTGGTTTGATGTTGATGACAGAGTAATCCAGAGAAGTGCTGCAATGCACTCTCTCTTCATTGCTAAGGATCTACAGAAAAGGAACAAAGTAAAAAATGTAAACTAGGACCCCAGCTACACTACTGCTTCTCTTAGAATTGCAAGAATTAGGCCAGCCCAGGGACGAACGAAAGGTGTGAGCCATCTTCCACAAAACAGCAGGTTGTCAGGTCAAGTCCAGCAAGCACTAATGCATGGCAATTTTTCACTGTCCCAAATCCAAACTGATATGACAGGGAAATCATATCTGGGATTCAGAGGAATAGAAGAAATAAACCAAAACACTTCCTCAATGACAAAGAAAGGTAAGAAAACGAACTGTGCAGAAGCACAGGGTGCACTGACTCTATAAAAATAGTTATTGTCAGTTTGTTTTGACTTAATCACTTGCCCTCATCTTCACAATGGGTGTTTAGAATCAGTGCCCACTGATACTGATATCAGTGCTGACCCTTGTTTTGGGGATATCACATTGTGGTCACTGAGTAATACCTCTGTTGTGCTAAATGTGCCCATTCTTCCAAAGGGAGAAGGGAGAAGTATGATAGAGTCTATCACACGGGTATCCTGGGCTGACATCTTATCCTCCTCCTGTCATGAGCTCAGGAGTCAAGAGCAGCAGAGAAAAGAGAAATGAGCCA